>OX123200.2:48234490-48560786 GCA_944739405.2 Euclidia mi | reverse complement strand
GCTGATAGCTACGCGTCATTCAAAAACGCTTCCTAGAAGTTCATATATCTCGGCCATCAACGCTGACAGTGCGCGTGCCGTCAGCGTAAGACTAAAACCAGCCCTATTTACTAACAATCAAGTAAAGATCAAATTCACAAACGCACGGCAATCACGGTCAAGCCAGTTAGTTATCTGATCTAAATTTATTCAAACAAAACATAATCTAACGCATATTAGTCGAACAAAATATATTAGTTTGCCTAATATATTTACTATTCGTTATAAAAATAATCTAACGCGTATTAGCCGAACAAAATATATTACTTTGCCTGACAAATGCTGAACTATGACACGTTCGACTATGTCAGCAAAAGTCACGACTATGCTCTGACACGCCACACTTGTTTTTTTATTGTTTTTTTTTACTGTTTTTTTATTGTACTTTGTATTTGTGGGTGTTGAGAATAAAATAATTTTATCTATCTATCTTTATCTTTAATATATTTAGTATGCGCTATTCGGAAATTAGTAGGACATTTAACTGGTTATAGTTCTTATGCGGTCATATTAGAGCATAATTTGGTAGGTGACAAAAATATTATACAGCCAAGTGCAATTGACATGTGACACCGTTTTATTTTTCTTGGTGTTGGGTCGGAAAATCCTCATGGAGTCCCTCCACCCTGGGAGAAGGGCGAAGGGGACTGTCAGACTCTTACTGACTAAAAACCAACCCGTGTTCCTCATGTACCCGTGTGTCGGAGGGTCGGGTATCGCCGAAGCATTCGTCGCTACCCCCCGACGGTTATTGGCCCGCCAGATAGTCAGGCGGGCCCTGAACAAAACCCCCTTGGCGGCGGATGAAGGTGTTGGGCTCCGCCTCCAAAACACGCGGCGGCCGCAGAGGATAGGGAGGACGGCAACCTGGCAACACCGCATCTCCTCTTCCTCTGCGGCCCCACCGCGACGCAACATTGTTGCGCCCCTATTTGGTCGCGGGAGATAGGGCGCGCGGCAACGCAACACCGACACCCCTCTCCTGAACTCTCCTCCCGCGATCGCGCCCGACTGCGAGGGACAGACAGAACTGTCCTCCGCACCCGCACCTTTGGACGCATCCTGCGCAAGCCCCTCAAGCCCACGCGGAGCGTCCACTCCCGGGATCTCACTTAGCTTCACCGCGGGTGTCCAAGCCACGGTTACTGAGCCCCCCCACCACGACAAGGTGGAGATCCCACGGGGGGGGGACATGTGACACCGTGCATTTGTTGTTGGAGCTAATAAAAATAATCATTTATCATAAGAAGAAATTATTAAAAATATTGGCTATTTGGTTAGGATGTGAATATGTGTGTTCATTTAATATTATTTTGTCTATGTCAGCTAGTTCTACCCTATCTTTGGTGTTACTCTTAATAATATCCCAAGCGGCCTTGCATCTATTTTGGGCTTTAAATAAATATCTTGAATTTTCAGATTTTTGTGCCTGTAGAATGCATTTTTTAAGAATTATTGTATATGTGCTGTAAGCTTTTTTATGTTGGTGCTTATTTGCATGAGTTAACCTATATTTGAGGTACAGACGTCTCTTATTAATGCAACTTTTTTTAATACCTTTAGATATCCACCTGTTTTTTAAAGGCTTGTTTGTAATTTTTACTCTGATAATGGGAAAGCACAAATTATATAATAATGTTAAAAGGTCATGGAAATAATTGAATGATTGATTGGTATTGCTTAGCTGATAAACTTCAGAAAATGTCAGAGAAGATATATAAGAAACCAATTTTGTTATGTTCTCTTTACTTAGATCACGGCGGTATTCAAACCAACATTTTTTTACATTTGATCTGCTGTCGGTATTGCTAACCTCAAAGGATATGGACTGACCTGTCTCATGATCTGATAGTGCAAGGTTGTGTATGCAGGATTGAATATTGACTAAATTACTGGCAATGAGGTCAATGCAAGAGCTCTTTCTAGTAGGTTTGGATATGTGATTGGTAATACTATAGTTATTAAAAATAGACTCTAATTCTCGAAGATTTTTGCCTGCTTTTAAGACATCCAAATTCCAGTCTCCACTGATAAAGATTCGTTTATTGCTACTTTTTATTAGTTTCCTCAAAAGAATGTCTAATTTTTGTAGAAATATTTTGAAATCGGAATTAGGTGTTCGATATATGCAGACAACATAGAGTTTGAGAGCAATAATTTCAATAGCACAATATTCAAAATGGTACACTACAGGCTCTACTATATTTTGCAAAGGTTTACACTCTAAGTTTTTATTGACCAATATGCATGTCCCACCCCTTCGCTGATTTTTAAGTTTTAAGTTATTTTCAGATCCTCTTCGGATAAAGGTTTCAGATAAACAGATAATATCTATATTCAAATTCATATCCTCTAGTTTTAACAATGTTACTTCTAGGAGGTCCTTTTTATTTAATATACCAGCAATATTCTAATGAAACAGAGAGTATCTAATCTTAGTTTCGAAAAAACTGTGACTGATTTGAGGTCGTATCACACATAGGCTCACCAGGCTGAGGTTTAAGTTGTTTACTGAAATAATATGGGATAGTTCCCCTAGTATAAGTCGGTTTCTGAGTAGTTGGAATTTTTGTTTCTGAGGTTTGTGTTATTTTGACACTTCTTACCTTTAATTGGGATGAAATTAGTTTTTGGTAATTAATATTATCAATTTCTATGTTTAGCTTCTGACACATAAAACTCTTCGACACATAGTTACGCTGGAAAATCTTAGGAAATGCATTTGCAGATGTATCTATGAATGTACAATTTGGAAAATTTTTGACAAACAATTGTATGCTTTTGTTTAGTAGTGATACATTTAGATACTTATTATTTATAACATTCAATATAAACACTTTATTATTTTTTAATTTATGCAATCCATGACAAAGTTCTGAAAAAAACAAATAGGGATTTTTATCATTACTGCCAACGCTAAGTATGACAATGTCATTTTTGTTCAATGACATTTTAGTGGGTGCGTTCCAGCAACCCAAAATCTGTGAGCAAGTTGCATAGGGTTTTGATATTGCTGAGATTGAATAGATGTCATTCCATTTGTTTCTGTTCCTTTGCTTGATCATTTTTTGAGCAAATCCTCGTATTTGTTGGTCACCAAAGATTAATATCTGAGGCTTGTAATTGTCTTTGCTGGCAATTTTAGGGTCTGTTATACACTGTGGTTTTGATGGCTGTACCGATGGCAATGATTTATGCTTGTATGTAGCCTGCAAAACTGGTGATATGTTATTGTTTGTACTGCTATTTTCGTAATCGTAGTTAATTTGCTTTTTGCAAACAATGTTACCAGCGTTTATGGGTGATACTCTGGGTGTTGCCATTTGTAAAGATAGCAGTCTTCTGTTTAGGGGTGAACATTGAGTTTTTACTACTGGGGAACAAGCTTTTCTCTCCTCGCAGGTAACTTTTTTCAGTAACTTTATTGTATTATCTTTGTCTTTTAGCTGTTTTTCTAATTCTTGGATGTGTAAATTTAAGTTTGCAATTTCGTTGTGTGCTGTTTCAAGTTCTTTTTTCGCCTCGGCTAGTTCATTTCATTTTGATAAATTAACATTGAACTGTTTGTTGCTTCGACAAATGGTTCACTTAAGGCCGTTTCATCAAGACATGTAGAATTAAGTATGTTTTGATCTGTTTCAAAGTGAGCAGCATTATCAGAACATGTCCTTATGCGCCGGCGTATTGTAACGTTATCCATTTTTTATTAATATGCCCTCAGTCGTCCTCTATATTCATTTGCTGGGAGACAATCGTGGTTTCTCGTGATCGTAGTTCCGCTCTTGTTCTTGTTTCCTTAAATGTCCGTGTAACAGGGTCTTATCATAAAAGTGCTAGAGAAGTAGTTCACGCTTGGTATGGAACGCGCCCAATGAATTTGAGTTTCGTGGGGCGGTCTGTTTGAAACATAGAAAATTAATGGTATCGTCGACTTGAAATTTCTTAGCAAAGTATTTAGCACAGTTCAAATAATGTATTTTGAAGCGTTTCATTTATCGTGTTATATTTTATCACTGTTTCTGGGTCTATCATATCAAATCTTGCCGTAATCAGTACACACTTGAATTCTGTAGTCGTATATGTTATTACTCACTTTATAGGTCACTGTGTTGTTGTATTAGGTTGCGAAAAATAGCACACAATAGTCACATATTTATAAGTATTCTCACACGATTTCACTGCTCAAAAATGTTTATTTACTATTAATATTTATAATTAATTACAGAGTGATGTTTACGTTTTCACTGTGTTGCCAGTATATTGATAGCGTTACATTAATGTCTAATATTTATTTTCTCTTGTTTCAGGTATTTAATCTTCAGTTAGTTTTCCGTCAGCTTGGCATCAGACGCTTTTGATTTGAGCAAATCAGCTTTTCCAAAACGTAAGATATTTTTTTAGCCTTATGTTTAGAAGATTTGGAAACAGAAAAGCAATAATTTTGTAAAATGCTATTTTTGAGAATTTTGAGACATTACTCTAAATGTAATCGAACACTGTCTATTGAACATTTGTCTGTGAAGAAAAAAGCTATGACTTCCTTTGGTCTGAGTAGAGAATATTTAATTTTGATCAGTTCTGGGGACATTTTGATGGTATAGCCCAATGATATTACAAGAACATCATTGATATAGCCTACCTATTTGTTTGAAGTCAACGAAATTTGGGATTTTAACTTAACACCTCGTTTAGTTTATTTTAATATTCATTTATAAATTAACGGGAGCTTATGTGCTCGCCCTCAGAACTACTATCAAGTTTTGGGCTCAATTCAATCTACATTGTCTGTATAAGACATTAAGGGCAAATAAAATCTGATAAAAATACAATGACATAAAAGTCGTCTAGAATTTCATGATTACTTTCGTTGGGGTTAGCAAAGCAATTAAACTAAGGCATAAAAAACTAAATGTTAACTAAGGAGCCATATTTTATACCATTTGGCACCAAGGCTCTCGTGACGGTCACCATTACCGCTCGATTAAGATAAGTGGGAACAGTAGCTCAGGAATATAGGCGCGTCTTAATGCTGTATTCAAACGATGCTTTCTAAGGAGAGTTTACCAAGTAGTGACAAGTTTAGATAGACAGATAGATAATATACTTTATTGCACACCAAGATATATTAAACAGTCCATTTACCTATTCAGTGTCTTAAAATACGATTTTTGTAGTATCGGCGGCATTATCGCTAAGCGTTATCTCTTCCAGGCCACCTTTGGATGGACAAGAATGATGTTAGCAGCTACTTATGGCGATCATGTTACCTACAATGATGGATAAATGTTTGTTAGTCTCTTACAAAAAATGCTGAATGGGTTTTCTTTGAACCTTGGAATAATATAGCTTTTGGATTATAATAGCACATTTGCCGTGATAAATGACGCAGAATAAATGATAACAAAAGTTTAACAGAAAAAGTTACCATTTTGTGGCATTTTGCTCAGACTCCAGAGAGCATACAAATTATTGTACACAGTAGAATAAAAGTGAACACAGCAATATAATTAATATATAATTATTTTATTATTGTATATTATCCATACATCCATACATACATATAAATAAAATTGAAGTAGACACTTCAATTTTATTTTACTATTTTTCATTACCAGACGGTTGTAATATTAAAATAACCGCTTATTGTTAAATGTATACATGGCACATATACCGAAATGACATTTTTTTTCTTTTTTTTCTTTCTGTCTGTTTGTTCTCGCTAATCTCTGGAACGGCAGGACCGATTTTGACGGGATGTTCACTGGCGGATAGCTGATATCATATCATAGCAAGGAGTAACTTAGGCTATAAATTAACAAGGTACGCGAAGTAGATCCCTCAGGACGCGGCTGAAACCGCGGGAAACAGCTACTTTAGATTGCTACTGTCTTATAATTATAATCATACAAGAGGATGCTTGTAAATTTTTAAATAATTTGATCGTTTTTCCGATCCCATGGGACATTCGGGAAATCCCTTCTTAGTATTAAGTACTTGGTCCACAATTAATATATAAGTATATGCTAAATTTCAGGTTCTTCGCCCTATAGCTTGGGCTGTGCGCTGTCTGACAGTCAGACAGTAACGCAAGAACTTTATTTATACAGATTTAGATTTTCTTACTTAAATACAAATAAACAAATCAAACTTACTAAAACATGTTTTATTTACACTTTTTGGAACATTATGTAAACGAAGCACGAGCGGTAGATGGGGTGTTACAAATTCAGATATTTGTTTACTTTCACTTTGACAAATAGAAAAAGATAAGAATTCCGTGTTAACTAAAATGTTGATACTTAAAAATATCTACTTGGATTATAAATATTCATTAAATAAAGCGCCGTATGAACTTGATGTCTTCGAACATGTAAATTAAAATCAATATTTATCTTTCTGTTGTATTTATACAGAAAAAGTAAGTAGTAATAGATGACTGAGAACAATAATAATATTGTTTAATATTTTTCTACATACATCCACACAACACAATCTAGCTCCAAACTAAGCAGAACTTATACTATGGGTACTGGACAATAATTTTATGTATACTTTTTTCAAATACATGTATATTATACGTAGAAACACGCAGACTAAGATCAAAAAACATTCATGTTCACGCACACAAATGTTTGACTAGAGCGGGAAAGGAACCTTCGGCGTGGCAGTCGTTTACACTTGCACTATGCCACCGGGTCGTCTCCCGTTGGAAGAAACTCTTTGAACTGCTACGTCTTCTATACTGAGGTTTTAGGTTCAATCTCATGATCATGTCACTCGCCTCTAACCACGTTTTCATATATGACTCTAGGTGGATGCCGTACAAACGGTTATTTGGGAAAATGCAGATACATCCATCCAAATTTACAAAGCGTATTATTCATGTTGGTTACTTTAATTATTATCTGAATGTTTGAATCTGCACACTGGCGACGCTACAGGCATACGCTGGTATAGTATAAACCAGAAACTAGTCTCATAGATTATTTTTGACTCAAAGACGTAATAAATAGGTCTCCATTTTCTGATTCTTCTTCTCCTTTCTTTATCACTGGACACTCTGTTTCTTGTTATGTATTTGTTTTGTTATGAGCACGTCATTATGAGATCAGGTTGCTGCTGTCGGCTGAATGGCTTGTTCGAATCCAACCAATAGCGATGAGACTTAGAAGCCTAAAATAGGCAATCAACAAAGCCTTTGACTGATATTACAAAAGTATCCATACTCATACACGATATTCTAGCTATATTTTTAAATCACTTTTTTTGTTTCAGCCCTTAACCTGATACCTCAAAACATAAAATATGAAACTATCGTAGACGACTGTGCAGCGTATCAATTCAGCTCACTCAATACACACTCTTATCCTCTCAGTGAAGCAGAAATTGTAAAAGAAGCACTATCAGTCAATATATAGTGACTGCTAAATTCAAAACCATTGACTTGCTTAACAAATGGTGCATTTTTGCTATAAAAGAAGGAAAAGATGTTGTCATGGACCTTTGTCTGATCCCAGCTGGCAGTAATACTACAAGAATTGGTTTCCGAAATAGAAATCAAACATTTTACTTCTTACATGGCAATGAATACAGAGATGAGGTTACTGAGTTAATTATATCCGTAGATGATAAAGTTGCAACTTTACGTGCGAATTCCATAATTATGGAAGAAAAGGAAGTTGAAACTGAATCTCCTAGTACTACACTGACTGAAAATATGAACATCAATTTGGCTTTTTCGTCTTCTTCTGAATTTCCGGTGAGTAAATTTATTTTCCTTTTATAGAAAAAAACAGCTAGTAGAGATACCAACAGACTGCCATGCAGTTAGTAAAGTGTTCGAATCCAAGGCGCGCACACTACCAATTTTTCGGAGTTATGTGCGTATTTAATAGTTAAGCGATCGGTCCCAGCTGCAATGAAGATCTTTAACACACGGTACGGTTATCTTATTATTCTCAAAAATAACTATCTGCCATTTCAATAATTTAGTATTATAGTTCTTTTTTTTGTTTTCTTCCTTATTTATTTTTTTGTTATTTTTGTTATATAATTTTTGATGTGTGCCATTTGTGGCATAATAATTAATATCCTTTCTTTATTGTCTTGCTTCTTCAAATCACCCTTACCATAAAGCATTTTAATGATCTTTGAAATATGTATCATATTGTATCACCTAGAACGGCAATAATATAATATTTAGAGAATATCCTTTAACAATCCTAAACAAAAAACACAAAATGAATCGTAAATATAAAAATTTTACGAAGTGTTTAAACAAAAATACGGCGAATATAATACTCTTAAACAACAATACTAAGTTTTGGAATCACAAATAACGCCTTTTATCTTCTTATAATGAACATTAGTAAGAATCTTTTGCCCTTTATCGCTACAGCCCAGCACTTTAAGGAGTCATAAAATTATTTAAAATTCCGGATAAAAATCATGTTTAAAGAACTTTGTAGCTTAATTTAAGAATTTTTTGGTAAAACTACGGTAATTACAGATAGTTTGGCCCGTTGCAAAGTGGGCACTTTGATCCGTCGTGTCATGGGAGTCTTAACATTCAGTATCAGTTCGTCTAAATATACATACACTGCTCATAACCTCAGAATATGGCTATTTTTTAGCGTTGGTGAGATCAAACGATAGTTACTCTGTGGAAAATATGTTTTGATCAAAAATCTTAGATGACAATCGACACAATGCTTATATGTGATGATTATCTTGTATATATCTAACTAGCGGATACCGGAAGCTGCGCCTGCATTTATTTTTTTAATTAACCGTTTTCTGTTGCTGTGAGTTATCAGTCAATAATAAAAAAACGTAATTAAAAAGACTAAAAAAGCCGACTGCAGTGTAAAAAAAATTATAATTAAAAAATTAAAAAACAATTAAAAATTTTCATTGCAGTCGGGGGACCTCTTAAATTGGTGTTCCACAAAACGGCCCCCGACTGCAGTGAAAATTTTAAAATTAAACTTGTTATTTACTTTTTAGTTCGGTTTTTTTTTGCAGGGCAGTTGTGTTTTTTAATTTTTTAATTATTAACTTTTTTTACACTGCAGTCGGGTTTTTTAGTTTTTTTAATTACGTTTTTTTTTTTAATTTTTTGCTTTTGAGTTCAAAACGACGAAAAATCTGTTAAGTTAAAGTTAAAGTCAAATATGTTTATTCAAGTTGGATTCATTCATTCATTCAAGATTCCTGTGATTTTAATGAAGAGTCCAATGATTCAGCCACATTTGAACAATTTATGAAAATCCAGCAAGAAGAAGAGGAAGAAGAAGAAATCGAAGAAGACATGACTGTTGAAGTAGACTTTCAAGAGTATGAATCTGATTAAAATATCTAAAGAAATCAAAACAATAATTAACCCAATAATCAATAGCAATATCAATAATCAATATCAATAATAAGGTAATATCTAGAACTTGACGGGTATTGTTCCCTTAAATTATCCTAAAATTGTCATGACAGTTAGTGGAGTAGGCCTACAGGGGAAACCACGGTAAAAAAAAACGCGCCGAGTACACTACCTCACAGGTGGCGTGGAAATGTGTGCATATCATGTATGATGTGACTCTTAGAATCGCGATATCTCAGGAATGGTAACTCTTAGGAAAAATCATTGATACCATTTTTGTAGATAATTTTAAGATCTACAACTTGGTTAAGATTTTATTTTAATAAAACTTACCGTTTTCGAGAAAAATCCAAAAAACCTCAAATTTTGACGTTTGACCCCGAATAACTTTTGTAGCACACATAGGATCGATGGGGACTTTAAAGACTTTATTTGTAATGGTAAACACTAGCTCTCCAGCATGTTTTGGCTCTCCGTCAATTTTTGTTATTTGACCACTATTTTTTTGTCTAAATTGACCGGACTAAAATCTCTTTTGCACGTCATACGTTGTATCTAAAACTACAGCCGCGTTCGTACCTGTATAATCAATGGGAAGAAGCGGCAAGAAACCCAGAGACACAGGGCCCAGGCTACTTTCAATAATTATTTAAATTCTTTTTTTTTACATCTTAAATACAATATATGTTGCATATATTTTTGAGATCGCCTTCTAAAACCCTTTAATTTAATACCTCATTCGATAAGTTTGGACGAAAATTCTTTTTGAAGACTTACTATTTGGCGTTTTTTTTTAATTGTATGTGCCCAGTGACACTCGCGCCATTAAGACGAATCTTATGACGTATCATTTATCAAAATCAGTTGAGCCGTTGAGTAGTTACGATGGGACATAGGAACGGACATACATACATACATACACATACAGTACAGGTACATATGTACATACAGGTCAAACACATAACTCTACCTTTTGGGCTTCGCCGCAGTCGGGTAAAAAGGAAATTTAATTTAACCCTTTCAGACCCGGCGTCCACAATTGAGGACATAAAGTTTAAAAAATAATTCAAGACTAAATATTTCAAATTTACTATTTCAGACGGTTGTATTTGTTTGTGCACATAAATACGTTGTTGAAAAGGTACCGGTAACGCCATCTTTGATCACGCATTTACATTATTTTGACAAGTTTCGACCAGTACGGAGCAAAGTTTGAACACGTTCAGGTAAGCTGTGAATTTGATTTCTAAATTATTATGTTTTAGCTAATTATATGTTATGGAAAATTGTGTGTGTATAAAACATGGTTTGGTCATGATGTGAAATGTATTTTTTGTGTCATTTGTGGTTTTTTTACATAGGAAAACATGATTTTTATTTATGTGCGCAAATGTGCACAATCGGATCAACTGATTAATTTACGAAATATTGCAATACTTATATGGTAGGTCAAAATGCATTACCTATTATTTATAAATATATTTTTTGTGTATATTATATATTGTTTTTTTTTACAGGTTATTTATACATACATATAAACTACTGGGTACATCGAAATAGCCGAAATGTTCTCGCCAGATGCTTTGGTTGCTTTAGAAGATAACAATTTATCAGACCTGTTACCTTCTGACGATAAAGATGAAGGTAATTATGATACAGTACGAGAACCAAGGCGTATTCGAATTGGTGCAGATGTAGTGCACCAGAACCAACAGGACTCCTACCAGGCTGTCTCCGAAGACGAAGATGGTACTCCATTTGAACTTGAAGCTGAGTCAGCAGTTCCAATTGATCATTCAGGTGCAATCTTAGGTATTAGCATTGCCTGGAGGTATGTTTGAAAATCTTACACCTAAACAAGGAATAAGATGGAGACATACAGAGCTACAAAATTTGTATTTTGACGGACTGTATTATATTGTGATTGGTTTCCACCAGTTACAATCGATCCTGTTGTGCTAGCACCAATCGATTATTATTACAAGTATATTCCTCGTGAACTGTTTTGTACGATGGCTGAAATGACTAACCTATATGCGTTACAGTCAGGCAAAGTAAGGTTCAGAGCTACATGTGCTGCAGAATTGGAGGTATTATTCGGGTTACATATAGCTACAGGTGTGTTCAGATATCCATGTTTGAGAAAGTACTGGGAAACCAATATCAGTATTCCCTTATTTACCGAAAACATGGCCAGAGATCGATTTTTTGAATTACGAAATAATTTGCATTTAGTCGATAATACACAGATGCCTGTAAGTTGCCAAGATGTATTTTATAAAGTAAGACCTATTTATGATGCAATCAGAAATCGATGCTTGGAGCTACCGTTAGAAAGAGAACTCTGTATAGATGAACAGATCATTCCCTTTACAGGCAAGCACGCTGCTAAGCAGTATATGAAAGGAAAACCATGTCCATGGGGTATAAAGTTATTTTTTTTATGTGGTAAACATGGCCAGGCTTACGACTTCATAATCTATCAAAGTTCGTCACCCGAACTTGATAATAATTTCATAAAAACCATTGGATACGGCGCATCTGTAGTACTACACTTAGTAAATCGAATCGGTGATAGCAGAGGTCACGAATTATATTTCGATAATTATTTTTCCTCTTATCACCTACTGCAGATTTTGAAACAGAAAAATATTATGGCTGCCTGTACCGCTCGTGTAAACAGATTTGCAAAACCATCATTACTATCTGATAGAGAAATAAATAAAAAACAGAGGGGTTTTGCACAAGAAGTGAGCAGCTTAGATGGTGATATTGTTTTAGTGAAGTGGTTGGATAACAAACCAGCTCACTTAGCGTCAAACTTTGTCGGTATTGGAGAAAAGGATATCGTAAAAAGATGGTGCAAGAAGGAGAAGCGCTATGTTGAAGTGGAAAGGCCGGAGATAGTCCGAAAATACAATCATGCAATGGGAGGGGTCGATTTGCTTGACCAAATGATGAGTTATTACAGGACATTTATAAAATCTAAGAAGTGGCCCCTTCGCATGATTTTCCACGCATCTGACTTAGCACTAACTCAAGCTTTCCGTGATTATCAAAATGATAATGATTTACTTGGAATTCCGAAAAACAAACAGCTGACTATGCTTCGTTTTCGCCGCCAACTAGCTGAGGCTTTAGTTCTACAGAATAAAATTACAATAGCTAAAAGGGGACGTCCAAGTAGCAGTAGTCCTGCGCCACAAGTGGTCCCGAGAAAACCTGGAGAAATTCGACCTGCTACCGAAATAGCTCATAATGGTGTGGCACATGATGATGGACCTGGAACCCGCTGTAAAATGTTCGGCTGTAAAGGGAAATCTCGTATAAAATGCATAAAATGCAAGGTGCACTTGTGCCTCACCAAAGATAGAAACTGTTTCCTAGCTTTCCACACATAAGTGTGCTAAATTTTATTTAGATAGACTGATTATAATTACTTCTTATCTGATAGACAGATGACTGATTATAATTACATGGTTCCTATTCAAATTGTAGAAGATATTTTTTGTTGTTGAGAAGAACATTTAATTATGTTATTTTTGTTATAGTTTATCATAATTTTCAATAAATAATATAAATAATAAATAGTTTTATTCAAAAATTTCAAATAACCTATATAACAGGCATTCTATTATCAAATGCGGATGTGCGCATTTGAGCACATAAAGAAAAATCACTTTTTCTCGGAAAGTAAGATAGAATGATTTTTTTAAATATTTTTCCCAGATTAGCTAAAGTATAATAAACCTAAAAACATTTTATTGCATCTATACTAGAAAAAATAATAATTCAGGTCTGAAAGGGTTAAACAATTTTCACAATAATAGAAATCCCATAAAAACAATACTTGTCAAAAATACCAAGTCTCGCGACCGTAAAAAGTTGTGAGTGTGTAATACCAAGTCGGTTAATTAAAAATCTTTAATGTTTTAAATAAAAATATTGACTCGGCCATCGCATGAAAACACAATATATTTCATAAGTAATACATATTATATAAATTAGATTGTTTAATGCGATTGCCAAGTCAACCTATTTATTTAAAACATTAAAGATTTTTAATTAACCGACTTGGTGTTACATGGATCTCACAACTTTTGACGGTCGCGAGACTTGGTATTTTTGACAAGTATTGTTTTTATGGGATCTCATTTCTTTTTGTAGATAGTCTTACTTTTGTCCTTTCCGGTACCTTGTATTTCTTGTATCATCATCATCAGCCTTTAACAGTCCACTGCTGGACTAGGCCTCTCCTTTGGAAGGAGGAATTGGCCTACTATACCACGCTGGCCAAACGGGTTGGTATAGGGTTTGTAACAAGTTTTCCTTCTCTTACAGTGCTGTTCTCTGCATAATATGCTCCCCCTGTCGGCTCTTACGGCACCCATGGGATGATAAATGGGGTGGTGACATTCCGTATTCTTAATCCATCACCACACGGATCTATTTCTTGTAAACTAACAACGAATTTTCTTAATTAAAGTTCTAACTGCAAATGTAATTTTGTAATCCTGTGTATAGATGGGATCAACACCAAAAATATAAAATATATATAAAATCTAATTTCTAACAACTTAGCCAAACCTTTCAACCAACTCTTACTAAAGGGTGAATTCCCTGATAGCCTGAAAATAGCAAAAGTATCCCCAATCTATAAATCCGACCCTGGAAACTACAGACCCATCTTGGTACTTCCTATACTTTCAAAAATTCTAGAAAAGATCTTGCATAAACGCATAGAAAAATATTTAAATAACATTCACTTCTTTTACGAGCGTCAGTATGGTTTTCGACCCAAAAGCAACACTCTAGCAGCTACAGTTGACTTAGTCACCAAAATCAAATCAAATCTCGATAAAAAACATTGTGCTTGGCATATACATCGATCTAAAAAAAGCATTCGATACGGTCAGTCATAAATTGCTTTAAAACAAATAAGAACGCATAATTTTTAAGGGAGTGGCAATAGAGATGCTACGTTTACGGTTTGTGAGGTATGCCTCACAAACAGATTCCAAGTGGTAAAATTAGAAGATACCCAAAGTAAAATTGTACCTATCGAGTGCGGTGTCCCCCAAGGGTCCTTGTTAGCGCCCTTACTTTTCGCTATTTACATAAATAATATACAAGAGCTAGGTCTCCATGGATACACAGCTTTATACGCTGATGACACCTGTTTATTCTACTTTGTGTCATCTATACAAGGCATCATCACTAAAGCTCAAGCAGACCTCAATAAGCTATCCACGTGGTTTCAATGTAACCTCTTGACGATAAATATCTCAAAAACCTGCTATGTAATTTTTAAGTCCAAAAATAAATCAATACCCCCTTATAATCCGTTAAAAATTAATGACACTATAATTCAAGCAAAAAAATTCGAAAAGTATTTGGGTCTAAGAATGGACGATGCTTTGTCGTGGAAAGCTCACATCCAACACATAAAATCCAAACTATCATCTCTCATCGGGTCATTGGGGCGCATAGTCCGTTGTATCCCACGTAAAGTTCGCTACTCCATTAACAACTCTCTTGTCAAACCACACCTTTTATATCTAATAGAAATTTGGGGCAACGCCACGAAAACCTATTTATCTGAACTCCAAATAATGCAAAATAAAATCATAAAAACGTTATTCCACTATCACTATTTAATACCAACCACAAAAATTTATGAAGATTCCTGATTAATGAACATAAAACAACTATGGGTAGGTTTAAAGCGTTTATCTGTGGTTGAGCGTTAAAGTTTTTATTATAATAATTATGATAATAATTTTTCGGTTTGCTATTAGAAATATTAGGCTTTTGAGGTTGGTGAGCAAACTCAGGCAACAAGGTATTTGGTGTGGCTTTGGGAGATTCCCGATGGTCTTTAGTTCGTTTATGAAAGGTCTCAAATTCTCGACAGACACTAACGAGACTAGGGATATCGGCGACCTTAGCCGTCAAAATAGTTTGACTGTAACATGGCAGGACATTAAGCAACAAAATATCTAATTTTTCAGACTCACTAATAGGCACATCAAGACGAGAAAACATACCCTGCATTTTAGCAACAAAAAGTGTTATATTTTCGTCCTCAGCTTGAAGGCGAAACCTAATTTCGTTTAAAATATTAAAATCATAGTCAGTCGGGCTAAAATCACGCTTCAAAAGACAACACAATTCACTCCAACTAGAAATCTGTTCTTTGAGCGAACGACACCAGAACAGTGCATCGCCCGTAAATATCTCAAAAGCAAATAGTAGCATTTTATTTTCGGGAATACACCTAGCCTGCATAAACGCATTAATTTTTTCAATGAACGAACACAAGACTTGCCATTATATTTAAATTTAGCGAGTTCGGAAAACAACTTACGGTCATATTTGAAGTCCCCAGAAACCACGGGGGTAGATACAGAGCAGTCCTTTTGTACTACGTTGGATCAGATGTACCCGAAATCAAAGATTTAAAAATAGTTAATTGATTGCGGTAATTACTCGAAACTATCTCAGCCGAGTCGGTATCAGAAAGGCGGTCCAGATCCAGTCTATCCAATCTAAAATAAATATGGTTGAGAATAGATTCTGTGCGCGAATAGAGGTTTTGGTCGAAATGTGATCTTAGGAGAGAAATATTATTAGTAACCCTAATTAAGGAGTTCCGGATAGCCGAAATTTCTTCTTCGGGGTCTAAATTAAAATCTAATATAGTTTCGGAGGGAAACTGGGACGCTAGTGTCACTATTTGCTGGCGCAGCTAGGCTACCGAGCCGGGCTTGTTGCCGCCCCGAATAATCAGTTCATAAACCAGCTCCGATTTTACCAAATGATTTAAGTTAATTTTAAAAGACATGACTTGAAAAGATTACCTAAGTCTAGTTAAAAGAAAAATCTAACAGCACCAAAAATTACTCACAGAGGGGTTATACTTATAATATAACAATAAAAGATAATGTAAATATGTTCACAGTGGGTCGTTAAAAGAAAGATATATATATTATGTAGCAAGTAAACAAGTTACGTTCGCAATGCGTAAGAATAGCGCGAAGCGGAATCTAAGCACACATAAGAAAAATAATTAAAAGTAATTCCCAAAACCGTTACTTAGTCTAACGAATTTGGGTTAGAAAAGAAGTTAAAAGGTACATACGACGTTGCGCAAGCCTTTAGTCGACTATATTGCTCGATTTATATAAGCTTTAATGCGTTATATTTTATCTAACACATTTAGAAACAAAAAATCAACGACTTACCGACTGTGAATACACAGAAACACAGAAAAACACAGTAAAACGAAGCGACCAGAAGCCGAGTCAGATGCCTGAGCCCTTAAAATTGTTTGGCGCCAGTGTAACGTTTTTTAGATGTGGGTACCTATATGCCTAATGAGTTACGTAGCAGGTATGTGTACTGGAGAGAAATTAAATAAGTATATTGTTCGTTACAAAATAATTTTACTTAAAAGCGTTACACAAAATAAACCCGGTAACTAGAGGTAAGAGCTAGACTCAGAGCAGGGAAGGCAGGCAGGTTGACGAGGCTTCGGCATTCCAGCAGAGAAGTAGAACTTATCTTCAGTGGTGTCCAGGGTCCAAGAGAGGGCGGATCGCTGTCTCGCCGCGGTATTTATGAGCCGCTGGTAAGCGAGGCGGCCAGTCAGAAGTAGTGGGGGTAGCGCGACCGTTACTACGTCGCAAAAGTTTATTATTAGTGGAACTGACAAGTTCATCTTTGTAATTATTTTTTAATATTCCGAAGTAAGCTACAAGGAACCCTTATAGTTTCGCCATGTCCGTCCGACCGTTTGTCCATTCGATCGAGACACATGACAAAGGCCCTACATGTGCCTGGCTCGACATGCACTTGTTTTAAATGGCTACTAAATAATGTGTAAAGCAATTTATTATGTAAATGCCATTTTCTTTACTTGGGTGCACCGCTTCAGCAAAGAATCTATACTTTGCCCTATACATAGTCTCATAGCTTGTAAGGAAATAATTTGTTGCATGTTTAATTGTAAAATCCCTTACACCTGGTTTTCTCGCACGGTAAGATTTGCTCGCTTGCCAGTTTATTTCTTGCGTATTGTACAACCAGTATTTTCGCGTTTTGTATTTACATATATATATACAAAAAAGACAAAAATTTACGATAAAATTTATAATTTTTATTTTTGCTGAAAATATTCAGGCTGACTTTAAATATAAATGTCTGTTAAAAGCACTCTTTCAGCAGTTTATATCAGCTGTTGTAAGCACACTCTAGTTTTGTTTAAAATTATACCTTTTTTATTTAATTTGAACGTAGAGTGCTGTCGTCGTAACAACCATTGGCTGCGAGGATTATAATTATTTTTCAATTTCCGAAACTTTTTGCTCGTGTTATTATACAGATACACGTAAATTAATATGTTGTTATTACAATTATCGTAGGTCCCATATTTGCTCAATAAAGGCTCATGACCATCCATTAGCAAATAACGGCTGCTGAAAAACAGCAAAATAGTAAAAATGTATGAATGTTAACGTCATTTTGCGAGGTACAATTGTTTGGACAACATTTTACCCGTATGCGTCTGTTATTTATCCGCTTATTTGCGTTCGTGAATTTTCTCAGTCCCCGTATTATATTTGTAAAAATATTATTGTGTGTTTTAGTAATATGTAGATTTTACGCTTGCGCTAGTATTAAAGTTGTTAAAGGCTTTCTGTGTTTATTGTAATCTGTATACGTCGTTCATAATCTGTTGGAGGTAGCTTAGGATGCAACTATTATGAATAACTCCGGTAGTGAATGTTCGCAGATGAGAGGAGAGCTCATAGAGTATCCATAAGTTACCTATAGAGTGAGTGTATCGCATTTCGTCCATTGTGCCAAACGTAAGCAGATGTTCTATAGATACTTACAATAGATGTTGCGCTCAAATAGTGATGCGCCACCATTTTCGGAAACACATTTAGTCATTAGGTAGCATTGACATACACTCTAACGATAGACGGAGCATTCCCTATAAATATTTTGTTCAAATTGTCTAACGTATGACGTCTAATCGTAATAGCGCAACACGCAGGCGCAAGCAGCGCCAATGACTTACAGTGGCTAGTTATTACTATGGCCAATCAACAACAACCAGTCCTGGCATCTTACCAATGAGTATCCAATAGTTCTCTAATGCTACTGGCTGCTTATTGCCATTTGCAAAGACTATTTACATCACAGGAGAGATGTTTTCTGCCTACAATATTTCATCGACATAATAAGAATAGTTAATTTATGAAAATAATATTAATTAATTGCTGGGGGTTTATTTAAGTAAAATTATAGAATCTATGAACATATTCAGATGTTTTTATTACAACATAGAAAAATGTATTCGTGGGCGTCAGTTCAAGACTTGCTTTAGTTGCCTCACGAATAGTAATCTGATTTTTAAACTTTAAATTTATCTTACTATGAGAATTGCTTAAATATATCCTAATATATAAGGCAGGGTTGTTTGTCATTCTGTAAAAAAACCTTGCTGACCACAGAGTTCTAAACCTACACATGTGGCAGATGGCACTATGTGCTACCATAAGGAAATCAACTATTAAAAAAAAAATAGTCTATGAAGAAGTGGCCTGAGTAGCTTAGTCGATACAGTATCGGCACGGTGGTCGCGGGTTGAAGTCAAAAATGTATTTTTATAGCTTTATAAAAATTGCAATTAAATATACTCTAGCAAGAAATGCTCAAAAATATATTTTAATAACTATTCAATTGCCACCAAACACAATTAATTTTGTGGTTTTTTGTCTATTGGTCGGATAATGGAAATCAGGATCTGTTTTGGCCTCATGGTTCAATATTATTTTTGCGTATTTTTCTATAACTGCAAATGTGTACTATGATGAAGTGTTGAAATATTCGTTAATGTAGTTATTACGATCAATATACCAAAAAATAAAAAGAACACAGAATTAGTATTATACAATATCAAATTGGTTTTATATATAATATACTACATTAATCAAACTAAAAAACTTTTAAAACCAATACCTTCACGAAGTCTGGTCTTAGACCTTAGTCATATATGTATACATCCATATGCATTTCGTAAAACCGGTTATTTTAATATTACAAACAGACACTCCAATTTTATTTATATGTATAGATGTTACTATATTTTCACACTAACATACTTTGCACACTGTTCATCAGGATTACCAACCTGTCCTGGGCGTGAGCTAGTCTTAAATAATTTTATTTTCTCTGGCCAGACTTAGGTAGCACTACAAACCTCTTCCACAGAGAAACCGAAACTAAACCGCAACCGCAAGCAAACTGAGATCAAAATTCATACCCACGTGTGTGTGAGTGCAAGCAAAATAGAATATCGGACAACTTTTCACGTTACTACCTAAATTCTTGCCGTAGAAGCTGGCAAAATATTCTGTAGCAACTCGCAATATTCATTTCGAAATAAAATAATATTTTGTGTCTAACTTAAATTTAACAAAATAACCATCAATACAATAATCATCTAATTAATAAAGCAAATAAATCCATCTAAAAATAAACCAAAACTAGAAGTAGATGTATGACTAGTGTATGTAGATGGCGATATCGTTAAGATAATTTACAGCCGACTCCGAGAGCATTAGGTAGAACAGAGATTTGGGATTTAACTTCTACAAATTGCCAAGTCTTTTGATATGCCAAGGACGAACACACTATCTTATAACAACACGAAATATGCTTCGAAACTGCTAAAGTCGTGGATAAGAAGCTTTGGTGAGACTGTACACAAGTCTTAATGTAACTCCTCTTTGTTCAGAAAGCATCTTAATAAAGCTTGTCGCATCGGAATTAGCTGCTGAAATTTTTACAAGCTTTCTTACTTTTTTATTCTTGCTTCTCTATGTGTGTAGTGTGGAGGGTACAGATTTTCAGTTCGCAGAATTTCTGAACAAACTTTGAATTTCAATTAACATTGTTAGTTTTGAAAGAGTAGAGAATACATGAACATGCTGAAATTCAGCTACTTGTGCCCAGTAGTTATGTTAGTCAATATTAAATCGTATTGAAGACGACTGGCAAAAATCAATAATTATTGCGTTGGAAGATTCCACCGTAACGGTTCTCGGTTTATTTTTACGAGCACTTGCAAATGTTTTTCAACTATGTGCAATCGTACAAGTATATGCAGATTTCTTAACGGGCGCCCTTAAGGTCGGGTCACTTTTAGTGGTTTTTGCCAAAATTGGAAACACTGCTTGCTTTCCGTTTGCAAAATCATATGTTGGAATGAGTTAAATAACTGTCGTATAACACGTAGATTTGCTATCTTTTTAAGAAGACAATATCAGTACAGAAAATATTTTTTTATGTGATTTTATAAACAATCAACTGCACGGATACAGAGAACACAAATACTCGAAAAACGACTTGTTTATCGAATTCGCTATGTACATAATATATCGCACTGAGATAAGCAGTTAGACGTCCATCAAAACCATTATACCATCCTTACAGTCGACATTCAAGTGCAACTCTACTATGTTCACACTACAAAACATGTACGTATATATATAAATACATTTGTTGTTTTAACAGAACATACCATTAATGCATACATTTTGCTATATTTAAGTTGATGGATGCAAAAATCACTCATTAATGGAAGGAAGATTTCTTCATTTGGTCAACGTTATCTTCATTCAAGAACAAGCAACTGATGCATTAAATTGCAGTACAAACGATAGCTTTCTTAATGCGTGTGTAATCACACGAGAGATGCGACGATAGTACTAAACAGAAATTAGTAGCGGGATCACGTCGCCGCTAGATAAGCAGTGCTCTGTCCAACCTTATCTCTAATTAAAAATAAACTGCCATCTATTGGTGCACCAAGTACTGTGTTCAGCTCATTTTGGTAAGGGTATATTCACATATACACTTGGAAAAGTACTCGTATTTGGTGGATTTGCAGATATACAAGACATGCAAAAACATCCTAAGCAATATAAAAGGTGAACTCACATACAGTAAGCTGAGCCCAAACTAAGCAGAGCTAGCTTGTAGTATGGCAAGCAGATAACTGTTAAACATATTTAATATTTGGACCCACAACCTCCGGCTTAGCAGTCCGGGTCACTCACATTAATCACTGCAACAACTATTAAATATTTGCGTCCTACGCCACGTTTGCTAATAATAATCTTAATATATAAAATCCTTGCGTTACTGACTGACTGACACGCTACAGCCGAAACTATTGGACGCAGGAAGCTGAAATTTGGCATGTATGTTCCTTGGGGACCGGAAGGGTGCACTAAGATGAAATTTCCCGAAATTCCCACGGGATCGGCCAAAACGGGTAAATTTAAAAAAAAACAGGCGTAGCTGCTGGCGTCCTCTAGTAAACATTTATTTCGTAAACTTATATTCATACAAATACATTTTAGTAACAAAAACGCAGAACAAAATACATACATTAGTGACCTTAACATTCGGAAATCAAAATTAGCACTCTGCCTAATTCAAAAACTTTCCCTCGGCACCGGGACCGCAGCAGAATGTTTACGGGACCAGTGCATCAGGAATGGAGAGTCTGAATGAATGCTAAGGCGCGGTGTCTACTCTAAAACACGACTACTCCTAGGGTTGCCGGTTTTGCGAAAAATGTGACCAGCCCACTGCTACTTCAGCTTGTAAATTCTTTTCTTTTAAAAGCGTTATACATAATAGATTTATCTACAAGGAGGCTACTGCGTCTGAAAGCTTTGTATGCACTAACCTTCATGATTTTAAATTAAGATCTGATGAGGACGTATCCTAAACCAGACCTGTTGTCTTTGCAAGAGCGCTCTGAACACGTCTTCAGAACTCCTTTGTTTCAACTACAATTTGTTGTAAACTACTCATTAAGGATTTCGTTAAACGCTTGCAAGCGTATACTATTAGGAAACAGTGTACAATAATGCAAGGATGAGTCGTTGATATTATACTAGTTGTAAAATCGTATTTGATTTCCTGTATTAAATAATTATAGATTATCTATACAGCTTGTGCAATATAAGGCTGAAGCTGCCGAGCTGTACCTTGTTTTGTAATCCTTATCAATTTAAATAATAGAACATATCACATACAAGAAACACTTTACGCAGCGACATTCTAGTAGAGATCAACAAACTGCCTCACAGAAATCAGAGTTTCAAACCCGTGGCGCGCTCACATTACTAAGACATATTCGTACAACATTTTTAAACATCATTTGCTCAATTGTGAAGGAAAACACTGTGAGGCTGCATGGCTTGTTCTCGAAATAAATATGACTCTATCATGCTGCAATAAGCCATTGTAGTCGATTATAACCTAACCCTTCGCTTGATAAAAAAAGAAATGTGTTCAGTGGCAGTTCATGTACTGGGCGAATATTATGATTATAGCCACAAACAAAAATTACATATATACTGCAAAATGGAAGCGAATGAGTATGTTCATTTGTTTGTTTGGTTGAACGCGCTAATCTCAGGAACTATCGGTTCGATTTTAATAATTATTTTTGTGTTAGATACCCCATTTATTAAGAAAAGCTATGGGCTATAATTATAACATCACAGGTGCTATAGTAGCCCTAAATAATGCAGGTGTAACCAAGGGCTCAGCTTGTTTTAATTATATTTGCATAAATGTCTTACAATGGTTGTTGTTTTGTTGCAGGTATGTTGGTGTTGAAATCCGTCATCACGTACAGTAAAATATAAAAATATGTTCTTAGGACACGCTATAAATGAGCGATATCTTCGTTTGTGTACATCATACTGAACTGAAATGTACACGCATCCATTGTCGGCGGAACCCAATGAATAGTGAACGCAGTGATCCTTAAATCCGGTGATGCCAGCATTCAGTGAAGTGTTTATCATAATTATAATTAATATTATGAAAACAAGGGCCACGACATTGTTTAAAAATTACGTTTATTTCACACGTGCTTATTCTATTTATGTCTTAAAACCATATTCATGGCAGTAAAGAATAAATTAGACCTATTTTTAGTTGTACATACGACCTTGCTCAACGAATCCAAATAGGATTGTTATCAAAACACACTAAACCAAATTATGCACGCTATACAAATGCACGACTTTACCTCTAACGCGATTTTAAATCGGTTTCATTCCGTTGTGCGCGTAAAAATTGTTTTCACAACAACCACAATGTTCTCTTTAATTTAATTTTAAATTCAAGAATCTAATGATAAATGTATTTTTTGATCCAAGCATTTAAAATGCACACGACCCGCGGTTTAATACGGTACTTGCTTAAGTTACGAATGTTGGAATTAAGAAGTATTTATCTATACAATGTAGAGGAAATTATATTAATTCCATGCTGTGTGAATTTATTTGCATATGATTAGATGTAGCGGATACCTACTTAAGAAAGTAAATTCAATTATTGATGACAAGCATGTAAATTATATGTTTGTAACAGTTAAACACACGTATGTTGATGTTAATGGGTTAGGAGGTAATATAAAAGTATTATTTTACAAATACACATTGTATAATTATGAATGTGGCACCAAAAATACTCATTTAATCCTGACGGAAAAAGTTTTCCTGATTACCTTTCGAAGCAAATACGTAAGCTGTATCAAAACTTTGCAACAGGCAACTTATACTTTAAACTAAAACGAGAACATTGCATGATACATAGTTTGTCTCATGAGGAGATTAAACTCCAAATGTCCAGATAGACATTCAGCTCAATATTATAGACAATATAATCTACATTTAAAATTACTGCCTGTCAATTATTGTGGTAAAGCCCAGACGAAAAGTCTTGGAGGCCGGGATGCGAGCTACCTGGATAACGCCACGATGATGATGAGTTCAGCTGACTGTATTTCAATGTAACTTCATATTACGGTACCCATAGCTCTATAGTGAGAAACATTTTTCAAACACCATTGATTTTACTTCGAACATAAGCCAATTCAACATGTCAACAAACTTAACACCTTCACCTTCAAACAAACGAAACGGTAATTACACAAACTTCATTGTAATAACGTAAGTGCTTTCTTTATTTAACTTTAATAAAAGTTCCGTTCTTGATAAATAATTACATTTTTTTATTGGCAATTTCCTTTGGCACTAAATGCGGATACTGGCTAGGTTAGATCCTAAACTATAGAGTCGTATTTATAGGCACTGCTTTATAGTACTGTGACTATTGTTTGACGCTTTTAAGCAACATTCTGCAAAGAATACTGTTAGGCTAAGTATCCTTCCCGAGGTTGCCGCCCGTTCTTGGTCCAGTTCCTTCAGAAATGGATGCAACCAAAACCTCCAGCCGAAACACAAACAACAGGCACTTTACACACGCACAAACACACACGTACACACATGCGCGCACACATCCACATCCAGGAACACATCTCTTCACCACGCCCCCGCGTGGTCGGGTGGGCGCGGGCTCGTAGTAAAAAGTCACGGGTAAGAGAAGTTGACCACCTGCGCTAGGACCTGCGCAGTCGAGCGCCGTACGCGGGGATGACGGAGTCCTGGGGGGTTGAGCCGAGCGGCGCTGGCGGTAATGTGACCGTGAGGCAACACGCCCTCTTTGGTCCCGATTTCACGCTAAACGGTAGCCCCCGCTGTGAGCCGCAGCGGGGGAAATGGCCACCGTGTCCCGTCAGAGGGCCACAGGCTAGGGACGTAGGGTCCACATCAGCAGTTGGAATTTATTTCGGCTGTTGATGTGGTAGGTGAAGGCTATACGGAGGGCGCAAGCGAAGGATAACGGCTAGAGTTGGTAACTCGGCTCAGGCCGTTGACCCGAGCGGGCGCCCGAAGTCGTGCTGTAAACCAGCCCCGCGTTCCTATATCCCTCTGGTAATCCTAACGTCCGGTATGACGTTCCCAAATGCGGGCTCCATGGAGGGTGGGAAGCCAGAGGGATGAAGTCTTAGTAAACTTGCATGGATACCGAAATCCCATTTATTACCCCAACCGCGACGGGGACGGTGAAAGTTATTCACGCCGCCACAACCACAACCATACAGATGGTTGACGCCGTGGCACCGGCTGCAGGTGTCACACCATCACCCAAGGACGTGACTTCAGCGCTGGCTAACGCTAGTAGCGTTGGCGTGGTCGCGTCCTTACAATCGTCAGCCCATTTGAAATAAAGCGGGAAGACGACTCCTCCTTCGCGGGCTGGCAAGTGGTGAGTCACCACAAGGGCAAGGGTAAGGGCAAGACCACCGGTCCTGTTCGACACCCGCCCACCACACAAACGAGTGGCCCCGCTGCTACCAGCTCTGCGAAGAAGAAGAAGGCGAATAAAAACAAGAGGCAGCGCCTGGCAATAAGGCGTAAGGCTGCACAAACCGCTGCCGCCGCCAATGCTGCCTCTACAAAAACAGCGGAGCAGGCCGCTGTCGCAGGTCCCAGTAATGTGACCAGCGCGCAGCCCGCGCTCTGCAGTGGGAGGTGCACGAAGACCGGAGGCAGTACGGGGAAGCCGCCTGCCGCCAAGCGGCGGGCCGGCCACCCTGGACGGCATCCAGCCCCAGCATTACCGGGAAACACGGCAGGTAAAACTGCCGGAAACAAGGAAAGAGGTGAGGCCAAACGTGCTCTCAACGAGACCAGCTCGCCTCGAGGGGAGCACAAGAAGCCTCGCCTCGACTCCTCCAGGACACAAGGTAAGTCCTACGCACAGGCCTCCAAGGCGTCCCTGGGCGTTGCAGTAACATGCAAACGCACAGGGAACTTGCCGAAGGAGTTCGTGGACCGGATACTCACGGAGATTCAAAGGAAGATCCTGAGTGACGCCTGGTCGACTAAAACCCCCAAACGCCCCGCTCCTGCGTTCACCGGGAAACCCATGTACGCGGACGGGGTCCTCAAACTCTGGTGCGCTGACGAGGCAACGCGTACCTGGCTGACGGAGGCGGTCTCTCTCCTGGTCCCACCACCGGGCTTCGAACTGGAGGTCAGGGGCCAGGAAGAGGCCCCGAAGAGAGTGCGGTGCGGCATTGTCGTTCCCAACGAACAGGGAGTCTGGGACGACGTGCGCGACGTGGGTCGGGCTCTGGAGTTCCAGAACCCCTGGTTGGCGGTCGACAAATGGTCGCTGCTGCACTCGGAAAGACAGTCAGGTGGGTGCTTCCTGGTCGTGGGCGTCCCGGAGGAACAAGTCCCGGTCCTGGTGCAGAACGAGCGCCGCCTCGCGTTGGGGCTGGGTGCAGTCTACGTCCGGTTCCGGGACTCAACAGGCAAGTATGTCGACCATCCTCCGGAATGCGACAACTCCACACAACCACATCAAGCATCAGACACCCAGCCAGCGTGTTCCGCGGAACCCAGCCCGTCAGAGCCGGCCGCATCTGGCTTGGGGGCTGGCCCGTCAGCCGAGGGTAACTCGGAAGATGAGAGCCTGCTTCTGAGTCCGGTGCGGCGGGACGACGGGGTGGGGGCCGGCGACATCCTGGCTGGCCTAACGCAGCTGAAGGTCGGGGAGGAGGGGACATCACCCATAGATGAACCCTCTGCCTAGTGACGTCAGCTGCCTGCAAATCAACCTCCATCATAGCCAAACGGCCACTGCGCAACTGCGCAAATGGATGGAGGTCCACCATTCAGCCATCGTGCTCATCCAGGAACCTTGGATAAGGGGTGGCGTCATTAGAGGCCTCTCCAGCCTGGGAGGTAAGATTTACTCTTCTACTGACCACACACATCCAAGAACCTGTATACTTACAACTAAAAACATCAGAGCCCAAGCTTTAATGGAGTTCTGTTCCAGAGACATCACAGCGATACAAATTGAAATAATACAGCAGCCAAGGAGTATAGCGGTCGTTTTCGCATCGGTTTACATGCCCGTGGCTGAAGACCCGGCTCCGTTCGACCTCACGCGTCTGGTTTACCAGTGCGAGAGAACCAATACGGAGGTCGTAATAGGGACGGACTTCAATGCCCACCACCAAATGTGGGGCATGGACTGCAACAATAACAGAGGTAAGTCACTGGTTGAATACCTATTCACCACTAATCTTACCCTATTAAACACAGGTACGGAGCCCACCTTCGTCACAAAACGTAGTCAGACAATTATCGACTTAACTCTCGCAACAGAAGGAGCGGCTGAACGCATCAAGGGATGGCACGTCTCAAAGGAGGCATCATGCTCAGACCACAGATGGATCAGCTACTCCATGAAAGTCGATATACAGCCCACACAGCCCCGCAGGAAACCACACAACACGGACAAATCACAGTATGTCCTATTACTTAGAGATAAACTTACCCTTACCGCTACGCCGACGGTACTGGATGACACTGAACAGATCGACGAGCAGGTATGCACACTGACGCAGTCGATGCTAGACAGTTACCATGCAGCTTGCCCGGAAACCACTCCGCCTTCAACCCCGGGGAAACAACCCTGGTGGGGCGCTGAGCTTGAACGCAAGCGCAAGAAGGTAAGAAAGGCTCTAAATAGGGCAATGAACACAAGCGCGGACGCTGATTGGGACGCTTATAAAGCGGCCAAATCAGACTACAGGAAATGCCTCAGATTCAGACGCACCATGGGATGGAGGAAATTCTGTGGGAGCATTGAATCCTGCCAACAAGCAAACCGGGTAAGGAAACTACTGGCTCAGCAACCAACAGTTGCACCAGGTACTCTCCGTAAACCGGATGACACATACACCACATCGGAGGAGGAGACAAGACGCGTCCTACTCGAAACACATTTCCCAGGCTGCGTCCTCACCCCGGTAATAACGTGGCACGATATACCAACAGTGGCGACCGAACACGAATGGAGACACGCAAACAACGTGGTCACAGAAGAAAAACTCCGATGGGCCATCGATAGCTTCCATCCATTCAAAGCAGCCGGACTGGACGGCATCTTCCCAGGGTTATTACAATGGGGAGGGGAACCTGTCCTTAAAAGACTCCTGGCAATCATGAGGGGTAGCCTGGCCCTCAGATATGTACCGAAGAAATGGAGGGAAGTCAAACTAATCTTCATACCAAAACCAGGCAAAACAGACTATACCTACCTAACATTCATTCCTACAATTTATATGAAACAACTTATTTGTAAAGACGATATATCTTGAAACCATACAAGCACACAACTTAATTGATCATATTACGGAGTGGAAGGACGTATCGCATTGGACGTTAATTTGCCAAGAGCACTTGGTGTCTGATTGATGAGCCAATTGACGAAGGAATTTTCCTACTTATCCAAATAACTTTGAAGGATGGGAGATTATTAGAAAACTCTATTTATAGTGTATTATGTAATGTGATAACACTACCTATTTGTTGTTGCTTTTTGTGAACGTATTTAGCTACCTAGGTATTTGTGTATATATGATCTTGTACGGCTGGTGTAACTATTCGATTTTGTGACTGGTATTTCGAGTCTAGATGATCTGTGTTCGTCGTTTGGATTATGTAAAGTCACCCGAGAATCAGAAGGTATTCTTAGTGCAAGCGACAACTATTAAAACAAAATGGCTAATAACTTCTTGAGTAAGTTCAATTATTTTTTGTTGCGAGTGTCTACATTTGACTATATTATTATTACAGCATGTTTGGTTGATTTGTTCGAATATTCACAAACATACAATAATGCCTATATGTATATATGTCGCAGGTATTTAACAAAAGCCGTGATATTATAATTTTACTAGTGACATTACAATTCCACAGATTATAGTCAATGGTTTGTATTACTTACAATTTAATGGGCAAATTTCAGTGCCATTATTATTTCACTAGACCGATACAGTGAAATTGTAAGGCAGTGATATTTTGACAATAACACTGATTTAAGAAAGCCGTTAGATTGCTGGTGATCGCTGATTGGTCCGTTTTCGTTACCAGCTGTATTAAACATAGAGTTAGGAAACAAGAGTCAGGTTTTTGAAAATCAATTTTTAAATGTTGTTACTAGGTTCTAACTAAATAGAAATTTCAAGGTAGTAGAGCCTTGCTGATTTCAGCATGAATGGGCCGGCTCGACCGGGGTAGTACTACCCTCTCACAGAAAATCGACGTAAAGTAACAGTACCTAAACTGTTGCGTTTCGTCCGGTGAGTGGGAGTGCTGGAGGCCCTATCCCCTATTCCTTCTCCCTGATCCCACTCCTCATCCTATCCCTTTTCCCAACCCCGAGGGGCGGCAACGCACTTGTAACTCCTGTGGTGTTGCTTGTGTCCATGGGCGGCGGTTATTGCTTACCATCAGGCAATCCGTCTGCTCGTTTGCCGCCTATTACCATAAAAAAATAAATAAATATAGCAATGTCAAGTAAGCTGGGCTCCTATTTTTGGATAAAGGGTCACAAGGAAGCCTAACATAACCTATTAAGTTTCTCGAGTGAACAAGACTTTTTCATAAATAAATAGATCGTGATTTCCGAAATGAAGGTTTTGACGACTTAATAGGTTATGTTAGGTATTCTTACGACCCTGATCACAAATATAGAACCTCTGCGAAGCAGGGCTCCGTCGACTTAGCCTTATAAATATCGCTAAAGTACCGCTTTTTTCGTTTTATCAGAATGGTCATTGTAATACATTTGGCAGTCTGTGCGACTGATTAAGTTAATAGACCAATCAGAATACGCGGGGCGCCTACTCAAAATAAACCTAGATTTATTATAATATCACTATTGCGGGCCAGTGAAATTACAATATAACTGAAAAAAGCCAGTGAAATTGTACGAACCAGTCGTTTTTAGGGTGCCGTACCTAAAAGGTAAAAACGGGACCCTATTACTAAGCCTCCGCTGTCTGTCTGTCTGTTACCAGGCTATATCTCATAACCGTTTTCACAAATTATGTATTTCCGTTGCGGCTATAACAACAAATACGAAAATTAAAGAAATAAAAATATTAAGGATGGGTCCCATACCATAAACGTGTTTTTTTTGTCGTATTTTTTGCTCAATTTTACTAACGGTAAGAGGTAGACGCTTAAAATTTTTATAGAATAGGTAGTATTAAATAAAAATAAAGTTAATATTAAAGGGGGCTCCCATACAACAAACGTAATTTTTAAGCAATTTTTTTTCTCGATCTTAATAAACAGATGGTAACTTAAAAATATTTAAGTATAGATACAACAAACGTGATTTTCTTTTAAACCCTTTGTGCGCGATGCCGACTCGCACTTGGCCAATTTTTTATTTACTATAATCTAGGTAATTATAATTTCAGACTGCCTCCGTGGTCCAGTGGATAGCGTATGCGACTACTGATCGGAGGTCCCGGGTTCGATTCCCAGGTCGGGCAAAAGTGTTACTGGGTTTTTCCGAATACTTAGTTGCAGCCCGGAGTCTGGTGATGTGCCCGGTAACGGCAATAGGCTCGGCTCGGAAATAAATAGACAATAGAAACAAAATTAATGTCATTAAGAGACATCTTTTGACTGAGATGATGATGTACCTTAATGCAAGTAGCAAAAGTTTAAAAGTATTTAATTTATAATATCTTCCTTAAACATATCTAAACCGTACACAAAGCGAGAAATCGGATTATAACTCAGTCATACCCGACTGTAATTACAGATGTCCTGAGCAAGATTACCTTAACGGCAAAAACGAACATTTGAACAATCTATAAAGGATTTTACTCGTGACTCGGGAAATAAATGTTCGAATTTTGTACGAACATTTTAATTTAGGGAATTTTGATAGGTAATTACATATTACGGTTTTGTACAGAAAGAAAGAGATGTAGGAACTTATCGGTTCATTGGTTGTAATATCCCTATGAATAGATAGTGTGAGGTTGCGTTTGTTTTGTCCTATAATTTGTTTTTAAAAGCTTGTGACAGACATGGCCGTCTGATCTCAAACTGGTACGAAAAATATGGATACCAGACTCTCATCATCAGCCTTTGATAGTCCACTGCTGGACTAGGCCTCTCCTTTGAAAGAAGGAATTGGCCTACTATACCACGCTGGCCAAGCAGGTTGGTATAGGGTTTGTATCAAGTTTTCCTTCTCTTGCAGTGCTGTTCTCTGCATACTATGCTCCCTCTGTCGGTTCTTACGACACCCATGGGATGATATGGGGTGGTGACAATTCGTATTCTTAATCCGTCACCACACGGACACCAGTATGGATACCAGACAACTGATAAAAATTCTTACATACATACATACACTCACGCCTGTTTCCCGGAGGGGTAGGCAGAGACTACGGAACGCCATTTGCAACGATCCTGACATAATATCTCTCTTGCTTCATTCACTGCCATCAAATTACTCATGCATGCTCTTCGATTAAGCGCACTTCTAAACTGTCTCTTTTTTAGGATGTCTCCAATCTGGTCAGAGAACGCCCGTCTAGGTCTTCCTCTTCCTCCTGTCCTATTCACACTTGACTTATATAATTTCTTGGTCAGTCTTGCATCATCCATTCTCTTCATGTGTCCAAACCATCTTAGCCTTTCTTAATCAAATGATTGTCACTACATCATCTTTTACCCCACAACACTCTCTTATCACAAAATTCTTTACTCTGGCGTTTAAAGACACTCCACACATACTTCTCAATGCTCTCATTTCTACAGCATTTATTCTACCTTCATGTCTATTCTGCCATACCCAGTTTTCACTACCATACATAAATGTAGGTACTAACACCCTTCTATGCACAGCCAAACGTGCCTTTTTGGACACGTTTTGACTGTTCATAAAAGCCTTCAAAGCTCCATTCACCCTGTTACCTGCATTAACTCGTCTTTCAATATCCCCTTCATTCTTATCATTCTTAGTAAACAGCGTACCTAAATATACAAAATCATTCACTTGTTCAACTTGTTGTCCATCGATCATAACATTACAAGCCGTATCACATTCCTCCTATTCTAAAACCATAACTTTCGTCTTGCTCACATTCACTTTCATTCCTTTCCTCCCTAAAGCACCATGCATGATTGCTACCATCTCCTGCAACTCCTCCGCTGAAGACGTAAGTATGACCTGATCATTAGCATAAGACAGGCATTATCGTCATCAATGTCTAAATACAAAAGTTAAGAAGTAAACATAAAAAGAAATTCGTTACTTACAAATAGCAGTTCAATTTTTTATGCGGCGCGTAAAAAAATCGTCGAAAATTACGTACCAACGAAACAGTTCGAAAAATGTCAGTGAATAAAAATCCACTCGACAAGTTACGACTTTCGGAGACGTAAAAATAGGCCGATTTTACACCTCACAAGGACCTATAGTCGATTTTATATGTTCGCATAAAAATGGCATTCAATAAAAATTTTAACAGCCCGTGACAAGAAATCGTTGGCATCATCTTAGCACGTGTCTGTGTGACGGGCGCCGGGCGGTCGCGTGAATGTCATTCGTTCTGTGGATTTGCGAATTTGCGTTCTGTGAATTAACCATACGGATTGTTAATGTTAAAACTTACAATATTATAAGTTTGAACATTAGACACAAGGCTTTTTAAAATACGATTGAAACAGATATACGGTTGAAGGATCGGCTTGAAAGTTTAGTTTTGCTATAGAAAACAAACTTATGATTATTGTAATGTCAAAGTTTGGAAGAACATTCTTTCTATATAGGTAATATACGAAATTTGCCTAGAGATCACAGTTGTCTTTTCATGATGAACTTATTTTTTAAAGTATTATTTCATGTAAGTGCAGGCGAATTTCCCGTGTTACAAATCATTGCATTGATTTTCCTAATATCAAATTAAAATAGTATTACAGCGCTTTAAGCCTTTCCAACTAATTTCACTGGAGGCTATATTGACAGATTGCAGAGTAGGAGGTGGAGCCCATTTACTCTCTCCCTTGAATGTTACATTGAACTTCCAACACACATCACATATTTTATAGTGCAAAACAAGAACAAAAAGCTCAAACCTTCCAACTTACACCAATCAACAGATCAGTCGAACTTGCAACCTCTTGTGTTCGCATACGCAACAAAAGTTCCGGTTACTTATCCAATAATATCGCTTTATGTGCTCCTGGCAACTATTCACCACATTTGGAACGTGCAAATCGCCTCTTAAAGGTACGAGATATTGTTTTCAATGGAACACGGGTTTATAGCGGTGGAAATATGAAGTTTGGGCCATTAGGACGGCAAAGGGTTTCTGTTGATAGTAAAATAAAGTTTTGAGCGAATGTGTAGCGAATTTTGGACCTAAATGTTGTGTTAACCATGTATATAGACTATCATAATTTCAGAGGATTAAAGAGAGATTTTATTGGTGCTGTAAGTGAGATGAAAATTAGCGTTTTAATTAATCAATGAATCAGCCTATCGCAGTCCACTGCTGGACATAGGCCTCTCCCAACATGTGCCACTTAACACGGTCCTCAGCCTTCCGCATCCAGTCCGTTTCAGTCACCTTTTTCAGGTCGTCGCGCGTCGGTCCACCTAGCTGGGGGCCGCCCTGCCTTACGCTTACCGTACAGTTAATTGGCATTTACCGAGTATAATTGTAGCCCTCATGCCGGAGCTGACAGTTCTTAAAAAAATGTTTATGAACGTATAGCTCATAAAAGCATAAACTTAAACTTAAGAAAACACACGGCAGGTAGTCTATAAATTTTAGCAAAATTGAGCGTAATTATTATAATATACTGTAGCTTTTACGTTTTGAGACCATTAGAGTTTTGTGCATCTTACTTGGAATAGCATATCGCTAAAAATATCTTGTTGGACGTATTTATAAAAGTTAGGACACCACTTCTCAGACAAATCGCTTTCCAAACCTAAGAAAAATTATACACGAACATCCTCACTAAAATAAACTGCAATAAGAACATAACATTTCACTACTGATCTAGGATAGGTAATATAAAACTACTACGTGTAATTTAAATAAAATCCCCATACACATAATTTCATCAATATGATTTATATTACGGCCCTCTATACGTTATCCGAACTTTTCCTTACGGATTTTCCCACTTTATCCATTTGTTGATGAGTTGCGTACCCAATGAGATTTTCTGATATTTTTGTGGCACTCAAATAATGGAAAATACCGTCGAAATTGAATTACAGATAGAGCCAAGAAAGTAATTATATTAACGTCTACTTCAATTTAATTCTAAACATGGCCAGTAGCTTTCGATATTGAATGAAAGTAGCTAAGAATAAAGAATGCTTAATAAGTGTATTAACAAAATGTTCATTTTATACGGTAACTTGTATAATTTTTGCATTCGATTTATTATATAAGTCGTATTGGATACATAAGGTTAATGAAGTATTTATATGATAGAATATGTAAATAACTTTGGAGAGGTCACTATTCATACGAAGAGTCATACTTGCACGTGACATACTCGACAGTCACCTGCTTTAAGCCAAGTTGAGATTTTTTAGAAACTGGCACTTATTATCATGTTCTTACGGATTTTTTTTTATAATTATGTATTAAATCATGATGTTTATATTAATATATGAGTGTGCCTGGTCTGGCTGTATCAAGAAAGCTATTTTGTGCAAATGATGATGATGTGTCTAAGCGGTGTCATGCACGCTATACCACTGTGGCAAATTCATGTAACTCCGTCACTGTAGGAAGACGAAGACACCGCGTTTTTTATAGTTAGTTAGTACATCGAAATGCCTTTAGAGTGGTGGAGTGGCGGGGTAAGGAACTCGCGACAAGTTTTCATTACCGTTCAGCCTCATCGTCACTGAATTTTAAAACACGTAATATTAACCTTCGGCCCGTCGCATGGGGTCTTTGAAAGCCTAGGTGTTAGAAAAAATTAAAATTAACACATTTAAAACCATCCAGGAGTTTTAGTACTTCAGGTACCCTCCGAAATTAGATTATAGTTAGCGCGCATCGCCGCTTACTTCAGTTCGCGCGGCAGCGCAGTGAGATACAGACTTGTTTTGGGCGCGAGGGCCGTAGAAGACCCCACGCGACGAACCCCGTAAGTAAAATTGTATTGTTTGATTGTTCTTTGATTTCTTTTGTAACATGTGTTTTATTAATTTTTTTATTGTTTTAGATTATAATTAAATTATAATTGACTTCTAAAATATGTGAAGTTATAATTGCCTTCTCAATTGCAATCGCGGGCCACTATTTCAACTTTGTCTCGAGAATTGAAACAGATTATAAGGCGATTCACACCCCAGCTTCAGAATATTTAACCTGATGGAAACGACATCGCTCCTATGAGGAAGCGCTGCATATATTGTCCAAGACGAACAGATAGAAAATTCAAATCAATCTGCCACTTTCGCAAGGGTAACATATGCCCTACACAACTGGTATGTACTGACTGTATTCAAACGGAAAATTAGTCTGATTTAGTTTGATAAAAGTTGTGCTTTTTTTTTGTTGGTGCGAGCCAAATTGTATGTAACAATGTTGATTGTTCTTATGTGATCTCATATAGGTATAATATAAATTAAAGTTCATTGATTTAGTTAGAATAAAAATATTTTTTCTGTGGTGTGATCTCAAAGAGAGAAATGTATGTTCCTAATTTTAGATTGTAAGTTTAAACAGTAAATAAATGAATATTTTTGATATTTTTTGTAATTTTACTGTCATTATATAAAGAAATAAGAAACTGCTAGAATAGTTGGAAAGATACAAGTTTTAAGGGGTTTTATAGGCGTTTTATTCTTGGGGTTTTGTGGGACCCCACGCGACTTACCGCGTTATTAAAAGATGCGCGACGGGCCGAAGGTTAATCTTCTATTACATTTCTATAATCTATAATGTTTTAAGCGCATTTACCCGTTACTCCGTATGTAGTTTAATTTTAATAGTTTATTAGTGTTTACTTATACATCCGGATGTTCTTAATCCGCAAATTGCTGTGAAGTTTATTACACAGAGTTAATTAATGTCAAACGTTCTCTGTTAATATATAATTACGGCATCTAGTTATATGTGTCTGTGTTTATGCGTCTTTTTGTTGCTATCTATTATTTTTATTTAATGAGCAATAATAGAAATAAATAATTAGCTGTTAAGTCGATTATTAAAGTATAAGAGATGTTATGAATATGATCAGTACAGACAACAACAATGGGTAACGAGTATCAATCTCATAATTATTCGAAAATAAAGGTGAAATAATTTGATTTTGCCGACGTTTCAACATACCTTCCGTGGTCACGGGATCAATGATCGAAACTTAATTTCATTTAAATGACGTTTGACGTTACTATAGTCACATTTGGAGATAAATTTACCATATGACTTGATTTTCATTCCGTTCAAATACACGTAAATTTAGAGGGTTTCCTTGACAAATAAAATCGTTTACAGCAAAAGGGGAAACTATTCAGAGAAAAATCTATATTTGAGGGTCTATTATGAACTTTTATATAACTCGAGTAATAAAATAAATTGTATGAACGTTACTGAAATGGAATACAATACGTGACACGAAACACTTCTACTTATCTAACAACTTGGCGGGTCTCACTTATATTGTTATTTAAATATAAATCCCAAGCTATACAGCCAACGGCAAAGTTTAGTATACAGCTATTCATGCGCCGGCTAAAAACGTGTCCTAGAATTAAATAATGAAACTAAGGGACCACGCATAGTAACATTTTTGAAAGCCTTTCTGTATCCAGGCACGTTGGGTGCCTAAAATCTAAAAGCTTTGCCAAGCTATATTATAAATGTGAAAGCGTATTTGTTGGGTTGCTATATTTTACGTCAAAACAAAGCAACAGATCGATGTGATTTCTGATACAGCGATAGTTAAACGTCTGAAGAGTGATATAGGCTGCTTCAAATTTAGGGTATCGGGCGGGCAAAACTACGGGCAACAGATAGTACTCTATATTGTTGAATGTCTAAAGCATATTTAGGTAAGTAATCAAATAAATTGTATGAACGTTACTGAAATGGAATACAGTACGTGACACGAAATACTTCTACTTACCTAACAACTTGGCGGGTCTCACTTATATTGTTATCTTAATATATAAAATCCTTGCGTTATTGACTGACTGACAGACACGCTACAGCCGAAACGATTGGGCGCAGGAAGCTGAAATTTGGCATGTATGTTCCTTGGGGACCGTAGGGGTGCACTAAGAAGGGATTTTCCGAAATTCCCACGGGATCGGCCAAAACGGGTAAATTTAAAATAAATGCAGACGTAGCTGCTGGCGTCCTCTAGATTAAATATAAATCCCAAGCTATACAGCCAACGGAAAAGTTTAGTATACAGCTATTCATGTGCCGGCTAAAAACGTGTCTTACAATTAAATAACGAAATTAAGGGACCACGCTAAGTAACATTTTTTAAAGCCTTTCTGTATCCAGGCACGTTGGGTGCCTAAAATCTAAAAGCTTTGCCAAGCTATATTATAAATGTGGAAGCGTGTTTGTTGGGTTGCTATACTTTACATCAAAACAGAGCAACAGATCGATGTGATTTCTGATACAGCGATAGTTGAACGTCTGAAGAGTGATATAAGCTGCTTCAAATTTAGGGTTTCGGGCGGGCAAAACTACGGGCAACAGATAGTACTCTATATTGTTGAATGTCTAAAACATATTTAGGTAAGTAATCAAGTTTAAGTGCTGTACATTCATACAGGTTGGTGTAGTAAAACTCAAACCGTTTTCCAATCTAAATATGCAAGTTATCGATACTGTAATGGATTTTAAAAAGTAAACACGAGTAGGGTAAAAATTAATACCGCGTTGCTGACCGAAACTAAACTATGATAGTAATTTACTGAATAAATACACACAATAATATTTATGAACAAGAATAAATTGAGACTGTTTTGTTTACACTATTACCAAAACATGGAAAACATTCGAATAGCTAATGAAAATACTGGTTAATTTAGCGCGGGGTATTTAACAAAATACATTTTATCAACATTCGCAACAAGAGTCCAGACATTTTTTTAGGAATTTCAATTTTATTCTGTATTGGTAAGGGATGCTTTTCAGTGAACGCCTTTGTATTGATATAACAAACCGTGTGGGTGATTGTACAAAAAGTGGGTAGAGCCCGCTCATGCAAGCTCGTCGACTTTTTGTCGAAAAAAACTGCGCTGGGCGAAATAGCACGAAATATATCAACAGTATTTCCGACGGTCAACAAAGATGTAAAGGTTGAGATAATAATGATTCTGCTTTTAATTCAAAAGAGGTTTAAAATATAAATCACACGACTACTTTTGTTCTACTGACATTAAAGTGGCGTATTTATAGCGCATTCAGTGTTTCTTTTTTAAATTGAGCTTTTATAGTTGAAGGTTGTTCTTGATCATTCTGTAATTCGCTATCGTATTTATCGTTTTTTGATAACAACCTGGTAAACAGAAATGGAGTAAATAAGGTTTTTGTCTTACCATCAGTGAATAAACGACGAGCTCTGGTCTGTTTTATCGCATAAGAAACTCAGAAATGTCGTTAAACGCGTCATTAACTTAAATTATACGTGGGTAGTTGTAGCATTAACATCAAAAATTTTTTGCTCCACTTATAAAATTCAAAATAAATAGTTCCAAGTTTATATTTTTAATTAATTTTAATGAAATTACTCTAATAATAATAAGCAGTACCTGCCAGTAAAGTGGTGTCACTATCCTACATACATTTAACTTTTCTTCAGATTTCATTGCACTATGACACAACCACTGCAAGAGTCAATCAACAGTTTAAAGGAGATGTTTCTTAAGCGAATGGCTGATTTTGAAGCAGAGTTGCCGAGATCTCAAGGTACTCCATCCATGCCGGGTTTGGCCTCCGAGTACACCTCCTTCAAGGCCTTTGTAATGGATGCTCTTAAAGGTTTCCAACAGCAAATAGAGCTCCTTTTCCATACGCTGGATTCCATGGAGATGAGGACTCGAAGGAAAGTGTTGCTGCTGCATGGTGTGGCAGAGGATGGCAAAGAGGACACAGCCAAAGTAGTAGTGAATGTTATTAAGGAGCACCTCAAATCAGACATCACTATAGCTGATATTCGACGCTGCCACAGAATGGGTCGCGCATCAAGTAGCAAGGTCAGGCCCATAGCTGTAAAATTTAACAACTCCTTGGTACGGGATAGTTTATGGTTCAGTAAAACCAAATTCAAGGGCACTGGTACTACGTTATCGGAATTTCTGACCAAGCAGCGACACGAAGCTTTCATGGCCGCGCGTCAAAAGTTTGGTAATACTCAATGCTGGACCAGGGATGGCATTATCCATGTTCTTGCGCCTGATGGTTCCCGTCATCGTGTGGTCAACCTCACGGAGCTGCACAAAATCGAGCATAAGGGCGTGGAGAAGCAGCTCACACCAGCGAAGCCAGCCGCAAAATCCAAACGGACTATAGCCCAAAGGAAATAACTTTCGTTTGTTTTGGTTGATTTCTGGTCCGGGTAGTAAGTAGTATCTATCATTATATTTTTCCTTGCTTTGAACCCACTTATATGTTCCACTTTACTTATATATTTCTATTTTATTTCTATCATAATAATTTTATAATTACTAAGTATTTACTGCGGGTGTCTGATAATATTATTTCTTTCTCACTGTTTGTCAATAATTGTCAGCTGTCACATCCGTCATCTGTCATCTGTTGTCTTTGTCAAATTGTAACTTGTATGGGTACAGGGCCTTTTAGACTGTGTACATATTATACTTCCTTTTATTCTTATTTTCTTTATCTTTCTTTCTTATTTCCATCTATATAATTGTATATCTTGCTAGCTATTAATTATTAATAATATCTCGTAATGTTCTTGTTACATCCCGGACCAATTCTTATTTCTATTGTTATATAAATTATGTTTTATGACCACGTAATAATAATAATAATAAGAAAGTTCATGCAAAGCGAAGAAAACGAAAATTCTCTGACATAACATCATTCACCCTATTTATAATTCACCACACACTACATTAACTTGGCTTTGGCCCGTTTATGTAGTTAAAACTAGCCCAAGAGCTAAGAAACAGTAATGTTCACCCAAAATAATAATAATAAGTTTATTTCCTCCTGAATTCTTTACAAATTGCTCTTATTTTATACATATGACTGTGTATCTGATGAACAACGTCATTTTCTACTCTTGGCACTACTGGCAGGTGGTGCATTATTGGTAGTTTTGAAGCAATATTCAGTTTTTTAGTAGTAGTTTATAAAATATTCTTTTTTTTTATTTATCTTTTCATAATATATATTTTTTTCTTTATATATATATTTCTTTAGATAATTTTTATTATATTTAAGCATAATATTTGCAGCCATTGATACTAATAGCAACAGTGATGATGAAAGTTTCTACTCGTTATGTAGTATAGATGACAGCTTTACCAGTATACCGTCACTTGCCGACAGTCTTAATTCGCAATTTTCTGATGTACCTAAAAATTTCAATGCCGTTCATATCAATGCCCAAAGCATTCCGGCACATTTTCCTGATATGCTGGCCAATCTAGACTGTAAGAACCTTCATGCTATCCTTGTTTCTGAGTCATGGCATAAGCCCTGTCTGCCTTCTTCATTATACTCCCTGCCTGGTTTTCAACTTATCAGAAATTATCGGGCGGTCGGGGGCGGTGGGGGTGTTGCCATATATCTTCGCTCACATATCCCATATATAGTTGTAAGTATGTCTGCACAACCACCGCCACCAAATGCCGGCGAACATTTATTTCTGGAAGTTGCACTAAACCACACTAAAGTCCTTCTCGGCGTTTTCTACTATCCTTCCCTACGTATTGATTATTTTTCGACCTTTGAAACCGTACTAGTTAATCTTGTGCCTTCTTACAGTCACGTTATCATAATGGGTGATTTTAATACTTGTCTGCTAAAAAATGATTCTCGTTCTTCTTCTCTTCTTTCTACTTCTATAGCCTGTAACTTGTCTATACTACCCTTAAGCGCAACTCATCACATTCCAAACTCTACACCTTCCCTTCTTGATATAATCATGGTTTCCTCTAAGGAACATGTCACCATGCACGGGCAATACCCAGCAGACATGTTCTCTTACCACGACTTGATCTATGTCTCCTACAAAATCCGTCCACCTAAAATTAAGCGTAACGTCCAAATGCGGCGTAATTTTGGTGGCATGAACACCGATGCTCTTTGTAAAGATTTCAGTGATATTGACTGGACTTCACTTTTCAAAGTCAAATCTGTTGATGAAAAGGTCAGCATCACAGATCTATATGATAAGCATGCACCAATTCGACCTGTAAAAATAAAACATCCTACTTCACTGTGGCTCACTGAAAGCATCAAACAGCTTATACACAAAAAAGCTGCAGCAAAATTTAAATTCAAAATTAAGCCTGATGATCACAATCTTCAAAAATATGTTGCGATCAGGAATCTCTGCAATAGGGTGTGTAGGGACGCACAACGCCAACACATCCATAATTCTGTGAAGAACGGAGATCCAGCGAAGGTCCGGAAATTTCTTAAAACCCTGGGGACAAACCACGTCAACACATTAATCCCAATGACTTCAATTTTGATATGCTTAATCAACATTTCTCTGCCTTGTCCAATATTGATAGGACTACTAAAGAAAGCACTATAAATTATCTTTCATCCCTGCCAACCCCTAGTTATTCATCATTTGTCTTTAATAATTTCATCGATAGTGATGTTAAGAAGAACATAATGTCAATCACTTCCAACGCAGTTGGTAGTGACTGTGTCAGCCGTAATATGCTCCTTCCAATCCTCGACTTAATCCTGCCCATAATTACTCACATCCTTAATTACTCCCTGTCCAGTGGTCAATGCCCATCAATGTGGAAGGATGCTCTGATAACTCCCATCCCGAAAACTCTTCATCCTTCATCCTTCTCTGACTATCGACCTATTTCTATCTTACCATTCCTCTCCAAAGTCCTCGAACGTCTCGTCCACAGTCAAGTCAACTCATTCCTAACTAAAAATAATCTCCTTAATCCATCTCAATCCGGTTTCCGTTCAGGTCATAGCACCGCTACAACCCTTGTCAATATTACTGATGACATAAGGGCTGGTATGGAAGGCGGACAGCTCACAATCCTTGCTCTGCTAGATTTTAGCAACGCCTTCAATACAGTGGATTTTGACATTCTACTTAGCCGTCTTAGCTGTCTTAACATATCTCCTACGGTGATTGGTTGGTTTCGGTGTTACCTGTGTGGCCACCGACAACGTTTACGCATTGAAAATTCACTTTCATCTTGGTGTAACACTACTGTTGGCGTGCCCCAGGGTGGCGTGTTGTCTCCTTTACTCTTCGAAATTTTTATAAATTCTATATCAAATAATCTTCGCTCTTCCTATCACCTTTATGCAGATGATCTCAAAATCTACACGCAGTCACCATTTGCACGGTTATCACATTCTATAGATACCATCAACAGTGATCTTGCACAGATTAGCAGCTGGAGTAAATCCTATGGACTTTAAAGTGAATCCCTCGAAAACTCAGGTTATCGTTGTTGGTAGTTCGAGAATGATAACGAAGATCGACTGGTCACAAATTCCTGACATTATTTTCAATGGCACTGTTATTCCCATTCAGGAAAAAGTGAAGAACCTTGGCTTAGCTATCAATTCTAATTTTTCTTGGCGCGCGCAGGTCCAAGAAGTAAGTCGTAAGGTATTTGCTTCGGCAGGTTCGTTAAGAAGACTTAGGAATTTCCTTCCTACTGCCACCAAAATTGCGCTTGCAAACTCTCTTCTATTACCCATTATTGATTACGCAGATGTCAGCTATTCAGATCTTGCCGAAAACCAGCTTGAAAAACTTGAGCGACTTCAAAATCTCTGTATACGATTCATATTTGGATTACGCAAATACGATCATGGTTCACAATTTCGAACACAACTCAAGTGGTTACCCATACGATATCGCCGGAATGCTCACATTCTATCTCTGCTGTACAATATACTGTTTAACCCTTCAACTCCTTCCTATCTTAAAGGACGATTCGAATTCCTTCATGATACGCATAACCGTTATTTAAGGTCATCAGAAAATTTGAAACTGAAGATGCCAGCACATTCAACTGGATTGTATGATAAATCGTTTTGTGTCACTGCTGTTCGGCTATGGAATGCATTATCTTTTCATATAAGGCAGGCTCAGACGGTAACGAGGTTCAAATCTCTTGTCAAGGATCACTACCTATCATTATAATACTCCTTATATATAATTATATGTATGTATTATATATTATATATGTATGTGTATTTATAGTTATTTATGTATGAGAAGTATATTATTGTAGTATTTTTTATATATCAATGTATATATTTAAAGTATAATCCTAATTTACTGGTACACTTGCAACTACCATTTCTTTCCTACCAATAATCTCCATCCAAAGGTTGCCTGGTAGAAATCGCTGTTAGCGATAAGTCCGCCCATTGTACTGTGTTTGTAAAACGATTTATTATGAAATGTCCTTTTAATGTGTACAATAAAGTATTTAATAAATAAATAAACTGCAGAAGATAAGTATTTATTGATAGTCGTGCTAGATTGCACTCTATGTTCGTAAACACGATGAAAACTCTCTCTAGTTGGACGCTAAACTATCTAACAAAGCATTTGCTCTCAACACACTCAGAGGCACGCACACATTACAAGAAATACGTTAACGCGTCAGCAACTAAATGACAGTCTAATAGTGCAACTTAAGGCTAAATAAAATGCCACTAAAATACATGCATACATACATAGACTCACGCCTGTTTCCCGGAGGGGTAGGCAGAAACTACGGAACGCCATTTGCAACAATCTTGACATATCTCTCTTGCTTCATTAACTCCCATCAAATTCCCCATGCATGTTCTTCTGTCCAGGGTACTTCTAAACTTTTCTGTTTTAAGGATGTCTCCGATCTGGTCAGAGCACGTCCGTCTTGTTCTTCCCCTTCGTGCTGTCCCATTCACACTTGCCTTATACATCTGCTTGGTCAGTCTTTCGTCATCCATCCTCTCCATGTGCCCAAACCACCTTAGCATTCCTTTCTCTACATCTTCTTTTACACCACACCACTCTCTTATCACACAATTCTTTACTCTGTCATTCAAAGATACTCCACACATACTTCTAAGTGCTCTCATTTCTACAGCATTTATTCCACACATACTTCTAAGTGCTCTCATTTCTACAGCATTTAGTCTATTCTGCCATACCCAACTTTCACTACCATACATAAGTGTAGGTACTAACACCCCTCTATGCACAGCCAAACGTGCCTTTTTGGACACATTTTGACTGTTCATAAAGGCGTTCAAAGCTCCATTCACCCTATTACCTGCATTAACTTTTCTTTTAATATCTTCTTCATTTTTACCCGACCTAGTAAACAGCGTACCTAAATATACAAAATCATTCACTTGCTCCACTCGTTGTCCATCGATCATAACATTACAAGCCGTAACACATTCCTCCTTTTCAAAAACCATAACTTTCGTCTTGCTCACATTCACTTTCATGCCACTAGAAAGGTCTCCTCTTTTTATGAATAAACAGTTTAGTGAATATATGTATATTTTATCGTACCTACTAGGCTTCAGAAGTCTGACAAAAATCATATGTCACCGCAAGCAGCAGGTGTCTACGGTTTTATCGCGGCCGCACACGATGCGTCCACTGAAATAGAGTTCGGTCCAGTTGAGCGACCGCACAAAGGTCCTTGTTGTTATCAATTGTAAAACTGCGATAGTATACCACATATTGGGCATTTTTTTTTACGTACGTATTTCGCAGTTGGAATGTTTAATTTGTCAAACAGGTTAGACCTTAAAATAACTTGAATAGTTATTTTTTTGCTATTTATTAGTCAAAGTCAAAATCATTTATTCATCTAGGTCACAAGGTGACGCTTATGAACGTCAATTTTAAAATTAAATTACTTAATGCTTCTACATTTACATTTACTGCCTCGTTCTCAAAGCAATAGGTAGAACCACGAGAAAGAATGGGTAATAAAACTCGTGGCCACTCTTTTAAATCGCCAATATTATGGTACATATTTTTATTTTTGTAAGGAGCTGCTGCAACTGTTACACATTGTACTAAATTACTTGTAAATAGTTACAGACATAATACTTAAGCAATGAATGCAGTTACTAAATTAAGTGCTTTAGTTAGCCTTCCAATGTGAATATTGTGTATCAGGAGCATTCACTTACGTCTTATAATGTAGACAACTCGTGACCATGTTCAGAACTATGGTGGAAATGTATGTTACAGAAGTGACGGTATATGAATACACAAAATTACAAAAACGTTAGTTCACAGCCCATGATCACCAGTTATCTTCATCTTACAGTACAGTATTTTTTTATAAAATTAGTGGACAACAATGCAAATGTAAATGTAGTAAGTGGAATGACCTAATAATAAACGAATAATAATTTAAAGAACTAGAAATGTTATATTATGATAAACTGAAAAATGCTAAGTATCTATATAATTTCTAAATAAGTAGTAGATCATGAGTTGTCTAGTGTAAGTGACCATCTATCCTTATCACTGAAATAATCATTAACAGTATTATTACACTGTTAATGATTAAGGTCCCTTCCTAATAAGGCAGTCTTTTATTTTACGGACCTTTCCTAATAAGGCAGTCTTTTATTTTACTTTTAAACGTATTAAATGGTAATTCTAAAAGACTATTGGCATTTTATTGTAAATACGAATACCTAGCCCTACAATAGAATTGTTAACTTTATCTAAACGATGAGTTATACGCCCCTTATATAACTTATGCATGTTTCTAATATTAATATTATGTTTGTCACTTTTTGTAGTAAATAAACCTATATTTTACCTAATATACAATATATTAGCAAATAAGAACTGCGAGGCTACTGTTAGAATTCCTATAGACTTAAAGCGTTCGCTAAGAGTATCTTTTGCACCTAATATGTATATTGCTCGTACCACTCGTTTCTGTAGAACGAAGATATTCTGAATATTTGCAGCTTTGCCCCATAACAAGATGCCGTAGGACATAACACTATGAAAATAGCTATAATATACTAGACGAACTGTGTCGACATCAGTAAGTTGTCTAACTTTTCTGACAGCATACGCTGCAGAGCTGAGCTTACCTGCAAGACATGTTATATGTGCATCCCATTGTAACTTATTATCTAATGTAATGCCTAGAAACACTGTGGAGTCAACTGTCTCAAGTTCCTCCCTATCTAGCATAATATTAGGTCCCAGTTGTCTAACGTTAGGTTAGGAAAATTTAACGCATTTCGTTTTTTTTAGAATTAGGTACTAGGTTGTTTGCTGTAAACCATTGTGTAACTTGTATAAGTGCATTATTTACATCATCAAATTCATTCCTATTCCTGTCTACTTTAAAAATAAGTGACGTATCATCTGCAAAAAGTAAGTCATCACAGATGTTTTTTTAAATAAAAAGGTAAGTCATTAATATATACAAGGAATAGAAAAGGACCTAGAATTGAACCTTGTGGAACGCCTAACTGTATAGGTAATTTAGAGGATGTAGTCCCATTTACATCAACATACTGAAATCTCTACCGCAGGTACGACTCGACAACATTAAGTGCGGTTTCCACTACGCCGTAGTGGCGGAGCTTACGCAGTAGTGTGTCGTGATGAACGCAATCAAATGATTTTGATAGGTTACAAAATACTTCGATAGCATTTTTAGATGAATCCCAAGCATTATAGACGTGTTTTATGAGAGCAGCACCCGCATCAGTAGTGGATCTACCTTTAGTAAATCCGTATTGATCTTTGTGAAGCAGACTATTTAAATTAAAGTGTCTTAGTAGCTGCTTTAATAAAATCTTTTCAAATATTTTACTAAATGCCGGCAAGATAGAGATGGGCCTAAAATTATTAATGTCAGTTTTACTGCCAGATTTGAATCAAAGTATGATTTTACTTAACTTCATCAAATCCGGAAATACGCCTAGGTCAAAACATTGGTTAAAAATTATAGAGAGGTAAGGCGCAACAGTCTCAATTATGGTACTTAAAATTTTAATTGAAATGCCCCAAAAGTCGCCGGTATTTTTAATAGTAATTGAATTAAATGCGATCAATATATCTTGCGGGGTGACGTGCTCGAATCTAAACACGCTCTTGCATTCAGGTACATTGCTAAGCAACAAATTTGCAGCGTATAAATACGATGATTGTAAGGAACTAGTCGTTGTTATTGGTATGCTTGCAAATAAACTATTGAACATATGCGCAACTTGAGATTTCTCTGTGACTAATAAATTGCTATCTTTGATTATATTATCAAGTAGGTATAGAAAAAGAATTTACTATTGACTCACGAATAAATAAAAGTATTAAAGGTATAAAAATTTATCGTAGATTTATTTCAGAAGATATCAACTTAAATACTAAATGGCTCAATGTCCACCCTGGACAAATCTTATTATGATGAGCACTATGATATTGTTATATTCTGTTTCTGGTTGCAATTTATCTATAATATAGGTATCTATATATTTTAAAACACTAAATTATGTTTGGTAGCGCCATCTACCTTCCTATCTATAACTAATCGCATCAACATCAATCGTTCCACGTACAAGTGTGAGCGATACCCCACTCCCTGGAAGAGGCACTGCCTTTCGCCTGATTCGTCGCCGCGATCGTCGACGCGAGTGACAGTCCAGAACATTCCGCTCGCTGAGAACGTATCCGCTATATCGTATCGCGCCGCATCGCTGTATGTGATTATTACCACATATATAAACCGCTCGCAAGTGGGAGTGACGGTGAAGTGAAGTGAAAACAAGCAGCTGCATCACGAAAGCACCAGGAGACTGCCCTTCGGAAACGAAGAAGATTGTATAAGGTAAGTGCCCTCCATCCTTGAAATATCCCATACCCACTCACAATCACCTCTTCCCATTCCACTCCTAGGCGGCCAAACCCACTATCCTTTGAATACAGTCCATTCCATTAATCCTTCCCAAGTCGCCTAGAACCTACCTACGGTTTCGGTGTATCGCCGAACCATTTTTTTGATCCATACGAGTCGGATTCATTTACGTTTTTATACGTTATATCGCTATACCTAGGCAGTTATAGCACCTAGCTATATACTCCTAATATATTCACATAACCGTCACATGGTTATTTCCGCCCGCATCAGTAGGTAAACTTTTATGTAGCTACCTACTTATTAAATTATTAATTCTGGAACTATCATAGTTGTCTTATAAATCTCATATTTCAAGCAACTTTTAGTTCCTCAGCTCTAAAGTGTTGCCTACTTAGCCTACTTAGGTAAAATAATAGATACATTAGATATTCTTATTTTGTTTCGGTCTCATTAGCTTATACTTACGTAAGCATGTCACAACAAAAGAAGTCACGCGTGTCGGAAGACAAAGAGATGACAATCTTAGAAGCAAAACGCAATATTTTATTTGAGCGCATTCAAAACATCTATGAATGCTCAAAAACCGCATCTATGTCTGACAGTAATAGCGAAGCATTTCTCAGTTATTGTATAACAGTAGATAGTATTCGAACAGATTTTCATAACTTGTTAGACGATTATAACGCAAGATTACTTTCTATCAATCCTGATGAAAAACCGAACTATCAGACGTATATCTCATTCGAAGATCTTTATTGTATTATTAAGCGTATACAATCGCCATTTGAGGGTAAATGTTCGGCAGAGCCCGTTGCCCGCAAACCGAGATTACCGCCAATCGAGATTATGTCGTTTGACGGAGATATACGAAATTGGCCGTTATTCTATGCGAGTTTTAAGTCTACAGTGCACGATAATGGTTCTCTGACAGATGCTGACAGGTTGTACTATTTAATAGGTAAACTGTCACCGAAAGCCCAGTCCGTATTTGCAGGTGTCACACCCAGTGCTGAGAATTATCAGGTCATATTTCAGTCACTAATTGACAGATATCAGGACACGCGCGTCCTAGCGTCTACATACTTTGACCAAGCTTTAAATCTCAAACTGTCCGGCAACGCGTCTGTCTCGAATTTCCAGCTGTTTATTGATAACTTCGTAACCGCGGTTAATTCTCTTAGGAATTTAAAATTAGAAGATCTTTCCGACTTTATGTTGCTTCAATTCGCTTTAAAAAAGTTTGACACTGATACAATTCGCGCATTCGAGATGATGGAACGCAATAATAAAATACCTACACTAGATAGTTTTATTTCGTTCATAAAAGATCAGTGTCGAATATTTCATAATACGCAGTCTGGTTCACCTGGCCCGTCTAACACTAACAGCAACAAACACAGGTTGAATAAATCGCGAAATAGTAATAATAACTCGGTCCCTAATCCACAATCTTACGTAACATGTTCGGAATCTAATAGTAATAATTCACAGAAGTGTCTGTGCAGTAATATAGTGCACGACCACTTATACAAGTGTCCCGCCTTCGATAATTTGCATGCAACCGCTCATTTTAAATGCGTAAAAGATAACAAAGCTTGCATTAACTGCTTAAGCATAAAACAAGTAATTGTTCTAGTAGAACGAGATGTCGCTCATGTAATCAAAGACATCATACACTGTTACATTTCGATAAAGATAAACCGTTGTCAAGCCGCTAACCTTGACACACTTACGCCGCAAGTGCAGAACACGGTAGCTGCGCCTTCCGCGTCTGAGGGCGAAGTATTGTTGTGTATGACATCCATTGCGCGGGCGACGCGCACGCGAGGACGGCACTCGTGCATCTATAATGATCCGCGCAGGGCCAAAACGCAGTGTACGGCGTCTAAGACGGTAGTGTTAGCGACAGCGCAAGTTATCGTATATGATGTTAATGGGTCGCCGCACATGGTACGTTGTCTGCTAGATAGCGCATCTCAGACCAATCTAATAACATCGGAATGCTTCAAACGCCTCGGATTATGGATTAACTTTAAAAATACTAACTCAACCGTCAAAGGGATAGGCGGATCAGAAAAGCATTGCAGGGGTTCCGTAGATATTAAAATACATTCGCGTTTTGATAGGAATATTAATTATAACATTTCTTCGCTTATCGTGGAACGTATTACGGACACGTTGCCGAACGCTAATTTAGACGTAGCATCACTCACTCATCTCGAGTCATTGCCGCTAGCCGACGCGGAGTTTGCGAATCCGGCAGGCATTGATCTTTTGATCGGAGCTTCAATATTTCCGCACTTGCTACTAACTAAAATAGTACGTAGTGAGCGATATGATTTACCGCCCACTATTGAGACGGTACTTGGGTATGTGATTATGGGTACCGTACCTACGTTACATACTTCTCATTGTATTACGTCTTGTTGTTGTTCTGCTCTTCAAGAGCAACATGGAAAAGGTAGCGAGTGAGGTGCCTATTCTTCGGTCTGAGATCGAAAGATTAAGTCGTGACGTGGAGACCAGAGATCAGTGGGCCAGGGCCAACAATGTAGAAATTCGTGGCATCCCAGAAAAGAGGCAGGAAAATCTCTATGAAGTAGCAGAGAAGATTGGAACAATGTCGTGTTTGCCAATTAAAAAAGAAGATATTAATTATATAGCTCGCGTGCCCACTAGGATTCCTGATGGCAACAAGCCCATAATAATCTCCTTCAATAACCGTTACCTAAAAGAAGAATTTATAGCACTATCGCAAAAGAAGCAACTGAATTTGTCACACTTGGGCCACTCATCCACTGCAAAGTTTTATGTTAATGACCACCTGACCCCTGCTAACAAAGTACTCCTGAGCAAGGCAAAAGCACTCAGTAAAGAAAGAAACTTTCAATACGTCTGGGTTAAGCATTGTAAGATAATGGTAAAAAAGTCGGATACATCACCTACGTTTTTTATAAAATGCAACAAAGATCTATCAAAAATTACATCTTCATAATATTAAAACTCGTTCAATTAACTAACAAACACACGAACACTTTGAGAACCGTATTCAACTCAGGAATTTTTTGTTTTGTGGTTCGACTCGGAGCGCTCAACCGGTTTATACAAGTAAGTCTGCACTTCATACGGCTATCACTCTACATCGAGAGCTTACGCTGGTACATACCGCTCAATGTCGCTTGCACTGACTATCGTCCGGGCTTCGTACTTAATCAACTGTGCGCGGTATTTACACCTTTAATGCTAATTGCTGTTATACGTAGTTTATTTTTAAGTACCTTATTTATTTAATTATGTATGAACTACTTGAGATTTATTTACTTTTTTAACTGGTTGTTATTTTGTTTTGATGATTGTATCAATCATATTATTTTGCTTGCTTACGTGAATGTTCTCCGCCTAAGATCGCTTGTTTTATCAAATAGTTCTCGCTGTTCTTGTAAATTTTATTACAACTGTTACCGATATATTTTGGAATATGGCTTTATTGACACTTCACAGTTTGAAATTTTAACTTTTATTTGCGTATATCGAATTATTGTGGATTCTTGTACAATGATATTCGTTACAACTTATTTAACTCTGTACCATTATCTTGTAATCATAGTGTTATTTTATAACTGTTTTACCCATGGCTTCCATTAATTGTTATTACCAAAATACTCGAGGATTGCGAACTAAAACTCATTCATTTAAACGCAATTTACTGCTTAATTCCTATGACGTGATCTCACTAACAGGAACCTGGTTACTAGATGGTATTAGTGACAGCGAGCTTTTCGATGACAGGTACGTTGTTTGGCGTCGTGATAGGAAGTATATTAATACGCGTGAAAAGTACGGTGGTGGTGTACTTTTGGCTGTGCGTCGAGAGTTTCTAACAGTAGGCCGACCTGAATGGAATTCCTCAGCTGAGGACATCTGGGTTACTATTACAAACAATCACAATAAACAAAAAAGCATACCTGAAAAAAAGATACATATATGTACATTATATTTGTGTAATGAAAATTATGGTAATTCTTACAACACGCAGCTTCGAAACTTCACTAATAAACTATCGGATATTATAACAGCCTGTCCCGATGATACTTTTCTGATCATGGGTGATTTTAATTTAAGTAACGTTGACTGGTGTAGCAGTGGGAATTACCTCGAGCCCTTGGGAATATCAGGGGAATCACAAATTTTTTTTTTTCGATTCCCTTCTTGAATTTAACCTGAAGCAATTTAACTCACATCGCAATATTAATAACAGATTATTGGATTTAGTCTTAAGTAACACCGAACTGTCAATAATAGCTTGTGAGAACCCACTTGTTATTGAAGACACACACCACAAATCTCTTCACGTTATAATGGACTGTACGGGTACTGATTATCTCAAAGCTTGTCCAAGAAAAATATATAACTACAACCGTGGTAACTATGATGAAATTAGGACAGCTTTAAACGCTACTCCTTGGGATAACCACTTAACAAACACCTCACTAAGCAACGCTATAGAATTTTTTTACAGTCGCCTGTACGAGCTAAGGGATACATTTGTGCCGCATAAAACTGCTTACCCTTCAACCTATCCACCTTGGTATGACGCATCGCTAAAAAAGATTCTCAAAGAAAAACACAAATACTTAAGAAATTTAAGAGATATCGAAATACAGCTGACTATGTTACTTTTAGTTTGTTAAGAAAAAGAGCTAAGAAAGTTGAAGAAGAGTGTTATAGCTCTTACATAAAAAGAACCGAAAATTTTATTATTGAGAGTCCTAAAACTTTCTGGACTTTCATAAAAAATAATAAAAAAGGTAATTGCTCTTTCCCCTCCACTCTAACGTATAATAATACATCAGAAAATACAAGTGAGGGCGTTTGTAATCTATTTGCCACGTATTTTCAGACTACTTTCCTTGAGTCACCCTCTCAACCATGCAATAATGTTCCTTACGCGAATGAGGCGCTTACAAATAATGACATGCATACAATAGGTGACATTGAAATATCTCCAGATGAATTATGTAAGTTGCTTTCATCGATAGACCTCTCAAAGGGGGCAGGGCCCGACGGCATTAGTCCACGATTCATTACCAATTGTGCCAAACAACTCACAAAACCACTGAGTATTTTATTTCGTCGTACTCTTAATGAAGGTTTCGTACCAGACGTATGGAAGTCTGCATTCATCACGCCTGTTTTTAAGAAGGGTGATAGAGGAGACATAACCAATTACAGGCCTATATCAAAGTTATGCATATTTGCCAAAGTTTTAGAGCGTTTGGTTTACGTACAAGTTTATAACGCCATCTCTAACTCTTTTATAGCCGAACAACACGGATTTATTAAAAAGAAGTCAACTACGACCAACCTGCTGTCCTTCGTTGATTATATAACATCAAAAATGGTCTCTGGCGGTCAGGTAGACTCTATATTTACTGATTATACTAAATGTTTCGATCGTATTGATCACAAAATACTTTTTAACAAGTTATTACGCATGGGTATCCACGGTAATTTGTTCCGATGGTTTACGTCCTATATCCAAAACCGATCTCAAGCGGTTGCAATAAATGGTGCCGTATCTATGTGGCATAAACTCCCCTCTGGATTACCACAAGGCTCGTTGATGGGCCCGTTATTGTTTAATATTTTTGTAAACGACATAAGTGTATGCTTCTATCACTCAGAATTTATTATGTATGCTGACGACATGAAGATTTTTAAGGAAATAAAAACAGATTCCGACTGTTTTCTTTTACAACAAGATCTGATTCGATTTGAGGAATACTGCCACAATAACCGGTTAGATATTAATGCAACCAAATGTTATGCAATCACATTTACTCGCAAACCTAAACCTCAGATATTCAGCTACACACTCAAAAGAATCGTACTTAAGAGAGTCAACGAGATCAGGGATCTAGGCATAATTCACGATTCCAAGCTGAAATATGATAGACACATAGATGATATAGCGAAAAAAGCTAACAAGGCATTAGGATTTGTTATGAGATCATGTTCACCGTTTAGCAACATAAAAATTGTTAAAATACTTTATTGTTCTTATGTTCGTAGCATCCTCGAGTATTGTTCACCAATCTGGAATCCACAATATAACATCCATATAGACAGACTGGAGTCTATACAGCGAAAATTTACGAGATATCTCCAATACAAATGTAGAACTATTGATAACAGCTACGAGGCTCGATGCAAGAGGCAACATTTAATACCTCTTCACGAAAGAAGAAAGGTTGCGGATGTAACACTGTTAGTTAAAATAGCACAATCTAAAATAGACTCACCGCAATTTCTTTCAAAAATAAATTTAAAAGTTCCTACAAGATCTGTAAGACTGCCAGCCTTACTTCATGTTCCACGAAGCTCCACGAACTATCAAAGTAATACATTCTTTTCAAGATCCGCTGCTTACATTAATGATCTGGCTGACTCGTCTGAATTAGATTTATTTAACACAAATCCGACTAAATACAGGATTGAAATGACAAGACAATGGTTCGAATCGATCCCCTGAGTGTCTGTGTCCACCTATTATTGTGTAACATTTTATAATCTTTTATTTATATTTTGCTGTTTACTTTTGTTTTATTGTTTGTTTTTTTATGTATATTTTTTAATATCGCCCATTTTTGCATTTATGTATTGTGCTAAAATTCAGTTTTTGCTCATATGGGTAATTCATTAGATCAAGCATTAAATGTTCATATGTGAAAACTCATAAATGGTTTGCAGTTGATAAAAAATTGTTCATCTAGTTGTAAGATACTGTTTGTTTTCCAAATAAAATAAAATAAAATAAATAAAATAGTTTTCGGTTTGACGTCTCACCGCCAGATGATAAGTGCGCCAAGCGCACTATGCTGTCCACAGTGGCTCGACTAGGGGACATAATGGGTTTTGTGGCTCCCATAATTTTGTACGCCAAGCTCTTGATCAAAGAGCTTTGGCTATCAAAGTGTGAGTGGGATGAAACACCCCCTGACCATATTGTCGCCGCTTGGGGCCAGTTTGTATTGAGCTTACCGCGCTCAATCAAATTTCTATTCCGCGTCATCTTGGGTTGGTAGATGGATGTACCATCAACTTAATAGGTTTCGCTGACGCCAGCGAGCGTGCTTACGGCGGAGTCGTATGTCTGCAAGTCCGCATTGGTTCTAACTACTCGGTGCAGTTAGTTTGTGCTAAGTCTAAGGTCTCGCCTGTTAAAACCATTTCGGTTGCGAGACTGGAGTTGTGTGCGGGCCTTCTGGTGTCTCAGTTGCTCCACAAGGTTCAAGACACAGTTTTGCCCCACTACTCTATTAATAAATATACGCATTTTCCGACTCCAAAGTAGTTCTCGCTTGGATTCATTCTTCTCCTCATCGCTGGCAGACTTTTGTCGCCAACCGCGTTAGTAAATTGATTGAACTTGTGCCCGCTACTTGTTTCAATCACGTCGCGGGTTATCGTACTCGTCTTCAGGAAGAACTCTCCATAGATTATATTGACTGGAAGTTTATTCCACCAGCATCACCACATTTCGGTGGATGTTGGGCAAGCATGGTCAAAGTAATTAAAACGCATCTCTTCAAAGTTATAGGTCAACAGATCCTCTCTTACGAAGAGCCTTTAACTGTCCTTGCACAAGTCGAGGCACTGATCAACTCGCGTCCGCTTCCAACTCAGTGAGATCTAGCCTGAAGTTGGACCTATCTCTTAGTTTAAGTATTTAGTTAGTAGTTTTCGCTATTATTGCGTTTGTAGTTTTCGCTTAAGTTAATTTAGATTAATTTTATTGTCATATCGCTGTCTTAGCCTATTGATGGGTTATGCGGTAGTACACCCAACATAGCTAAGTTCAATTCTATTTTTCTTAAAGGCAACCCTTTAGGGCCGGGGGATATGGTAGCGCCATCTACCTTCCTATCTATAACTAATCGCATCAACATCAATCGTTCCACGTACAAGTGTGAGCGATACCATATTTCCGTCTCCCTCTACCCCACTCCCTGGAAGAGGCACTGCCTTTCGCCTGATTCGTCGCCGCGATCGTTGACGCGAGTGACAGTCCAGAACATTCCGCTCGCTGAGAACGTATCCGCTATATCGTATCGCGCCGCATCGCTGTATGTGATTATTACCGCATATATAAACCGCTCGCAAGTGGGAGTGACGGTGAAGTGAAGTGAAAACAAGCAGCTGCATCACGAAAGCACCAGGAGACTGCCCTTCGGAAACGAAGAAGATTGTATAAGGTAAGTGCCCTCCATCCTTGAAATATCCCATACCCACTCACAATCACCTCTTCCCATTCCACTCCTAGGCGGCCAAACCCGCTATCCTTTGAATACAGTCCATTCCATTAATCCTTCCCAAGTCGCCTAGAACCTACCTACGGTTTCGGTGTATCGCCGAACCAATGTTTGTTAGTTAACTGTTTACCATGCTACACGCTCTGCCTAGTTTAGTATCCGTTGACCGTGTGTGAGTTGCCCTAGTACGGTATTATTATGAAATTAAAAGTTATATTTGTAAGTAGTAGTACCTACAAAAAAATTATAACTGTGTCTTTATGATTATTCTAAAGACATTACATTTTCACCTAGAATACTAAATATCGACAGTTTTATTGTGGAGTCGCTTTATGAATCTTCGGAACTGTTAATACGAGTCGAGTACGGTAGCTTAAATAAAATATTTATTTTATTTTATTTATTTATATTCAGGAAACATACAGTCATTTACAATCCAATCCCTACTAATATTATAAATTCGAAAGTGTGTATGTATGTATGTTTGTATGTATGTATGTATGTTCCGTTTTCATGCTAAAATGGCTGAACCGATTTTGTTGAAATGTTATATAGAGATATGTTGAACCATGGAGACGGACATAGGCTACTATAAGTTGCAAAAATTAAACTGGGAGGGATTTTAGGGAGGGTAAAAGTTTGTCCGGCACAAATTTACCTCTTGGAAGTAAGAACGCATGCGCGAATAATTCAGTGCTGCGCATGTGCCATCGCATATCTGTCAGTACTGTCACATCATACATAATGTCATTGTGCACGGTGATTAAATTGTTCGCATTTATAAACTAATAAATTATATACAACGCTTAAACGGCTGAAACGATTTTCCCTACTAGTATTATAAATGCGAAAATGTTTATAGATATATATTGGACATGTATATTAGAACATGGCTTTGACATTTGATTGTATCCAAGATGATGTTATTATGTACCTTTCGGTAGATATTACATCTACCGGATGCCATGGATACTGACTGAGTTACTTTGTACCCTATAGAGTTGCACAACTTGAAACTGAAAGTAGATTTGTGTTACCCCGAATTTAACGCGCGTGAAGCGGCGAATGGGCAAAAGCTAGTTGTTACTAAATAAGTATTGAACGAAGACCTAGAGTTCCATTTAAATTTAATTTAATTAAACTTCTTATGGATCGAATAGAACATACAATGCCATAGTTATCACAAGACGAATACAAAGAAAGCTATACAAGTTCGAGAAATTCTTAGAAGTTAACAAAAATTATGAAGTTGAAGTAACGGTATATTTGAGTAAGCAATATATAAATTGCTAGCATACGATCAAACATTATTAATCTATGTTGCTGCTTGATCAGCCAGCATCAACTTTTCTTTAACTTTACGTCTGTATTCAAGCATGTTTGGATTAAATATATCCAAATCAGTAAATTGATTATTGTTGTCATTAACTAAGTCTAAAGAAGCTGTTGCCACTATAAATCTTTCTATATAAGGGTTCTGAAAATAGTGTATTTAAACGAGAATTGGGTCTGGGCACTCTGAAAGCAATTTTCTCCAAGATAGCAGGCAGCGAATCTATATAATTATTAATAGTTTTATAAAGGAAAACTTGGTCAAAATATTTTCTACTGTCACTGAGTAAGGTCAAGTTGTGGCGTTTAAGCGAATCTTTATTATTATGACACCAATATTTTGTACGGTAATGATTTTTATCTAATTCGGTTTTACCTGAACGAATAAATTTGCGTCTCATCAGAGCTTGTGTTCGCGACAGACATTAAAAAAGCTCTATAGTGAATAGTGTATTCGAGACCGCGAGTGAAAATCGTGTAAAAATGGTGCTATCCAATCGTGCGCCATACCGGGTTAGGTTTCCGGGCGCGTCAAAGTGATAATATAACGCTAGAATAGTGAAAATTCGCAAATCGTTAATAAGAAGTGCCGTGTAGTGCATAAACATTAAAATTATACGTGTGCTAACCGTAGGGACTTAGATATCGATCATAAATAGTGTTATCAGTTACCGTAAATAAGAACTAATAGTTGATAAACAGCTGTTTTGTTTACATAGTCGTTTTATAGTTTTACATGACTGTGTTTTTTAGCTTTGAATATGCTTTAAATCATGTCTAAATTGTTTCTTATTGCTAGTTATTGGATGATATAGTCGAAATAATTGTAATTATAAACATTTGCATGTTTATCATAAACTTTGTTCATGTACGATAATGTTTACTTAAGAAAGTTTGTATTTTTATTTATGCATCTTTGGTTTTACTATGTTATCTTGGAATTGAATAAAGATATTTTCATGGTGTTTGTTTTATTAGATGCTCTATATAGTTCCACACAACGGCCCATGGCACAATAACATATGTAACTTTAGTATTTAATAGTTTTTTTATAGAAAATATAGTGGGCGGACCCTTGTGTGACAACATTTTTCGATAGTTTTTCTTGAATAACTTAGTGATGCAAACAGTTAGGTTTAGGTATTATATATTTATTTATTTATTTATTTATTTATTTTATTTATTATATTCTAGTTATTTATAGAACATATATGCATGTACCATAGTATGTAAGTTATTTACATGTATGTACCTAATCACAAATAAAGATTTGTTGTGCAAATGTTCGGTGCGGTGGTCGTCGTTAAGGTAAAGTTCCGAAGTAGCTAAGCGACCATATTTTTGGTCAGTTAATCATATGTAGCCATCCAGCACCGAACACCTGAACAGCATCGCTCCTAACGTATGAAGATGTTTTACTTCTGAAGCCCCGATAGATAGAAGCCATACAGTCCACACACGCATAGAACACACTCGTCGTGGGAACACTCTTCAGTCACACACCACCAGCGCACTGTGGCGGACCAGCTAATGTTTCGACGGTCCCTACGTATATATAGACATGTCGAAAATGGCATATTTTTTATTGCATCATTGGCTTTAGATTATCTATGCGCACATACTGACATACGATTTTTTTTTTAACTTTATTTATTAACCTTGTTTTACAAATCGTATAAAAGAACAAGTATTATAAATAAAACGAATAAGTGTCGTAGATACGGACATCTGTTACATATCTTTTTGTACGGTGTTTTAAAATGCGTGCCACTCGGTGCGAATGCGGTCTTGTATAGGGAGTTGGTATAGGGTTTGTATCAAGTTTCCTTCTCTTACAGTGCTGTTCTCTGCATAATATGCTCTCTCTGTCAGCTCGATGATATGGGGTGGTGACATTCCGTATTCTTAATCCGTCACCACAAGGAAAGCGTATGAAAAGGTATAATAGACATGACTGTCATAATTTTATTTTGTTATAGGCGTAGAAACGGTCATCTATCAGTTTTTTCAAGAAAACGTAAAAAAAAATTGTGTAAATAGCATTATAAATCTCTTAAAACTGTTAAAATATTGTAGAAAGAAAATATTTATTATTGGTCATAGTACTATTTCTAGGGCGTGTTGAAGACTAATTACGCTCTCCTGTAAACTTCGATTTTTGACTTGACCTTATGTACGTAGGAACCGTCGGTTTGATTCCTGGCATCACGTCACAGCTTGTTTCGTAGATGTGTTTAAAATTTGAATGCTTTTTTCATCGTAGTATCGTTGATTTCTTAAAATGAGTATACTAGAAAAATAGTAGCATTGTTATATAATAAATTGTATTAAAATGTAATGGTGCAACCATACGTAATGTGAAATGACACTCAAAGTCTAATTAATCGATTTTCTAAAGTGATAAAATTAAGAGAACAAGCTCAGTATGATAAAATCTGCAATAAACTAATTGTGTATGTGTAATTTTCATTTCTCTCCTTTATATTTTTTATGTTTAATTAACAAGTATGGCTTTGCTCCAGAAATATTAATGTGCTTCGATAGTCATGTTTGAGCAAAAGAAAAAATATGACTATATATTATATTGGTTATCCGATCTTTATTTAATATTATTAATATTTAACATCGATGGTCTTTCCTTGTACAGGAAATATCGGCTGGCGTCCTGGACACAGCTCGATTGTGTAAATAAATCTTTATGTTCAGGAACTCATAGGATTAATTTTATTTCGTTCTTCTTTTACCTTTGATGTATTTTGATGAAAGTTATATTGTTATATCAGAATGTTATTTTAGGACAAAGCCTGTTGTAATTACACTTAATAAAGTCCGCAAGCTACTGAAATAGCGGTATATTTGCGGTATTTGGTGCATAAAATTTGGAATAATAATGTGCTTTTGTTATAATTTACAAAAGTCTAACTTGATAATACTTTGTAGAAATAAAATATTTTGTTGAGTATATAATCTCAAAGAGATCTTGCTTTTCCGTGATACAGCTGAATTCAATAACTCATTGGTTCAAGAAAGAACCTTAGCGAGCATTTATGTTTCGAACATATAAATTTGGTTTTTAATAATATCTTCCCATATATCTTCCATCTGAATTTTGTACTTATTATAGGTTAGCTCTCTATTATATTATTTTTACGTTCATAAATGTTACCATGTAACCGAAATGAATTTGAGTTTACACGATAGCTCAAACGGGCAGGCTGAATTCATCCGTATCGTCATTATAAAAAATTGGGCAAGTGCGAGTCGGACTCTATCTCTATCTATAAAATAAAATCACGTTTGTTGTATGTATATTTAAATATTTTTTAAGTTCCTACCTGTTTATTAAGATCGAGTAACAAATTGCTTAAAAATACGTTTGTTGTATGGGAGCCCTTTATTATTAACTTTTTTTTATTTAATTATTTATTTTGAAAGGTAATATACAACTACATATTCTGTGAACATTTTAAGCGTCTACCTGTTACCGTTAGTAATTTTGAGCAAAAAATACGAAAAAATCATGTTTATTGTAGCCTTAATATTTTCATTTTTTTATTTTTAGTATTTGTTGTTATAGCGGCAACTGAAATAATTGATGGATGATGAAAAGATACAGCCTGGTGACAGACAGACAGACAGCGGAGGCTTAGTAATAGGGTGCCGTTTTTTACCTTTTAGGTACGGCACCCTAAAAACCATTAAATCAAATACTTATTAAAAAGAAAACCTCTTCCCAACCCCTGAGTGAGCGTTCGTTCAAAACTCGAATTCCAACGTTTTAATTTTCAATACCATCTTCTCAATCTGACATGTGACCTGGATTTCCGAACGTATAAAATACAACTTGTTTTCGATCATTACATGACAGCGCAAGCAAACAGGCTGCACTGACCCGTATTGCCATTAAAATATTTCGCGCGCTAATCTCGAGTGGCGCGACCCGGATCGGATGCGCTGAAACCCTAGAGTACTGGAAACGTTTTGCGTTGACTGTCACCGACATGTTGGATTTAATTATTTACTGTTATACTCACGGCTTTGCCTACAATTAAAAATATAACGTGTATAATGTCATATATATATATATATATATATATATATATATGATCATCTTATTTAATAAAAACACTATCCAGACTGGAAGTTACTTCAGCTTTGTGGAGTAAATGCCAATCAGAAATCGTAGCCATTCTCTTAAGTAAATTTGCATGACAATAGTTTAACCATATGGGTAGTTATTAAACAGATCTACATATATCCTGTGCAACAGGTGAATGAAGCTACGGCTTAAAATAATTTGCCAAGCTTTTTAATCAAACTGTTTATTCTGACAAAACGTTAAAACCACCTGACATGGTTTTCCGTCAGATACCTACTTTCAAAACTAGGTGCCACTTATCATGTCGAATTCACACCCTATTATTTTCATTCTCTTACAAAATATTATGTGTAATATTACCGTGACACTAACCCTTTAAAATGACGTATACGAAATATGTCAGAGCCGCGAACCCAATACGCTATCTATAGGGTTACGGTAACGTGACGCCGGGAAATCGTGTTCGAAAGTAAGGGGAATGAGGCTGGAAACGCAGCTTTCTTTATTTGTAGACTTACCAGGTTTGCGTTTCGATTGCACACCCATTATTCGTGTGGTTTTGTCACTTCCGTTATGTTCGTGGCCAACAGTGTGTTTAAATGATACGTGTTATAAAATATTTCGGTCTAATTAATTTATTATGAAACATATTAAATTGTACACCTTAAGCAAAAGTAATTACTCCTAAATTTACCTACATTTCATAGAGGTTAAGGAAAGTCAAGGAGGACGGCTGGGATGATAAAATATTTTGCCAATTTTCTTAAAAGTTTTGAGACCTATTTTTTACTTCTGAGATTAGTATTATAACTTTCGTTCATAATTGACACACTCTAAAGTTTCTTTGCTTTAATATATTTGGTATAATTTGCTTAAAGTATAATTTGCTTCAGTTGACTTTTATAAGTCTGGTGTATCGCATTATATACGAGATTTTGTGGAATTTGTCTTCGTCTTGTATATAGTAGTCTGCGGCTTCAGTTAGTTTTTAAACTCTGACGTCAGGATTAATCGCAATCTTATACAAGAAGAGGTGTTATACTTTTTTAAATAGTCTGGAATCATAGACTCTTAATTTTTTTTAAGTACAGGAAACCCTTTATAAACATTGTCAAAATTCCCCTCTTTTCTTAAGGTAAATAATCGCACGCAAAATCAAATTGTACGTTATTTCGAAGGGGAATTTCTAACACATACACCACCAACACATTCACATTAACTGTACACATACGCGGTTTGTAATTCAAATCTTTAGTTATCGTATGACAGCTCCAGGCAACCGACACCCCGGCCTTACACGTAACCTAGTTCATAGAAGAGACCTAACACTAGTGGTTGTAATCGATTTTAACTTTCGCGATTCGTATACATCATACAATATTATTTAGCGGGTCTTAATCGCGATAACTTATTTATTTCAAGGCATAAATACCTCTGTTATTCTCCTACGCTTCTACCGGCTTGCAACCGTTGCCTTGAATGTATGCCATGAAATAAATAAATTATCGCGATGAAGACCCGCTAAATAATATTGTACTAGTGGTTGTATTGAGTTTCACAATTATGATATCTTAGTCAACACGTTAATTTTAAAAGCCAGAATGTTAGGAGCTATTCTCGTCTGTAGATAGTACATACACACAGTAGAGACAACAGAAAGCCACTTGCTTCTATCCTAACAAACCTCACGCGCTTCCTCTACACTCATTACTCTTTTCATACATGCTCGCCGGTTTCCGGTGCTTCGGACCTGTAGATAGTCTGACCACTTTTGAGAGCTTTGGGAAAGGCCTATGTCCAGCAATGGACGTCTCTAGGCTAAAATTATGCTGAGTGTTTGGAGCTTATTTTTGTAAGTCGGTATAGAAATTAAATATCTATAAAATTAAAACAAATTGGTAATAAATTATACTGTAGTAATGAATTACTACTTAAAATACTAATAAATTTTGGCAGGCTCATAATAACTTCAGAAGACTATCTTCAAATTCTCTTAAAGAAATTTAGTGGTAAAAAAACTTTCTACGTATAGTATTTCCAATTTAATAAGTAGGTATCTAATAACAGAATAACACGTAATAGGGTTGCTTCCACAAAGAGTCCAATTACTTGGAAATATTCGGCAAAAAATATTTGAGGAAAAACGTCTTCTTAATTAGAAGACAAATGTTCCTGTCAGCGCTTTTATAATTTCCTGTCTTTTATATGATAAGGAACTACGTCGGTAAATTACATTATATATCACAAAACAGCGTACATGTCATGAAGAAAGTTAAGATTATATGAAAGACTCGTGCGTTCGTCTTACGTAATTAAAGGACACCTTGATAACTATTTAGGTACGGGCGGGTTTCTATCTAACAACTCTAATGGTGTATTCGAGAATTAACTAGTACATAATATATTAAGATCTGTTCTGGCCGCAATAGATTAGTGGAGATACCAACAGACTGCCGTGCAGAAGGTAGGGCTTTGTATCCACGGCGAACACCACAGACTTTTCAAAGTTATTGATTGCCCATTATGTAGGAAACCTTTTATTATTCATTCTACTTTATTGTGGATGTTGATTATTGGCACAAAACGTAGTCCAGTCATTATTCTAATGTTTAACCTATATTACAGGAAAGTTTCATCAAAATCCTTTCTGTGATTTTTGCGTAAAAGAGTGCCTATCTCTTTGCGTCCTAGAAATTTGCGTCTATAAAAGTAGGGATAGTTTTCTCTATAAGTTCAACCCGCAAGCAAACTTAAACAATTATTCTCTTTAATATGACGACACTGTAAAGAAAAATTCGATCGCTATCTTACTTAGCAGAGTGTTTCAAATAGAAATATTTTTTGTGATAAGTTAAATCGATAGTATCAGTTTAGTAGCCAAGTATTCCAATATTTCAAAACCGCAACCGCAACGTTTTAGCATTTATTGAATTGAGATGCTGATATTAAAATTTATATTACATACATCAATCTGTTTGTACCATATAGGCATAGCGCATTTTTGTTCTCAGTGCAGCCATGAGCAAAACTGGTTTACATTAGACGTTAGAGGTATTAATAGTTGACGAAAGTACGTAAATACCTACGTGCCGTAAGATGATAAAAATAATTAAGTCAGTTCCATGTATGGAAAGGCCATTATTATTTTTGTTTTTGTATAAAAATAGTGAAGCTGTCTATGACACGCTGCGCACAGCACTAGGCCCCCCCCCGCGCCTTCTGGACGCCGCGCCGCACGGGCGCCGGCGCACAAGCGGATGCACTGACAGTTGGTTGACAGAAACAGCAAGACACACTTTTTGAAGGGCGCGCCCAGGCTTGTCGGAATTTACAGTTTTGTAACGAACCATATCACATTTACGCGAAATACAGTCCGCTTTGCACAGTATCGCATAGTTTACTTGTATATGGATTATACATTGGTCCATTCGAAGCCATCCATACTTGATTGAAGACCGTCGCCATAAACACCATCTTTACAAGAAGCAACGTGGCCACTTCTAGAAAAATCATCACGGCGAGGACAACGACAGTCGAAGACAGCCACGACGGTCTCAGCGCAGCACAGCATCAGGATAACAGATAATCAGACCAATTATTGTTTCCTTTATTAACTTTTCAACTGATTTTTTCAAATTGCTACAGCAATTACTGAATCAGACTTTTCAGACTCATATTTTCATGATAATTACATTATCAAACTAAGTACAAATTTATTTCAATCAAAAATAAGCAAAAATATTCAGAAAATATCAGCATTTCATAACCTCTCATGTCAATCCTTCTCATCAAATTAGCCCTTTTTTCATAATACTAAAACCAAAATAACATTCCCCAGCATCTGGATAGCTTGCCAAGCCTAAATTGCCAGCTGCCTGCCTCAATAAGGAGCCCCCACGTGGTCATCCCACGCGCATGCGACCTAGGGCTTCGCCCACCACGTGTTAGCTGTGCACTCAAGCTTTGCACAGCCTTGCTTTCTGCCGCTTGCTGCTATAATTTAAGTATTGCACAACTATCTACACAAATTCTGTGATAACATTTCCTGCTCATATTTTTCTTATTTCTTTTGCAACATTGTGTGTACTTAATTCACAGCAATGGCCACTAAAGGTAATAAACCTGATGACACAGAATTAATCAAACAACGTGGCATTGTTAAAAGGAAACTCACATTATTTAAAAAATGTATTAACCTCATTCTGCCCAATAATAAATTAACAGATATCCAAGTTATTGAGCTAAAAAACAGACTTTTGGAGTTTAAAACAATACATAAAACTTTCCAGGACGTTCAGACACTTATTGAATTGAACGCTGACATCTCAGAGTTCACCGATGAACCAGACCCAGAAAGTGAACAATTTGAAAATGATTACCAGTTGTTGGTGGCACAGGCTTCCCGGCTTATTCAGTTAAATGACAAGCTGGTAACTAATCCAGAGTCAGACAAGGATCATTCATTTGGTCCCACAAATCATTTATTAAACTACCCACTATTGACTTGCCACACTTCTCGGGTGATCATCAGGATTGGCTTGAGTACAGAGACACATTTCAATCACTTATTACGCATAGAACATTAGATAACATTCAAAAGTTTCACTACTTGCGTTCCTCACTATCGGGCAGTGCATCATTAGTTATAAAATCACTAGAAATTACAGGTGACAACTTTGAGGTAGCGTGGAAATTGTTGTGTGAAAGATATGATAACAAACGACAGCTGATAGGAAATCACATTCATGCATTATACAACTTAAATAATATTGAAAAAGAATCCTCGGTGTGTTTGAGACAATTAATTGACACAGTTCAGAAAAACCTCAGCGCATTAGCCACATTAGGTGAAAAAACAGAATACTGGGATACATTAATAATATATTTAGTGTCAAGTAAATTTGACTCAAACACATTAAGATATTGGGAAGAACACAAAAACACACTCACAGACATGCCCACACTTGAGTGCCTGAATAAATTTTTAAGAGGTCGTGCTGATGTATTAGAAGTTTTAGAACAATCAATTATTAACAACAATAGCAAATCAGATACTCAAGTGGGACAAAACACAAAGTCATTTACAAAAATGAACACACAAAAAGTACCCACATGTCCTTTGTGTAAACAGCATCATCTATTATTTTCTTGTGAAAAGTTTAGACAGATGTCCATTGAACAAAGAATCAGGGAGGTACAGAGATTAAAAATCTGCTCCAACTGTTTAAAACCTGGTCATGACAACAAATTATGCAGAAGAGGGACATGTAAGTACTGCAACAAAAAACATAATACACTTTTACACTTAGATGCACCAAAACCATCATCTGTCACATTAACTAGTTGCACGCAGAACAAAACAATATTACTGTCAACTGCACAAGTCAAAATATATGACAAACAAGGAAAACCACATATGGTACGAGCACTACTAGACAATGGCAGCACCTCAAGCTATATAACTAGGCACTTGTGCTCAAAACTGGGCTTACCCATTCAAACTATAGACACCATGGTCACTAGTATTAATAATCAGTGCACAAACATAACAAAAAATACTAACATTCACATTCAATCAGCACACAATAAAAATTACAGGACGGACATTTTATGTCTTGTGATTAACCAAATTTGCAATACAGTTCCACATACATACATAAACAAAGATACCATTCAAATACCTAGTTGTATACAACTGGCAGACCCTGACTTTAACATTCCAGCCCCTATTGATTTATTATTGGGTGCAGACATATTCTGGGAAGTCATGGGTACTGGAAGATTGGAATTAGGAAAACAGCAACCAGTTCTACAACAAACAGATTGAGGCTGGTTGATATCAGGCTGCATTTCAAATACTCATATTCAAAATAAAATTCAAAACTCATTCCTTGTGAATCAGATCTCAGATAACATAAACAAATTTTGGGAATTAGAAAACATATCTACTCCTTCAGACACACCTCACATTACTCAGCTATCATGTGAAAAAATATTTACATCAACTACAACTCGCAATGCTGATGGTAGATTTGTGGTCACTATACCGTTCAAACAATCGCCAGAGTGCTTAGGCCAGTCATATAGTCAGGCAAAGATTCGTTTCCTTAACATAGAAAAACGATTCAAATCAGACCCTACATACAAACAACAATATCTAACTTTTATGCAAGAATACCTTGACCTAGGTCACATGACTAAAAACACAAACAGTAACAGTCTGACACCTTCATATTATATACCACATCATGGTATAATACAAAACACCAGCACCACAACAAAGTTCAGGGTGGTTTTTGATGCATCGGCACGCACATCTAACAAAATATCACTTAATGATATACAGGCAATAGGACCAGTAGTACAAGATGATTTGATTTCTATACTTATTAGGTTCAGACAACACAAATACATAATATCAGCTGATATTGAAAAAATGTTCAGGCAAATATCCATCGTAGAAAACCAACGATCATTACAACAAATTGTATTTCGTTTCGATGAGTCAGAACCACTGAAAACCTACACATTAAATACAGTAACGTATGGGACAGCTTCAGCACCCTACCTCGCTACACGTTGTATCAGACAGGTTGGGTTGGACTGCCAACATGATAAGGAAGTGTCGGAGATCATCATACATGATTTTTATTGTGATGACCTGATTACGGGCTCAGACCGGAAGTCTCGGTTAATAGAAATAGCAATGTCAGTAAATGCAGCTCTAAAATCAGCATAATTCCATCTCAGAAAGTGGCAGTCCAACAGTCCTGATATTTTACAAAAAGCAAACCTATCATCAGATTCACTTCACAGTACCACAAATTTAGGTAATAAAGACCCATCAAAAACATTAGGTATATACTGGAACCAAAATCAAGATACAATAACATACTTAACAGACATAGAAGACTCGGTTGATTACAATATTACAAAAAGGAAAATATTGTCAATCATTGGCAAAATATTTGACCCTTTGGGCCTTTTAAGTCCTTCAGTCTTAGAAGCCAAAATAATAATGCAAAAGTTGTGGTCACAAAACTTAAAGTGGGACAGCAGTGTCCCTCATGACATAGAAATACTATGGAAAAAGTTCATACAATCACTATCAGCTTTAAAACAATTAGTCATACCGAGACGAGTTTTCTATGATTCACCCAAACATATACAGCTACACACTTTCTGTGACGCCTCTCAGCACGCCTATGGCGCCTGTGTATATGTGCGCACACACACCACAGATGGTGAAGTGTACGTACGGCTACTAACAGCCAAGTGCAGAGTGGCACCACTAAAATCATTAACAATTCCACGACTAGAACTATGTGCAGCCCTCACAGCTGTTCGCCTTTACAAAAAGGTCATTGACTCTCTCCGCAATTCACACATAATTTCAGACTGTTTCTTTTAGAGTGATTCCATGATTGTGCTGTCCTGGATAAAGTTGCCACCACACAAACTAAATGCATTTGTAAGTCACAGAATTAATGAAATACAAACAATAACACATAAACAAACATGGCGATATGTACCTACAAAACAGAACCCCGCAGATCTCATATCTAGGGGTGTCACAGCATCAACACTCATACATTCAGATTTGTGGTTCTCAGGTCCAGACTTTCTTAGGGATGATGATAGCAGCTGGCCAACATCACCTGGGCACAGCAGTTGTTCTGACCTTCCAGAAACAAAACCCCAGAGCCACAAAAACACTATTCAATGTTACTCACAGACAGACAACAATTCATTCATTTACAATTACTCTAACTTCACAAAATTAACACGCATAACTGCATACATATTGCGATTTATACATAATTGTAGAACAAAAACACAAACAAGTAATTCAGCTTCAAACACCTTTATTTCATTAACAACAAAAGAACTATATCAGGCCAAATTAAATTTAGTAAAAATGTCACAGTTAAATTCATTTTCTATTGAATATGAGTTACTTTCAACAAATAAAACATTACCAATAAAAAACAGATTAATTTCATTACATCCATTTTTTGATCAGGCCGGCGCAGTTATTCGCGTGGGCGGCAGGCTCGCTAATTCGCGATTTCAATATGATAAAAAGTTTCCAATGCTTTTACACGCTAATCATCACATTTGCAAACTCATTTTTTCCACTCAACATATAAAACTTCTCCATGCTGGTCCACAGCTGTTGCTCGCCCACATACGTGAAACATATTGGCCTATCAGTGGTCGCAATCTAGCCAAAAAGACAGTACAATCATGCATCACATGTAGACGCTTTCAAGGAAAAACAATTACACCAATCATGGGTAATTTACCTGAGCCACGCATGCACTCTGATTTCGCATTTAATAACGTCGGTGTAGATTACGCCGGGCCAATCATGATTAGTAATCGTAAGGGGCGTGGTAGTCAGTTGATAAAGTCATACATATGCATATTCGTATGCCTTGCAGTTAAAGCTATACACCTGGAATTGGTTACCGATTTGACAAAGGAATCTTACTTAGCGTCACTAAATAGATTCATCAGCCGCCGAGGAAAACCTGCTCACATATATTCAGACAATGGCACTAACTTTGTAGGGGCGTCAAATGTTATCACGGGGTTTTTGGCGAAGAATCAGAATTTGATAAGCAACCATGTGGCAGAACAAGGCATCACTTTTCATTTCATTCCTCCATACTCCCCACACTTTGGTGGGTTATGGGAAGGCACAGTGAAGTCAACAAAACATCACCTTAGGCGAGTCTTGGGCTTGGCACATCTCACGTATGAAGAAATGTACACAGTCTTATGTCAAATTGAAGGCATTTTAAATTCAAGGCCCTTAACGCCTCTATCGTCTGACCCGTCTGATCTCACCGCTCTCACTCCATTTCACTTCTTAATCGGTCGATCATTATCTGTACTACCTCAGCCACCACTGGCTGACTGTAATCCGCTGCATATACCCAGATACAAACGCGTGGAGCTCCTGCGTCAACACTTTTGGACTCGATTCTACAAGGAGTACATTTCACAACTTCAAATCAGAACAAAATGGAAGAAGTCGTCCGGACAGCTGACAGAAGGCACCCTGGTCGTCGTGAAAGATGACGCTCTCCCACCAGCCCGCTGGGTACTCGGGCGAGTAACACAGCTCCATCCGGGGCCCGACGGAGTCACAAGAGTGGCCGACATCAAGACCAGCGGCGGCACTATCAGAAGAGCATTTAACCGGATATGCCCTCTCACTGGCGGCCCGGCAGAATGTCTATGACACGCTGCGCACAGCACTAGGCCCCCCCCCCCCGCGCCTTCTGGACGCCGCGCCCCACGGGCGCCGGCGCACAAGCGGATGCACTGACAGTTGGTTGACAGAAACAGCAAGACACACTTTTTGAAGGGCGCGCCCAGGCTTGTCGGAATTTACAGTTTTGTAACGAACCATATCACATTTACGCGAAATACAGTCCGCTTTGCACAGTATCGCATAGTTTACTTGTATATGGATTATACAGAAGCAGTTCATAGAATACCTACATCTAATTCAATTCCTGCCAGTTTTCAAATCTGTTTTGCAATAAATTGGCTGTGACATACAGACAGACAGACATGGCGGATCTATAAGGGTTCCGTTTTTTAAATTTTTGGCCACGGTACCCTAAAAACCACAATACTGCCGTACTAAGCGCAAAAGCCGTATCTCAACTAAAGCGAGTTAAAAAAGAAGAAAGAAAGTTGATTTATTTTATTTATTTATGGATGTTAATTGTTATTATAGGTATAATTATTATGGTAAAAGTTTCGAAATACGTCGCCGTTTAGAGGGGTTGTGAGTGATTGGGGGGGAGTAAGGGAGGTCTCGAAACCCCCCCTCACCATTTTTACTTGCCGGAAATACTTGGTTTCCTCTGAAAAAAAAATATCTCCAAACATCGGTGTGTATGGCACTGCCAACTTCCACATTCATCACACTAATTTAATAAACTAAGGTTGACGGAGCCCTTCGGATTAAGGGTCAAAAGAAAACCTAACATAACCTATTTAGTTACTTATTACAGTCGCACCTAACCCTAGGCACTCGAAAGCAATGACGCACAAATTTGACATTAGCTGTCAATATGATAATTCCAAGATGGCGGTTTTGCGTTTCGTTTCACGTTTTTTACATAAAACCTAAAAATTACATTTGTAAAACTGTACTTAAGTATAAAAACTACGTTTCGTTTTACATAATTGCCGAAATATTTATGAAATTTTGGAAATTGTTTAAAAATATTTAGACGCAACTCCGGCAGCCAAAATTACTTTTAGCGGATTAAAATGAACTCCATTAAGCCCCCTACACTACCAATACCCTCAAATTCAGGCGACTCGTTTCGAAACCCAACCGATTATTATTTTTCAAAATAGATGAAATATCAAAAATATATTTGGATATACCTTATTCATGAGATACTGCTATGTCGCTTAGAAAATTATAGAATTAGAATTTGAGTTACTGCTTTTTCGTTAGCTCTCCTCATACATGTTTGTATGGAAAAATATACAAATTTTCTTTCGCATCAAATATGTGTTGTTTCAAAGAAAATTAATATTAAAAGATATTTATTTATATTCATTTATCATTTATTAACGAAATAAAGAGTTTACAGCTCATCAAAAGTTAGCTGTCTGCTACAACCCGGCAGGTTTTCTTTATTCTCGTTGAAAGTTAAAGGCAGTGTGTGAGGTGATAAGGCTTCAATACTTATTATTTGCTGTTGTTCACGAGGCACAGTTTCATTTACTTTCCTTTTATTTTTTTGGTATTGTAGAAATTTCAAGCACTAATTAAACATTTTCCTCTCCGTGATCTCACAATGCCATCCCTTGAGCTTGACGAGAATCAACAATTTCATGCAACTGCCAATTCATATAAAATGCCACAAGCTTTTCTTTCATTTTCTTCTCCCAGAAAACATCATCTCTTTCTATAATTTATATTTTTAGTGGTATGCTTTCGCCACTCCAAACAGAAAATAAACACTTTTGTTTGCGTGTAAGGTGGCGCTGTCCCTGAATTTGGTAATAACAATTACAATATTTGTTTAGACTAGTTAGTTCACTTTTTTATCATTTTTCCATATTTGTCTTTTATTTGCTCTTATACTATTCTCCAGGCCATTCTTATAGGCAACTATAGAACATTACATTTCCACAATCGTGTTTGGACCTATTAATCCATCTGGCGTGGCACCAATAAACGGATAATCCACAAGGCTCGATTGTTACATTTTCTTGCTTTGCCAGTTGTTGCAAAGCCAGTTGTTCATTTTAGACTCCATGCGCAACTGCTTTTACATTGCAAATATTTTTATTTGTGCAAAATAATTTTTACTAAGTTGGCTTTACTGCTTTAATCTCGTCTTTTTACCACTATACGAAAATTTCAATCTGTCAACATAATCTTACGCAACTCGAACCAGTCACTGCTATCCCTCTTGTAATTTTTGCTTATCACTACGGAATTTGAGTCATATTTGTTAAAAATTGTTTGGCATTTCTTGGCTAGCTCTTGAACAAATCGTGTTAGGAATGACTGCAGTCAAATGTGTGTAAGACGTTGCAGAACTGTTATCTTTAACTTCACTGTAATTACAATAAAGATAATTAGTTAGGTACTTTATTATTAAAAAAATACTAAATCTTGTGTTATAGCAAACAGAGAAGTCACTTTCTTACTTATAAATGATTGATTTTAGAAACTAAAAAGATATTAGATGTACTGATACATACCTAATAGTTTATGAATAATCAAAGTTTTACCCGATGTACCTTAATAGGTTTATGTTCACAACACAATAATACAACATTCGTTACCGCTTGTGTGCGGATTGCGGAGCGCCATATTAGCGCTGTTTATTGTTCGCCGTGGCAGCATCTTAGCGCTCCAGGCGCCCTGACAAGCTAATGAATTTGTAATATAAGTACATAAAATGATTCGATTTTATGTTATTACTCTTTCAAAAATTGAAAACTGTGGCAGCTTTGTATTGTGAGAATGATGTATATAATTATAGTATGCATAATCGATAATCTATAACATAGTCAGTCATATAAGACTCTTATGAAAATATTTTGTGTAAAAATGTTACATTTTTCATAATCACTTGGCCATGGATGAATTTCTATTTTATTACGACGCTTTCTTGTACAAATCCTTCGCAGAACTTTATTTCTCTAATTGTCCATATTTTATTCTTCTAATTATATATTTATAAGCACAGAAACAATAACACATTAAACGCAACAAGAGTATAAACTTAGGTCATAATTATATGTGACCATAGTTACATGAAAAGCCTATTTGATTCAAAGTATTCAGTGTATAACATAAAACATGAAATTACGAACTCAAATCGGCGTATTACAATAACAAACAGGTTTACGTAAAATTTCGTGCAGCGGAGACGCAAGCGACATGACCTGTCTCTCACAGGGCTCATAGCCAAATGATGAGGTCTGGGTGGGGCGTAAACTATCAACTGACACTCAGTACACCGCTTATGCTATTAAGGTTTAAATTTCTGAAGCGTTTGATATTGATGGGATCTACCGAGCGTCAAAATCATAGACGTTTGGCAGATTTTATTTAATTTTACAAAATATACACGTATAATATGAAAATAAATTAGGTAATTCTTTAGTTCATTAGGTTTCCTACAATGGTATTAAAAAACATATGACAGCTTACGATCAAAATATTGCAAACAGTGAGACGAAAGATTATTTTCTGCCTCGATTTTGTGATTTTTTTACCGTGATTCTATTTTACATACATGAAAAATTCTTTCAAAAGTCTTTTGTTCAGACTTTTGACTTTAAGCTCTATTTTTTGCTAGTTTGTAATATGTACCGTTATGGCTAGATGCGCGACGAAAAATTAGGTGTTTCACGGCTTCTGAGGTATAACAGCGCCTTAAAGAAATAATACTATTCAGTAGCAACTACAACTGCAACAGTTGCCCCCTATTCAGCAATCCTTGTAAGCTTTTTAAGCCGAAAGCGTATGTCCGAATCTGAGTTAAATTTTTTGGGAAATTCATCAATTTCGAATGTGAATTTTGACGCTAAAGCTGAACATTCTTATAGACATACTCTTGCATTTGTAATATTAGGCAGTTATTTTGGTTACGTAGGTAAAGTTGTACTGTATTTCTGAAGTGCGTGGGTTTATTCACATAATTAACATACTCCCTTTGACAGGAAAATAATCCCCTAAAGGAAAGTTACGTAGCTACTAATAAGCTGAGATGTTATTATTGATTACAAGTTGATATTTTAATAATGAACATTATAATTAGTAGCTTAATGTGCTTTAATTTTCAAGTGTTAAAACATTTTAGGTACAATTATATGAAAATTATCTTTTCTTGGACTTCGCAGAATCAAAGTAGGTAATTAACTAAGTTCTAAATTAATTTTATAAGTTACTTATTCCGTGCATAAATTTAATGTCAGTATAATTATCATGTTTTTATAGAAGCAGTATTTTATTGGATGTTGACCAAATCTTTATATTTCTATAGCAACCAGATGACGCAAAGCACTAAATAATAGAAAGTTATGAACCTGAACAACGATTTTGTGATACCAATAAAATATTCATTACATACGTATGTAAAATGCTCGATGGCTTGCTAACCACGTTAAACGAAATAAAATACGTGACTATGTGGTGATTTACGAGTTATGACTCTAGAGTCAGAGTGCTGGCCCTGTCCCTTATTCCTGCTCCCTCATCCCACTCCTTAGCCTATCCCTTTTCCCTACCCCAAAAGGCGGCAACGCGCTTGTGACTCCTGTGGTTTTGCTTGTGTCCATGGGCGGCGGTAATTGCTTACCATCAGGCGATCCGTCTGCTCGTTTACCACCTATTACTATAAAAAAAAAAAACGAAACCCGGTATTGGTCGAATTAAACCAACAGTGCATGCAAAGCAGTAGAGAACAGCTTTTAACAATAACGTTTGATTATTCATAACATCGATTAATATAACGGATTATGACGAACGAATAAAAGACCATAGACATTTGTTCGACTGTAAAACGTTGTGTACTCGGCGTAGCAGATAAACCATTTTCAAGTAATTTCAATACTAGATTTCGCCCGCAACTTTCTAGAAAGTTGTACAACTTTCTATGACTTTGATAAAATAATTCTGTTTTAGTGTTTATAATTTGCCGTCGAAAATATGCTAAATACTAGGTACCAGGTCGCATTAAAATGTATCATCAATCAAATGAGTTTACATTGCAATATCCATATCTATACATAATTATTAAAAAATGAAATCCCCTTTCCTTGCTATCGGTGCTATCAGCGTGTATGAATGCGATACACCTAAGAACTACCGCGCGGATTTTTGTACAGTTTTCACCAATAGTTTTATTCCTGACGCAGGTTTGGGAGAGCAATTCACGTGGGTAGTGCCGCGGGCGAAATCTCGTATTGAAATTACTTGAAAATTGTTTATCTGCTACGCCGAGTACACAATGTTTTCCGATATTTTTGCTGGGTACGTGCAGACAGATATTATTGAACTCATTCTTGGGTCAGAATTTTTTTGCGGATGCCGATGATTGCCGCTGTCGAACCGAAAGCAAGTGGTATTTACTTTAGTACCTACTTTTTGTAATGGCGTGGGGCAATAGAATGTCGTAGGATAATTGTTTTTGTTGTAATATTTAAGGTTGCTACACGACAAACGGCAGCTATTAATGTCTGCCAAATGAAAGACAAAAGTTTTGTTATTTTTATGTTTTATTTGACTATTCACGCATTTGTAAATTTGGTCTCGTAGTTTCAGCGCTTATTTATAGGTACTTACATGAAATCTTTATTTATTTTTTATCTTTATATACACATAACGTATAAAGGTGGACTTAATGCCTTAGGCATTTTCTGCCAGTCTACCTTAGAGTGGTGCAGATATTAATGGTAGGTGTATTTTACAAGTGGAGTTTGACTTATATATTTAATAGAAATTAATAGGTATGATAAACGCATACATAACATAAAATTTAATCATAATAATACATAAATACATATACTTAAATACACATACATATTATATATACATACATAAATAAATATATACGTAAAATATATATAAATGTTACGATGCTTCTGCCAACTTAGCCAATAAAAGCTGCTTTGCCTTTGTCTTAAATCAGTGCCTAGTGGTGGATGTCCTGATTTCGAGAGGAAGGTAATTCCAAAGAAGAATAGCTTGAGTACGAAAAGAAGAGTGGATGAAAGAAGATCTATGTGAAGGACAAAGAAGAAGAAGGTTATCAGATGAACGAAGGTTACGATCGTGGTTGCTGCATAAGTACTAAAAGTAAGAACTTAAATATTTGGGAGTATTGGGAGACATTAGGATAGAATAGAGAGTAGTGAGAGCACGCAGACTGCGTCTTTGACGAATAGGAAGCCACTTCAACTGGGAACGATAAGTAGACACGTGGTCATACTTGCGAAGATTGAAAATAAATCGATTGCAGTTATTGAGAAGACGGTCAAATTTGTTAAGAAGATCTGCATTCAAGTCATAGTAGCATACATCACCATAGTCGATCAAGAGAAATACCAAAGTTTGCACAAGCATTGTCTTAGTTTTGGGTGGTAGAAAGTTTCTTAGGCGATTGATAGTACGTAGAGTACCCGTAATCTTTTTGCTGGTTTGAGTGACGTGGTTTCGCCAGCTTAACGTGCAGTCCATATGTAGGCCAAGGTTTTTGACAACTGGACACATATCAATAATGTTACCATCATAAACTAGTGGTGGCAAGGTTGAGACGTCTAATCTTTTAATAGTCCATTGGCTACCAATTACAATTGCTTGGTATTTGCTAGGATTTACACACAATCCAAACTTGTCTGACCAGCTCTGTATGGCGCTTAGATCTCGGTTAACTTCCTGAATTGCGTATGGGACATACTCAACGGATACCTGAGAGTATATCTGCAAGTCATCGGCATACAGATGATAAGCGCATTGAAGATTTTGAGTTAGGAGATAAATAAAGATAGAAAATAATAAAGGAGAAAGAACACCGCCTTGAGGAACACCAGAGTTATTGTCAAGCAAAATCTTATATTCTGGTTTAAATTTATTCCATATTATTACTTCTTTTAAAAAAAAAATTGTGTCCGCAAAGAGTCTAGTCCTTGGCATAGGCCTTAGTTACTAATTAGACAAAATAACACGTTTGGTCTCTAATTTTAACGTGCTGAAATATAAATGTGAGGCTCTTTTACATAAGTTTCATTATAAGTTTGTCCCTTATTAGATATTAGGTAGGTCTTTGTGGCGTCTAGAAAACCAATCCTACAATAAGATAACATATTCGATAAGCGACATTTTATACCCACACCTATCTTGCATGATCACCTCACGATTTAGTTCCTTACTCCATCAAAATGCAACGCAATTTTAAAACAACATTCACTTTAGCACTACGCAATATCATTAAGAGTGAATGGAGAGCAAATTGAATTTACCTTTGTGCAAGCTGTTTCTGGGATGGATGCATGAATTTATGTGGGTTTGGTTGCAGCATGCTTTTTAATTCTGGTATTTTTTATAATAGGAGTCTATCGTATTGTTACTATATGGTTTCAATATATTAATATGTGTGAGATGTATGGACTTGTATGTAAATATATAGGGAAAAAGGCACCTAGCAAAGGATCCAGAGAATGTAGTATTAATATTGTATAGCAGTACAGTACAGTATAAGTCGCACCAGACCTCGCAGCCGAAATAGTTCTCCCGAAAGATTGACAGACGATCTTATTGGGATCGCAGGCAGCAGATGGATGCGGGCGACCGATATGATGATAAATATAAGTTACACAAACAACTTATACAATATGCAAAAGAGTTGTCTTTACGCAGCACATACCTTTAATCGCAAAGCAGTGAAATCGTTTTTACTGCATCTCGTATTGAGGCGTATCAAATCGAAAGCACTGTAAAACAGTTCAAAAACAACAAAACACGGAGCACTCTCATTCAACGATTCAACACGAGGCACCTCCATGAAAGCACTGTTAAGTGCGGTATTATCATCGGCATGCGATGTACGAAATGCTGTTGACATTGAGATGAAATCAATGACGGCAAAACGTTTTCATTACACTCGTAGTGGAGTATCAAAGTTTACGTGCTTTGCTGCCTTTACTAAAATTTCAATCGTGTTATTTTTTTTTTAAGATAGCTCCTGCCTTAGGCTTAAAACCTGCGTCGCGGGTGACTTTACAAATAACACCAACGAACCTACAGTGACCCGACTCGGAAGTGTGGAGTGTTGTCTCGTGTGAGATCGAACCCACACATTGCACATAGTGTCAAGCGTCGAGGCAGCCGCTTACAATATGGGTGAATGTTTTCAGTTCGAATAAGTGAATGGTAACTAGAAAAAGTTGGTTTTCAGGCAATTTTTACCCGACTGCGACGAAGCCCAAAAGGGAGGGTTATGATTTTGACCTGTATGTATGTTTGTATGTATGTCCGTTCCTATGTCCCCTCGTAACTACTCAACGGCTCAACTGATTTTGATAAATGGTACGTCATAAGATTCGTCTTAATGACGCGAGTGTCACTGGGCACATACAATTAAAAAAAAAACATTATGGTTGATTTTTGGCGCCAAATAGTAAGTCCTCAAAAAAAAATTCCGTCCAAACTTATCGAATGATGTATTAAATTAAAGGGTTTTAGAAGGCAATCTCAAAAATATATGCAACATATATTGTATTTAAGAAGTAAAAAAAATAATTAAATAATGATTGAAAGTAGCGTGGGCCCTGTGTCTCTGGGTTTCTTACCGCTTCTTCCCATTGATTATACAGGTACGAACGCGGCTGTAGTTTTAGATACAACGTATGACGTGCAAAAGAGATGTAATGAATCCAACTTGAATGAACATATTAGACTTTAACTTAACAGATTTTTCGTCGTTTTAAACTCAAAAGCAAAGAATAAAAAAACGTAATTAAAAAAACTAAAAAACCCGACTGCAGTGTAAAAAATATTAAAAATTAAAAAACACGACTGCCCTGCAAAAAAAAACGAACTAAAAAGTTAATAACAAGTTTAATTTTAAAATTTTCATTGCAGTCGGGGGCCGTTTTGTGGAACACCAATTTAAGAGGTTTGTTTCCCCCTACTGCAATGACAATTTTAAAATTAAACTTGTTATTAACTTTTGAGTTAATTTTTTTTGCAGGGCAGTAGTGTTTTTTATTTTTTAGTTATTAATTTTTTTACACTGCTGTCGGGTTTTTTAGTTTTTTTTTAATAACGTTTTTTTATTAATATATATAGTGTCTGGCATATTGAATATAAAAAATAATATAGAAAATAATTATAATTAAATTATGTATTGATTAGATATCAACAAGATATAATTGTTGAATTATATCTGGCTGACGTTAGCCAATATTAGAAACAACGATTAAAAATATACACAATAACCTAAAAAAAATTAAAAAACCTTTGTTGCATGGCGCTCTATAATATTATATTGTTTTGCATTTTATTTTAAGTTTCACTCTATTTCAAATTCTGCCTTTGTCCTTATTACATTCTGTCATAAAAAATATTCAGTCTCGTTTTTATTATTTTCTGCAATAATTGTATTGCGCTCATTTGTTGTCCTCAAATTCATACAATGTCGTACAAAACCGAACAAGATACTTTCCCATGCAAATCAGATATTCATTCGTTTTTAATTGACACATATTGTTGATGGACATATCAAATGTTTTTTCACTCACACATATATATATATAAAAATGATGCGATATAACACACAGTAATGTGTAGGTAGACCTCAGTACAACCTGTACTGACAAATCAAAACCTGAGGGTGGCCGTAATCAAACTGGCCGGACATAGTCCCGGGTGGGCACACAAAGCGCGCGCCGATTGTGCCCCGGTCACGTCATTAGGAGACAATCCCGTTTGGGAGCCAAACCTTGGACACCGGTGGTCTGTAGCTTTATCTTGTCAATCAGTTCTTTGTTGTCGCCCCATGGGTGCTAAAAATGGGCACCAAGAGGCTATGAGATTTTCTTGTGACACTATAGAGTACCTTGCTTCCAGGTAGTAGAGTCTTGCTGATTTCAGCATGAATGGGCCGGCTCGACCGGGGAAGTACTACACTCTCACAGAAAATCGACGTAAAGTAACCGTACCTTAACTGTTGCGTTTCGTTCGGTGAGTGAGAGTGCCGTAGGCCCTATCCCCTACTCCTTCTCCCTTATCCCACTCCTCATCCGATCCTTTTTCCCAATCCCAAGGGGCGGCAACGCACTTGTGACTCCTGTAGTGTTGCTTGCGTCCATGGGCGGCGGTAATTGCTTACCATCAGGCAATCCGTCTGCTCGTTTGCCGCCTATTACTATAAAAAAAAAGAGTATTTCACTACTATCAAAATATTTGACTATAAGTTACATTTCCTCAATACGATAAAATTTCAAGCAAATCTATTAAATGAATCAAAATGAGTAAAGAGGGGAATAGTAGAAATGAAAAAGTCATGTTTTACGTACTTCACAAAATAATATTACGCAGTCGCAAAGTTGTACGGAGATAATAGATACTGACATTTTATACGTTAGCCTTAATTATAATATCTTTGTGTATTTTTTCTTGATAATGTGCATATCAACATTATTAACCAATTCTTTTAAGGAAAATTCAAGTTATTAATTATTTTATTTTAAATTTCTTGGAGCAACTAATTACAACTAATATACTATTTTCTAAAGTGAACATCAATAATGAGGTTTCATGTAAAGACTTAAAAAATTCTCAAGTTTTAATTGGTGACGAATAAAGCGAAAATTGTTTTAGTCATGTTAATTAAGAATTAATGTCAGAGATAAAATTAGTTTTTTATTTTTCATTTTTAACAAAGTACAGAATCCAATTATGTTCCAAATGTGGTATAATTTTTATCATGTTTATTTTTTAGCTTAGCATGTATATATGTAGCTTAAAAAGCCAGCTAGCCAAGCCGATAGCCTTATGGGGATACCAATAGACTGCCATGGAGGGGGTATCGGAGTTGAATCCACGGCACGCATCACTAAATTTTCGGAGTTATGATTGTGCGAATTGAATTGTTAATTATCGCTTACCAGACGAATGCGACAAATATACCTATCTAGCGACAATTGAATGTCACACGTCTCCCATTGGAGAGCCTGTTAAGCCGTCGGTACCAGCAGATCTTTAACGGTTATTTTAGAGAAACAGTACCTCTGAATAAACCGACCCTAGCGTAAACCAGGAATATCGCTTTTGTGTGTGACATTCAATTGTCGCTAGATAGGTATATATTCGAAAATAATTTTCTTTTCACATGATAAAAGAGAAGCGATAGAACACTCAATAGAATTTTAATATGTACGATTTCAAATGTTCTGAACGTTACTATTTTCAAACAAGCCTAAATTCTGATGATTATATAGTTTGCGATATTGAAAAGGGTTTATAATAATAATAATAATATTCTACCACATTCACACAACACCATCTAGTCCCAAACTAAACAGAGCTTGTACTATGGGTACTAGATAATGGATAAACATACATAAATACTTTTTTTTTTGTAAATACATACATATTATATATAGAAACACCCAGACCAAGACAAACATCCATGTTCACGCACACAAATGTTTGACTTGAGCGGGAATCGAACCCGCGACCTTCGGCGTGGCAGTCGCTTACACTCCCGCTGCTTTGTGTTTTTTCTTAAAATATACAGCCTCGAAATGAATGTGAACCGTGTTTGTTTAAAGAAGCGCCTACATGAAATTTCACATTCAGCAGCGGTTTTTATTTTTCGTATAAATTGATTTTGTGAAAACGAAAATTCTGAATTTTTTTAATAGCTTTTTTTTGATTATTTGACTATGTTTTATTCTGGGATATAAAAATAACACTGCTTTTCTAATTCAGTAGTAGGTCGCGCTAAATTAGAGCAGAAAAAAAGAGCCGTATTTTCTTTAGAACTGAAAATTATTTAAAGACTTAGGATAAGCAGGATTGTAAGGGCCATCTGAATTCTGTACTAGCAACATAAGTGCATATTTCGGTGCACGTAATAAGATGTCAATTACAAATACTGACACACGGAAAACTGTTTCCATATAAGAAGAAAATGACAACTTTTAGTAGCACGTTAAGATATTATTATAATTATCTCTAAATAAATCTTTAAACAAAAATTGCATTTGGCTAAATTAATATATCTAGGTAAATCCCTAATTCTCATGAACATAAACAACAAAAGCAAATCCCAGAACAATGCCAGCAAAAAAGGCAGAACAAAATGGCCAATTAAAACGTCACAGCGGATTCGTGTAGCGAAACTTTAAGTGCCTCGATTAACCTTGTAACATCGAGTCATTTAAACAAGTAACCTTTTACATAAAAGCCCCAGACCATATACATGACATAATATTTGAAATAATTCAGATTTTCATCCGTCTTGTGACAGATACAGAATACTGAATGTTACCTCCCCATATCATCCAATGTGTGTCGTTAGGCTCCGGTTCCACTGAGGCGGAGCGGAGCAGAGCGGAGACGAGCTGTGCCGCGATTCACCAATCACATAGCTTGAAATAGAAGACATGTGGATTTGAAGCCATCTGATTGGTGTATCGCGGCACAGCTCGTCTCCGCTCTGCTCCGCTCCGCCTCAGTGGAACCAGAGCCTAAGAGTCGACAGAGGGAAAAAGAAAATTTGATACAAACTCTATACCAACCCGTTTGGCCAGGGTGTAGTGGTAGGCCAATTCCTCCTTCCAAGGGAGAGGCCTAGTGCTACTATTCTTTATTTTATTCGTGATTATTCTTACAGTTGCCACGTGTGACTTAAGCTACAGAAAATGATTCGATTGTCAAATGGTTGCATTTTGTTTCTAATGAGCATTTGGTTTTGCTTTTAGAGAGAAAGGTGAACTTGTAGGTGATATGTCTTATTAATTAATTTAGTTTTGTTAAAGTTTGTTATTGTCTTTGAATACTTACATGTTTTTAATGAAACTTTGTAACTATAACTCTAAAAAATAACAAAAATATAAAATCCCAAAATTCTATAATATTAGAAGGTAGAGCCTTGCTGATTTCAGCGTGAATGGGCCGGCTCGACCGGGGAAGTACTACCCTCTCACAGAAAATCGATGTAAAGTAACAATACCTACCTATGTTTAGTTTAGTTTAGTTGGACGTGGGTTTTCCGCACTTAGCCACTTATTTGGGCCATTGTGCGTAAGTGGCGACTTGATTGACGCCGACTACTCATACCACCTTAGCTCCTTCCAGAAAGCCATTAGTTGGCTGATGTCGTTCAAAGCCTCACACATGGTTCTGGGGTTGTTCAGCAGCTTTGCCCGTTGATCGCTCACGCTTGTGCAGTGCAGAATGACGTGAGCGGGTGTTTCTTCGGTTTCCATGCAGCCCCTGCACAGTGAGCTGTCCGTAACGCCTATGTTGAATAGGTGCTTGTTGAGTGGACAGTGGCCGGTTATTATGCCTGTCAGATGCTTAAGAGTTTTTCTGTTAGAATGCAGCAGCTTGTGCGAGAGTCGCTTGTTCAAGCGGGGGATAGCATCTTTTGTTTGTCTACATTCTTTTATGTCTGCCCACTGTTTTTCATGTTCATGTGCGGTTCTCTCGCGTAGCCATGTTTTGAGTTGGCTTGCCGGTATCGGTACAATCGGCTCGGGTCCCATTATCATTGTGTCCGATCCTTGCCGTGCCAGTTGGTCTGTGGCGTCATTGCCTGCGGAGTTGCTGTGGCCTTTAATCCATTGCAGCGTAACCCGATTCTTCTCTGCAATCTTTTGCAGCTCTAGGTGGCATTCCATGATGAGGCCGCTGTTAAAGCCGTTGCTGCCGAGAGCTTGTAGTACAGAGACACTGTCCGTGATAATGCGTATAGACAGGTCACTTACGTTCCTAGACGCGATTGCTGTTGCGGCTCTTGTTATCCCAACGCACTCGGCTTGGAATATGGTGTTAAGAGTGCCAAGGGATGTTGAGATGTTGATATTTAAGGCATGGGAGAATACGCCCGCACCCGATACCCGCACACAATACCTACCTATATTGTTGCGTTTCGTTCGGTGAGTGAGAGTGCCGGAGACCCCATCCCCTATTCCTTCTCCCTCATCCCACTCCTTATCCTATCCCTTTTCCCAACTCCAAGGGGCGGCAACGCACTTGTGACTCCTGTGGTGTTGCTTGTGTCCATGAGCGGCGGTAATTGTTTACCATCAGGCAATCCGTCTGCTCGTTTGCCGCTTATGACATAAAAAACATTTAAAAAAAATTAGCTCTGATGACCGTGTTTACAATCAAAAGTTGTGACAGTTGACACTCACTAGTAACATAAGTATGTTCTATACGCTACTTATTTTTTATTAAAGCTGTTTAGATAACGTACCGCTGGCTACCAAGATATTTTTGAATACTAAGTTAGAAAAGATTTTACAGTAGGTACTCTTAAAATACATTTGCCTTCATCACGATCGGCCTCTGAAAATATTTATAGCTCTGTGATGGTTTCAGCTCTAACAGGCTTTAACTGCCAAGTATTGATTCTACTTGCAAATAGGCTAAACATTTTGCATGAAAAAGCTCTTTAGCTTTCTGGAGTTAGTAAACAAGATGCCTTAAGATGAAGACGATATTTATGAGAAGAAGTTTTGTAAAAACACTGAGAGTTTGCGGTGTAAAGTTTGAACTATGTGTTAAGATAACCTATGAATACATTGTAAACTTTTAAATTCTGATGCATTTCAGGACAAAATTCTTCTAAGAAAATGTGATATATTATTATTCAACAATTTGACTAGCTTTTCAATAGTGTGATCAAATATGGTAATGTAATTAGTAACCATCGAATCTATTAATGAGACTTTCTACATTAATGCAAATGTTGAATACTCGATTGTTGAGGTCTGACCTATTCAATTAATGTGCGCCGATTGCCAGAATATTATTTGACATTTGATTAGACAAGGCTATTATTTCATTAAGGTATTTTTTGCTAATTATTGCGATAATAATTCTATCTTATTTATTGTGTTATACACATTTATTTACACACTGTCTTTATAATAGGTTTCACTAGTTAAACGTAGAAAAGAGAATAAAATCCAAGAGGATTATTTAAGGTTTATGAGTAAAATCTTCCAGTTATTAAGTGCAAAAAAATATTATTTACTTACCTGTTAATAAGAAATAGATATATTATTATTATTTTACAATACATTTCGGCCACGGTTCCACGTGTGTAATTTATAGACCTAAACCTTAACCAGGAATCATGCTATCTAGTGCTGAAAGATATCCAAAAATCCGTTGAGTGCTTAAGTTTATTTCGTTCATACAGGCAGACAGAATGGCTGTATCTTCATTTAATAATTTGTATATACGTCACAAGTATTTAAGCACTGTTTATAATATATATTGTTTCAGATATACACGACATATGACACGAAAACGCTGTAAACCATCATGGCGGTTGAGTGATATCACAAAATGCAGAACGAAACAAACCGTGAATGAAGTCTGCTCTGGTGTACCCACTTTTATTTTGTTATATTCGATTTGACAGGTACCTACAAAGTCTGACGTTTTAGTTGTATTTACTACCAAAACGTCAACAACATGAATGGCGGACTGTTAGACGTAATGCTCTCTGATTGGTGTTCACTGTCACAAGAATTAATACATTATTTTTAGTTTTAGAATCCTAAAAATAACATTAATCTTACCTTTTTATACTAAATAATAAACTTTATTGACATCTTATGATTGAATCTATAGATACTACAGTCAAACCAATTTATTTTTAGTGGACACAAGCCTATTATCAAAAAAAAAATACTCAGGGTAACAAATCATCATCATCATCAGCCTTTAATAGTCCACTGCTGGACTAGGCCTCTCCTTTGAAAGGAGGGATTGGCCTACTATACCACGCTGGCCAAACGGGTTGGTATAGGGTTTGTATCAAGTTTTCCTTCTCTTACAGTGCTGTTTTCTGCATAATATGCTCCCTCTGTCGGCTCTTACGACACCCATGGGATGATGTGGGGTGGTGACATTCCGTATTCTTAATCCGTGACCACACGGACATATATAGGGTAACAAATACTAAGTTACAAATCAATGATTTCAGGTGCCAGTACAACGCGTGACAAAATATCCCCTCCTCTCCCGGCTATACCGTGCGACCGCCGCCTGTGCAACCGAGCGTGAAGATGTTAAGGCTGCGCAGCGTTGCGTCGAGTCCAGACTTAGGGAGATCAACGCAGCGGCTGCGGCGCGGAGAACAGCGCATGATCTCCACGTGGCAGACATCAAGCTAAGAAAGATGGCCAGGTTAGTTTGATTGGTTGACATACATATTTTATTACAGACGGATGATAAATGTAGTAAAGTACTTTAATTACAAAATTAATGTTAGAATTATGTATACATGATATATTATGTAAATATCAAAAAAAATCCAAGTAAACGTCAAAGCATAGCTTTTCATAAAGATATACATTAACTTTTGTATAATACAAGATATTTCGAGTCCCGGTATATCGAATTACCCTTGAACGATATAACTGTCTACAGGTACATGTACATGGTTCACATGGACTACAGGTACATGTACATGGTACAGGTACATGGTTCACCGACGAACGGTAATTCGAAAAAACTCTTAGTCGATACCATTACCTATTTAGCGACAGCACGTTTCGCCGAATAACGCTACAAAGAATGAATGGTTGGCCGATACCAAGATTTGTCGATGTCATGGTTCGCCGCAACACGCTTGAACTAAATAATCCTTTGCCGATAACAATTTGCATCGAAATCACCTTTTCTTACATCATTTCTCATCGTTACCTATTCGCCCAATAAGCTAAGTTGACGGAATCCTGCTTCGCAGGGCTCCTATTTTCGAGTGCGGGGTCACAAGAAAACCTACCATAACCTATTAGGTACCTACACATACAAAGGTGCTTTCGATGCAAATTGCTATCGGTAAATAATGTTTTCCGAAACATTAATTTTAACATTTTCGTCTTTTAGTTTGCGAGTTAGTGATCAGTTTTATGGTAAAGTCAAATAACTAAGTAAATTGTAAAGTATTTTTAAAATTAGATACTTATTTAAATGTGGGAAGATACTTCTATAACTATTTGCAACGGGGATGACCAATACTAATGCTTTAGAAAAAATTACGCGTAAAACTTTTCAATCTTCAAAGACAGTGGCTTTTAAAGTGAAAAGCTCTCATAACTCACAAATAAAAATAATGATTCCAACTTAAATCTTTCATATTTCCTGTGATATATTTAACTCTTATTATTTGGACCATAAAGTTGATAATCGCCACTTTAGTGGCAGTAACAGCGGCAAGAGCTATTCAACAGGGCTTTTTACGACTTCAGACCTACACAAATACAAATAATTATGCTGGTAAAAAGGATATAACGTTTTTAAGTCATTATGCTATGTTAGTTTAAAAATATGTTATTGGACGATAAAAGTAAACAGTTTCCTGAGTCAAGGTTTCAAATTAAAGCGTACAGTTTACGCGAGCTAAACGTTTACCAAATCGATTATTTGAAGGGTTTTATAAGCCACGAGAACCCAGTGCTTTATGTGATCTAAAATGTTTATAGGGGAATACGATTGCGTGAGCTACATGAAGCATACGGATTTCAGATACAATGTTGTACCCAGCTTTGTTACAGATGATTTATCTTTAATTTATTTATAGCTATATGTTCCATTGGATTTATTTCTGTTGTAAGCTATTTGTTCTTTAATTGTCTTTAAAAGGTTAGATTCATTTCATCGTTTATAAGTAAGCGCCAATATTTTTTATTTTGGTTAAGTAGTATGAGCTGTTCATATTTGGTAGTTAAGATAACGCTTATAAAAAATCAAATAATTATACAAAAAAAATTATTAGCCTGTAAAAAGTAGCGCTCATAGCGACTTGGCTTGCCGTTAGTAACAGATTGGCAAAGTTAAGCAACGCTTGCACAGGTCACCACTTGGATGGGTGACCGTGTGTGGCATTTACATCTGAGCACTACCGTGCTTCGGAGGGCACATAAAACTGTCGGGCTCGGTTCTTGTCTAAGGATAAAGATCGTTATGCCATGTTGGAGGCCTTCGGGCGATCTGAAAACTCCGACACCAGAGTTGGCCACACACTCACACGAAAAACAAAACAAAAGCCTGTACAAAACACCTCAATTTCATTTCTATTTGCACAATTGATTTAACGTACAAGCAACACAACAAAAACAAATTCTATTTAGATTAATAGGTACAAAAAATATAGATTGCAGGTGTTATTAGAAATCACTTTGGATAAGCAAGCTTTTTCGCAATTTTGTTGCGCACAGCTTACAAACTACTGAATGTAGTTTAATAGGTCTTGCATTGTACCCTTACGGCTTGGGTTACTGACGAAGGTAGTTTGTAGACACCTGCTGTATAACCTAAAAGCTACTAAAATAGTGAGAGAGATTACTTTTGTTTACGATATTTAATAACATCATCAGATAATTTCGCTGTTGTTATTCTCTACAACAATGTAATACACTATGACCGGATTACTTATCCAATAATACAATTTTCGCAATGGATAGTTAGTTTAGTTATTTTATGCATTTTTCCGCGTATCCTGCTTGTATTTATAAAGTCGTGAATAAAATTGACATATAAGAGCAGGAAAAACCAAAACCTAGTGATGATCTTTTGGTCACTTTATTATTAATCGATGACAAATTAAGGTTACAATCACCGATCTTATACTAATATATAAAGCTGAATAGTTTGTTTGTTTGTTTGGTTGAACGCGCTAATCCTGAGATTAGCGAATTCCTGAGAATTACTATACCGATTTCAGTGTTAGATAGCCCATTTATCGAGGAAGGCTATAGGCTATATAACATCACGCTATGAGCCACGGGAGCGGAGCAGTAGCCTTAAATAACGCGGTGTAGCCGCGGGCTCATCTAGTCTTATAATATATAGTTCTTACCGTACAAAAATTAAAGAACTACATGACTTAAAATATTCTTTAGTAAAAAAAAAACATGTACAAATGAAAAATTGCCATCTGACTTGTCTTCTTCGACTTGACTGTTACGATGTAGCAACACAAGTCTACTATTAGTTTTTCACAAAGTCGTTCAAAAGAAAGAAAGAAAAATGTTTTTATGAATTATTATAATTAGATATATTTCATTTAGCAAATAATACACTCTAGAGTAAAATTTATGTTTAAGCTGGCACGGAATTTATCACGACGAAAAGCGAACTCGAAACGCGATATTATGATGCCATGTGCAATAATATCGTGTTCCTAACAGATAATTAAACTGGATATGAAATAAATTGAGCTGTACACTGCTTATTAATTTCTCGGTAGGAATCTATACTTAATATTATAAAGAGGAAAGATTTGTATGTTTGTATGTTTGTTACGAAAAAACTAAAAAAGTACTGGGCGGATTTAAAAAAATCGTTTACCATTGTAATGTGACATTATCTCTGAGTAACATAGGCTGTATTTATTTCTAGAAAATAATATGGATCCCTACAAAACCATCAATAAGGTAACCCAAGGTGTAAGAAAATTTTCCAGAATATGTCTTTCATGGCGTGCGCTGCTAAAACTATTTATGATACAGAAAAATAATGTACTACATTATTGAAGTACTCATTATTACCTACAAAAATGTTCACAATAGAATAGGTCTATCTCCTAAGCAAAATCCACAGTAATCATTTTTATCAATAAAAAATTAGAAAAATATAATGGGTTATTTTTGAAGCTATTCTAAGCAATGCAGTATTACTTCTTATCCAATTAAATACGCTAGATATGTTGTGTATTTATTGCTTATAGAAATTGTCTTATAGACAATTGTAGACAGTAAATCATTATAATGAATATCATAAAAGATGTAGCAAAATTAAAATAACGCGTGAGAAAATAAATTCACCGCTCGCACACCGATATTCCGTCGCGACGAGATCGATTATTGGATATTCATTGGATATATAAAAAACAATTTCCACCCGTGCGAAGCCGGGGCGGGCTGCTAGTTAATTATAAAATGGATACTATGTTTCAGGCTTAAGAATGTTTTTGTTGTGGCGCTTCATTTTACATTTGTAATTGTGATATTATAGAGATCTTCTACGTCATATACTGTTGAGCATTTAATAAGGCCCAATTTCTATTTAGCGGTAATAAGGTTTACTCTCAAGTGAAGTGAAGCCCAATCGACCTTATTTCCAAAAATTGAGGTACCTTCCACAAATTAAATGACGACAAATCCTTCTGTTGGGTGATGTCAATCAAAATTGAACTCTATGTTATTATTTTAAGGTTCGCAATGGAGGGTAAGCTGCTGTTCACCCAGCCCAACGACAACAACTGGCGGAAAAGACGTACCATCAAGCTGACGCCAATCAACGCTCTTTTGGTAACTAACGGAAAGGTGAGTTCTGTATTCTTTCTGGTTTTTTTTAAATCGCCATTTAGCATTGGTGGCTTAAATCCTTGAAAGATTTTTCGAAATGTCTAAAATCTCTATAATTGACATCACTGTATTTTCAAGATTACGAAATAAACTATCGGTAAAAATAATTATAAAAGTTTATAGCAAATATATTAAAATTTGTATATGCTTGAAGTTCAAGCTGTTTGCCACCAGATTGTTAGTTTTCTCCATAGTGTCAATTTCCTAACTTAGCACATTTATGCCAAACACGACACCAAGCGGTGTTTGGGGACAAGTTGTAACTCAGTTTGTATATGCATCATATGCGAATATGGAATAAAGTACTTATAACTCTGGCCTTATTACGGCATGTGAGGAACTGTAGTAAAATGGCGACAGCACTAGTGAGTCGGTAATCGCTTTTCCCGGTCTGCTTCATGACTGGGTGATAGGTTACACAAAATTATAAACCTCTGTGACTTAAAGAGTACGTCAATAGTTACATATGCATCACAGTTATATCAGAGTTCTTGATTAGACTCAAAAACAAGAACCTTAGCTTCAAGGCAAAAGATGCAACCGGGATATTACTAGGATTGATGATGATAGCTGCGGGCTTATTATAACAGATGTAAGACAAAGCTTAGATAATGTAGGTGTGCAATTGTTATTTATAGCGCAATACCAATCCAAATCTATTCTTTTCCTAGCCAACGATCACCCACAAGACGAACGAGATTCGAGATACACGGGAGAGACAGAGAAGCACGGGAGAAAGAGGGAGAGGCACTATTTGCGCGCAGTGGAGTGAGAGAGGCAGCTCTCCTGCTCGTGAGGGAAAAGGCTGGAAGATACACGTTGCAGAGAGAGCCACTGTTCCTAGACCGCTGCGTAGTGGCCGCGGACCATGAGCCAGAAGAAGAAGTTCATGAAATTACTTCTAAAAACTCGTATATTTTTTAATTATATAACATTGTTAGTTTCTGGTTAAAGAGACGTAATTGTTGGAATTATGATTGAGAGATCAAGTTTTAGATAAAAACGTTTGATATTGGCAATTATTGCATTCCCTTGTAGTAATAGCTTTAGTAACACATGGTTTTCATTAAAGACTAGTATGACTGAGGCATAGTAGTTATTTTAATGCCTAGTTTTGTGTTTCGAGAATTCAAAAACTAGCTCAGAATTCGATCTCAATCACACACGTTAAGATCAGATTCTAGTTTTAACTAGAAGTCATCACTAGTATTACTAAACTTACTTCTAAAATACCTTTTCCAACGGTAAAATGTGACAAACATGTGAAGACAGAATAAAAATATAATACCAAACTTTATCATTACAGGCTGAAGAGAAAACGCGCACACGCACCTGGTACCGCCAGTTACCGTATTACACGCAAGGCGCCGCTGGCGCGTGGCGCAAACGTCGCAACGCGCTCGCGAACATCATGATCAACCCTATGCTCACCAGGAATTGAGCTCAGCCGAGCTGAATTGACAGCTTTGAGTGGCGTGCCATTAATATCATCTTGAAATATGAAAATAAAAAAATATTTTGACATCTTCAGTTTTTAAATAAGTTCTCAATATGTATGTACGACGTTGCAGACTAAGTTTGGACATCTTGCAACGTGTTGCATGATTTGTTGCATGCTTGTTTTTAATTTCAGTTCCATTGTCTTCGTATTTCAAAATGATAAAAGCTTTGTGACGACAATAAAATGTTATGGTGTACTGCTAGTAGCTTGTGAAGGAAAATGACTAAAGTAATTATTTTTTAACATGACGCCAAGAACATGCTAACATGGTGCCACCTACTGGTATATTGCCAACATTTTAAACTTTTACGTACTTCAGTTTATTCTCGGGTCTAAGAAAAATAATGGGTTGAAGGGTGAGGGTAGAATTAAATACGTAAATAGTTAATAAAATATTGTGTTGTTTAAAAAATACAATCGACGAAATTAGTGCATTTTTAAATAAATTTATTTCTATTAGATCTATAATTAAACATTCCTCGTATTTGTTTTTTTGTATTGTTTAATTGTAAATATTCCGGAACAGTTTGCCACTAGTTTTAATTAGCTTTACACCAAAATTTAGATGTTTTAACATTTTATGTGCCCTATAACGATCGTGAACACCTACTATATTAACAAAGCATATCATAAGACATAGTGTATATAGATTTACTTTAATAGCTGTGATATCTTGTCAACAAAAAAACTAAACTATAAAATGAAAAAAAAGATGCTTTATAACCATCCAGACCTCATGTAATTATTTTATTTTTAACATTAACATTTTTTCAAAAATAACATAAATAATTTCCTGACTAATCTTAAGGGATATTTTGTAATAATAAAATATATTTATGAGAATAAAAATATATATGTTGTGTTGTATTTATTGTATGTAATAGGATAAGTAGTTGTAGATTTGCTAAAATAAAAAGATGTAAAACAAATCTGTTTCGCCTTGAGAATATATTGTATCTTATTTTATTAGAGAAGACAGGAAATAAATAAATTAATGAATAAAATACGTATTTTATTATATATCCTTTTAAAGTGCACCTATGAGTAAAATCAATGTAGTATGAATAGCTCGTATTTGACTAGGTAGGTTTATATTAACAATCAAATTGAACGCTGAGCAGGGACACGAATGAATGATAAGAGACTCCATGAGTAACGATTGCCATTTCAACCAAGTAGTTAGACGCAACCCGTACTTATCAAGACCGCTTTCTTGTACTACGAGGCATGAAGATGGTTATATCGTAGCGTCTAGTATTATTAGGGATGTTAGTAGGACAAAACTGGCAATACTACCTGTTAAAAATTGTATCACAATTTTTTATGGCATATATTGCCACGTTCTGCTCTGTATATAACATGTTCTCTCTGTGTTCACACCAGTTAAAGATGGGTCACAAAAAGTAACGCTATTCCGCGCTGAGGCGTGTAGGTACGTAAATCCACAGCTATCGCTAGTTTTTAACATCTACATTCATAGTCATTTTGCTCAAATATCCACTTTCACATTTATCTAAACCCTTAGAATGTTTTGCTATACATTTGAGATGCCGGGATGAAATGGTAGGAGCTCCGTAGAAAATTGATTTGAGAGCCTAAGGCACCTTGAAAATGCTCTCAGTTTCAACCTCAATAACTTGAACAACTAGCATGATGATTAACTTGAAACTCTTATTAAGTAACAACACATCAAACAGTTAATATAATTAGACGTCCTTTATATTTATAGGCCAACAAACACAATATTAGGTCTGATATGAAAGTTCGCGCTAAGCACTACACAATACAGCACACGGGCTCATTTCCTGAGCTCGGGGCAAATAACGATATAATTATAACATCTTTCACGTCTTCAAGGGCTTCTTACACTCAACGATGTCTTGACGAGTCCTAAAGGAGAATTTATTGGTGCGGCTTTTTTCATTTGACTTCGTGTGGAGTTTATTTCGTGTTTTGGCAAGGGTTTTTTATTAAGAAATAGAAATTTTTGGTATGATATCAGTATACAATATTAAATTATTCTCATTTTGATTACGTAAGATTGTTGAAAGTGATTTTATAATAAATTTTTGAGGCTAGTGAATGCCATTGCCACGTCCAATCGATACTACCTTGTAAGATCACCATAAAATTTATGAAAGAGATATATGCCAATCCTCGCTTGGCAAGCGTGGTGGGCTATAGCGTGAACCTTCTCACAACGATACATACATTTTCATACTAAGAATGCTGAGACATCGCAGGTACCAACATATGAAGTATAAAATATATTTGTCACGTAGCGGCTACGACAGTCGTGAGGCCCGAAAACGTACTTTTAGTCCCGGCGCCCACTATCGGTGGGCATCGGTGCGGCTTGGTACAGCTCGGGCGCCTTACGGCGGTTTCGGGCGCCTAAGAGCTGCGACGGGCAACGTTGGGCTGCCTCGGCAGCCGTAAGCATGGCTAATGACTCCGAGGCTGAAGATGAACAATGAGATCTAAGTCCCAATCCACTATTATAAATACACACGCACAAATGTTTTTACGTAACTTTACGATTGCTCTGCGATGTTTCTGCCGCTCGAACTATTCTGAGGCTACCCAAAATCAGCTACGGCGTCCTTAGGTGTGCTTACGACTGCCGAGGCAGCTCTCAGGCGCCCGAAGCCGCCCGAAGTCGCCGTAAGGCGCCCGAGCTGTACCGAGCCGCACCGATGCCCACCGATAGTGGGCGCCGGGCCTAAGCATCTAAACACACTATGCCGAAGTTACGTGACTGAAATTTGGCATGATTACGCCTGCGATGCTATTTGAATTACTGTCGACACATTATACCGACATTTCGTTGCGTTATAGCGTACAGCGTAACTTAACGGTCGGGCGTAAGTTCAGCGGCAACTTTGCTAGTAGTAGCGCACAAGCGTAGCTCGTAGCACGAGCGTAAGTTCGGCACTTGGAGTGTCATATCAGCCGAATACATCAGAACGTAAAATCAGGTGTGGAACTTCGGTCGCGTAACTTCGGCATAGCATGTTTAGACATCGACATTCCGCCGCAGCTTAAGGGCCGTGGCCCAAATGTCGAAGCGAAGCGCATGCGAGTGGATGCGTGAGGACGTGCGCTCGTATGCAGTCATGTGCCCTTAGGAACAAAGTCAGAAAAGGAAATTTTCTCCCTTCTGTTCCAATTAGACCACCATGTCTTCTGTTGTCTTAATACTCCTTTAACAGTAATACATGTTCAGAAATCAAAGCTATACAAAAAAAACAATAAGATTGCTCACTCTGCGATACAAACAAAACCTCCATAAGTGAAAATACCGAGTAAATTTTATACCGAATTCGTCACGTACATCCAAAACGTCTTCCACATTTGGCGTGCACATTGCTTTTGGCAAATGTGAATAGCATGTGATAAACGCCGAGTGTGTAGGCAATGTGATTATTAATATCTGGGACAGGCAGACTCATAACGCTATAACGATTGACAATGTTTCATCAATATTATCATTAAATGCCGCGTCTTATGGTTTGGTTGAGTGTCCCCACGGGTGGTTAATATTCCATGCGGAAATAAGCTTGTTTGTCTTAGTATTGAGTGGAGTTTATTATATTATAAAACCCGCGCTTGCGCTTTCGCAATAAGTACGTGTTACACATTAGCTCCGTCGAAAATTTCGAAAAAGTGGACAAAAAGTGACTTTTTTAATGTGAAATTTGTACCAATATACCCGAGGTCAGACGATCTACAGAATAGTGAACAAAACCACAGCAAATAATTGTGTAAATGACTGATAAAACATAATAAAGTGCAGTGCTAAATCTGTTAAAGTTCAAATCGTTGTAAACATTTCGCACCGAAAACAAAAGACTGGACTTTGACCTCATTAGAAACCGTCCTGATACAATTTTATAAAGCACTAGTGAAATGCTAAAGAGTCACTATTTCGAACACTTCTAGTACGGTTACGGTGGCGCCTCTGGAGAGCACACGGATTCGTAAAGCGCACTTGTGGCGTCGTGCGTTCTAACCGCAGTGGCCCAAGAAACTTTTTGTGCACTCTTCGATGTAATATTATCTTTTTGTTACTTTCTTGTGATTTTTTTATAATTATTTTTAACAACTTAACTAATTATTTTATACATAAATTTGCTGTCATTATGTCTGGCACTGGACGCACTCCTATTTCGGCCGAAGCTGGAAATGAGATCCATGCTCATTCCAAAGCAGAGGTTTGCAAAACACCCGTGACACCTGGCATATCAAACGTTTCTACAAGGCCAAGGCGCCCTCGAATTGATTGTACCGAAACTGATAACATCTTAACCAGCGAATTAATTGATACCATTCGTCAAGAGATACGCATAGCAGTAACAGCCGAGATCTCAGCATCTTTGAAAACCTGCTTTGCAGAGGAATTAAGCGAGTTAAAGGAAGCACTAGCTACGTTTCATAAACTAGAAGCTTCGGTACAATTTATGAGTGACGAATTCGACCAGGTCAAGAGTGAACTTAAACAATGTAAGGAGAGCTACAGAGACACACTAAATGAAAATGAATCGCTCAAAAAATCATTGGCAGACTTATCCACAAGGGTCAATTTGCTAGAACAAAATACACGTCAGCAAAACATAGAAATCAATGGTATACCAGAAAACAAATCGGAGAATCTGATTAATACTATAGTACAACTTGGAAAAACAGTATCTAGCCATATTAAAAAGGATGATATCATTTCGGCAGTACGCGTTCGAAAACTGGATCCCCAAAGTACTAGTCCTAGAGCTGTAATTATAAAACTGAAAAGTACAATAATCCGAGATGAAATACTCACATCAGTAATGAGATTTAATAAAGCGCATCCTGACGATAAGCTCAACTCACACCTCTTGGGCTATGGTGGTCCAAAAAAGTCCATATTCGTGTCCGAACACCTTTCGCCGCTTAACAAACAAATACATGCAGCAACCAGGAAAGCTGCGCGAGACAAAGGCTACCGATATGTGTGGGTTCGTGACGGACGTGTTCTTATTCGAAAGGATGATGGTGCCCAGGCCAAGCATATCCGAAGCCTCGAAGCAGTTGGACTTCTTTAATACAAGAAACTGTAAAAAAAATAAGAAAATGTAATACCGTGTACTTATTATTGACATTCAACATTTACTACCAAAATTTAAGAGGCATAAAAACCAAATTAAGCAGCCTCATGTTAATCACGCTAACCCATCAATATGATGTAATCATTGGTACTGAAACATGGTTGGATGATGATATAACAGACGGAGAAATATTTGACACCAGATATTCTATTTACCGTAGAGATAGGAGTTCAACTGGCTTGGGCACTAAAAAGGGAGGTGGGGTAGTTATAGCTGTTTTAAAATCTATAACGTCTGTGCGCATGACATGTTGGGAAACTAATTTGGAAGACCTATGGCTTAGGCTTGTGATTTCTAAGAGAAACAAAGTCCAACATGTAAACATTTGTGCTGTCTATATACCACCACCTGTGCAACAACATTCGCTCAATCTATTCTTGGACAACGTGACTTCCATAATCGACGAGACAAGCGACCAAACCTTGATTGCAGGTGATTTCAATCTTGGGTTCATCAAATGGACATTGGATAACTCAACTTCTAACTCATCAAGCACGACAGCAATTATAATAATTTGCTGGGCTATACTCTTATTGATTTTCTATCTCTCAACAACCTAGTACAATTCAATCATGTCCAAAATCATCAAGACAAATCACTAGATTTAATACTTTCCAACTGCCACAGCGTAATAGTCAATGAATGTAAGAACCCTTTGTCAAAAGTGGATATCTACCACCCACCTTTGGATATAATTATAACTGATATACACCCTACTACTCTGTTGAAATGTAAATATCCAGCAAAATATAACTTTTATAGGGCAAATTATAATTCAATTAATGAAAAAATAACCCAGTTGAATTGGATCGAAATCCTTTCGCAGTGTAAAGATGTCGATGCTATGGTTGGAGAACTGTATAAATATCTTAATGAAATTATTACTGAATTCGTCCCCAAAACAAAAACATCACGTAACAAATATCCAAGATGGTTTAGTACCGGCCTAATAAATCTTTTAAATGAGAAGGAAAGGATTAGGAAACGCTTTAAAAAGTACAAAAACGCTCGCGACGCCTTCGAATATAAAATGTTGGGTCAACGGGCTAACAAACTTATTAAAGATGACTATAGAGGTTATGTTAAACGTATCGAGGCTGGTATAACCCATAATCCTAAACTTTTCTGGTCATTCATAAAAACAAAAAAATCTAAGTGTAATGATTTGCCGTCAGAGATGAAACTTGAAAGTAATGTAGCCATTACTGGTAGCGACATCTGCGACCTCTTTGCCACTCACTTCTCTTCAAACTTCCACACTTCTAGTGAACCTATGGATGGGTCTCTTGAAGACACTCATTACTACACACAACGTGCTCTAGGCAAGGTCGAGTTCTCAGATACAGAGGTGATTCGGGAGCTCAAGAGACTAAATGTATGCAAAGGTCCAGGACCCGACGGTCTTCCAGCTTTATTTGTAAAAAAATGTGCTTCTAGCCTGGCTCTACCACTCAAAATCATATTCAACAGGTCTCTTGAAACATCTCAATTTCCCTCTGAGTGGAAGATTGCTCATGTAGTGCCAGTTTTCAAAAAGGGAGCTACTGAAGACGTAAAGAACTATCGTCCCATATCAATTTTGTCAGTGTTTTCCAAATTGTTCGAATCCCTTCTGGTGTCCATTCTAACGTCACACTTCAAAATAGATTTAACTTCTCAGCAGCACGGGTTTTGTTCACGTAGATCAACCACGTCCAACTTAGTTGAATATACTACCAAGTTGAGCAGATCAGTGGATTTAGGTAAGCAAGTTGACTCTATTTATACTGATTTCAGTTGCGCCTTCGGCAAGGTAGATCATTGTATACTTTTACAAAAACTAGCCAAACTTGGTATTTTTGGATAGCTCCTTCCGTGGTTCAAATCTTATCTGATTGGCAGAAAACAAAAAGAAGTGGCCAAGGGCCACGAATCACACTTTTATTTTGCTACATCTGGCGTGCCACAAGGGTCCCCATTTGGGACCGATTTTATTCTTAATATTCATAAATGACATAGTAAAGCATATCAAACACAGTGTTTCTTCCCTTTTCGCAGATGATGTTAAACTTTATAAAGAAATAGATTCAGTTACAGATATTTCTTTGCTACAAGAGGACTTAAACTCTATACATCTTTGGTGTCGTCACAATAATATGATCCTTAACGCTAAAAAGTGTTATCATATCACCTTTACAAAGAAACGAAAAGTTATCCCATCCGCATATTCCTTAAATGGAGTCACACTTCAAAAAGTAGACACAATCCGTGATTTAGGAGTCCACCTAGATAGCAAGCTAACGTTTATTCCCCATATTGACATGATTGTCTCCAAAGCTGCTAAAATGCTGGGGTTTGTCAAGAGAACTGCAGAAGACTTCAAATCTGTCCGAGCCCTTAGAGTACTTTACAATACCTTTGTACGTAGTGTTTTGGATTATGCATCGCCGGTGTGGAACCCTCAGTATCAAATTCATGTTCAACGTATTGAACGCGTTCAAAAAAGGTTCACCCGGTTTCTAAGGTATAAAACGAAATACTGTGATCGCGATGCATGTTACTCTGACAGGCTCAGTGCTCTTAACATGACTTCATTAGAAAGCCGAAGAAAAATACAGGACCAAGTATTGCTGTTTAAAATTGTCAATGGTTTATTAGATGCGCCCAGTCTTGTTGATGAAATAAGAATATCGGTTCCGCGTCATTCCGCTCAGAGGTCTGGACGTAACTTAAATGTGATGGCACCCCCTCTAATTCGAACAAATGTTGGTTATTCTGCGCCTATGGGCCGACTGATGAGGACGTATAATGACTACCATTCTCAATCCAATGATATTGACATCTTTGCAAATCCGTTACCACTATTCATTAGGCTGCTATCAAACGCTGCAGATGGCAGGCAAAATAATTGAATTATAATAATTATCAATTCCTTATATTCTATATTTTAACTTCTTTTTGTTTGCATTATTTTTGTATTGACATGTATTTATATTGTTCCTATTACCGTATTTATGTAAAATTTCAATTTAAATTCAATTTAATGTTATGATTTGTTATTTTAGTGATTTTACTTTAATGATTTTTGTACTTAATATTGTTATTATTTAACTTAGGTATACTGTTTTATAAATATTGAATATCGTTCATGTGTAACTTGCTAAAAATTGTAAGTGTTGTGCACACCTTTAAGTGATAAGTTCACATTGTAAAATAATCTTGTTCAATACTGATTTCAATTGAAATTGTGAATTTGAAATTGTGAAATATTATACTTAAGACTTACAAAACAAGAGCTATTTATATACTGATAATATTTGTACATCAATATCTACATTTAAGAAACCTTAAAGCAATAATAGAGGCAAAGACGCCTTGTCGCTAAAAGGAATTTCTACCAATCAAGCTTTGACTGAAGATATTAATAATAGGAAATTTTAGTTGAAGTTTTAACCACATACACATATCTTAATATATAAAATCCTTGCGTTACTGACTGACTGACAGACACGCTACAGCCGAAACTATTGGGCGCAGGACGCTGAAATTTGGCATGTATGTTCCTTGGGGACCGTAGAGGTGCACTAAGAAGGGATTTCCCGAAATTCCCACGGGATCGGCCAAAACGGGTAAATTAAAAAAAATGCAGGCGTAGCTGCTGGCGTCCTCTAGTCTTAAAATATAAATTAACTTACAATGTGCTAAAGTTTATTTTCAAGACATATTATAATAAAGTACTGAGTACATATAGATTACAATATGTCATAATACGTATGTGTCAATATTAATTTTACAGACTTCGTTCATCTGTTAAATAAAATTCAACAACAGTATGAAAGATTCAATGGCTTTAGTGAAAACTCATTTGAATTATTCTCGGTATTATAGCTTTGATGGACTAAAGTCTTTTACGATTGCTAAAAAATCGTCGTAAACGCAAAGGCTAACGCACACTGGAATATCATTTACTAAAATGGATTTCTCACAAACTCACAAGACAGTATATTATGATATTATACAAGTGTAACTGTAGTTCTAGCTTTCGAATGTTTTTATACACGTAGCCTTTTGCTACATTATTTCCTATAAAAGCAAACTACTAAACCTTTAGCATATAACTATAAGAAAATATTAAGGCGCTTTATGTTAGAACATCTAAATTGCATAGCGAAAAAGCGCCTGACGATATTTACCACTCCAATATTGCTGTAGTGAAAATTATAGGTATCTGTCATTGAGATCATGGTATCTGTACATTTTGCCAAATATTTTGTTTTCGCTTATGATAATGTTCTTAATTTCACTATTCAATGTTTTTTTACTATAAACGTTATTGAAATTAAACTTTGTATAAAAAATAAATTTTGATGTTTCTTAACTTAAGAAACATCATCATCAACATGTTGCCCTGATTCCCTACCGTTAGCGCGCTAAATGTCATTATCATCATCATTATCATCATATCAGCCGAAAGACGTCCACTGCTGGCCTCCACCAAGGCTCTCCACACAGACCGACCCTAAGCCACCCATCCGCTCCATCCGCTGCCCGCGACCCCAACAAGATCGTCAGTCCACCTTGCGGGAGGCCTACCTCTGCTACGACGTCCTGTGCGTGGCCGCTACTCCAGAACTTTTCTGCTCCAACGGCCATCGGTTCTTCTGGCTATGTGCCCTGCCCACTGCCACTTCAGCCTGACTATTCGGAGAGCTATGTCGATGACTTTAGTTCGCCTGCGGATCTCCTCATTTCTGATTCTAAACTCTCCGAGTATAGCTCTCTCCATCGCCCTCTGAGTGACTCTGAGCTTCTGGATAAAGCCCATAGTTAACGACCACGTCTCGGCTCCGTAGATCATCACTGGAAACACACACTGGTCAAAGACTTTCGTCTTGAGACACTGCGGGATACGTGAAGATTTGCCGTAACTTCCGGAACGCTGCTCAACCGAGTTGGATTCGACAAATGACCTCTTTCTCGAAGTTGAACCTACCCAATTGGATAATTTGTCCCAGGTAGACGTACTTGTCGACAACTTCGAGTGTGGAGTTCCCAACCTGGATAGGAGCAGGTACGACATGGACGTTAGACATGACTTTCTTCTTGTCCATGTTCATCTTAATACCTTTTTGTTGGGAGACTCTACAGTGGCCATCGAGCATTAAGCTGAGGTCTTCCCTGGTCTCAGCCATGACTACGATATCATCGGCAAATCGAAAATGAGTGATGTACTCGCCGTCGATGTTGATGCCGAGTCCTTCCCAGTCCAGAAGCTTGAAGACATTTTCCAGCAAGATGGTAAACAGTTTCGGAGATATGACATCTCCCTGCTTCACCCGTCGCTGGAGTCGAACAGGTTTCGAGCTCTGGTCCTGATGGCGGACTGACATAGTGGCGTTTTCGTATGAATACTTCAGCACTTCGATGTATTGGTAGTCGATCTGGCACCGTCAGAGAGACTGCAGCACAGCCCAGGTTTTGATCGAATCAAAGGCTTTCTCATGGTCCACAAACGCCAAGTATAGAGGCTGGTTATCCTCCTCAGACTTCTGTATAACATGCCGCAGGGTATGTATGTGATCTATGGAACTATAGCCTTTACGGAAACCGGCTTGTTCGGGAGGCTGGAAGTCGTCTAGCTTGCGTGCGAGACGATTCGTGATGACCCTTGAAAACAACTTATAGACGTGACTCAGAAGTGAGATGGGTCTGTAGTTCTTCAAAAGGGTTTTGTCGCCCTTTTTGAAGAACAGCACCACCACACTTCTGTGCCACGCCTGTGGCATTTTACCCTCGAGTATGACAGAACTAAAAAGCTTACGGAGCATTTCCAAAACGGGTAAGCCGCCAACTTTCAAAAGCTCCGTGGTAATTCCATCATCACCCGGTGCCTTGCTGATTTTGAGCTGCCTCAGGGCCACACTAATCTCATACACGCTGACGTCTGGGATATCTTCGTTATAGTGTCGGGTCAATCCAGCTCTAGGGTCTATCACTGGGTTGGTTGCGGGTGATCGTGTCTCTATCTCCTCTCTCTGTAACTTCTTGATCTCCTCCAAGAGCTGGGGTCTGGATGACACAACTCTGCCATCCTCCGGCTTCAGCTTTGTCAGCTGAGATTGCCCAATAGACAGATCTATCTGGAATATTTTTGACCCTTTATTCCGCTCAATCGCCTCTTTAACACATTTGTTGTTGTATCGGCGGAGATCGCTAGTCAGAGCCTTAGATATCTGTCTATTGGGGCGCCGATATTTTGGCATATCGTTGGAGGGCAGCAAATGCATCCTACGCCTTTCCTCTAAGAGCTCTAGAGTCGAATCAGAGATTTTACCAGTTATCTCGGCTTTTAGGGGCTTGAAGTACTTGGACCCCGTTTTATGGACAGCATCCACAAACCCGCCACTAAAGTCGTCCACATCTACGCACTTGCCCAGGCATTCGAAGCGATTGTGTAGTTCTAGCCGAAAGCTGTCGAAATTTTGGAAATTAACTGGTGCTAGTCGGAGCGTGCACTTTATCAATTTCGACCGTTCCAGGCTTGTACTAATATTCAATCTCTTAACATTCGGTGATCGCTGTCCGTTTTAAGCGAATTGATCACACAGATATTATTGAATATTTGCCTCTTCATCGATATGATGAAGTCGATTTCATTTTTGGTGGCACTGTCTGGACTTATCCAGGTCCACTTATGGCATTCTCGTTTTTTGAAGAAGGAATTCATCATAAAGAGTCCCTCCTTCTCCATAAAGCTACCCAGCATGTGGCCCCGCGAGTTCCAACCACTCTCAGCTCATCACTGCTTCGTTTGCCCAGTTTTGCGTTAAAATCTACCATGACAACGGTGTAATGGGTTTTGAAGCTATGTATAGCCCGAGATATGTCCTCGTACATAGCTTCTACCTCCTCATCGGGGGGTGTCGAGGTCGGAGCGTAGACCTGTTTGACCTTCAACGAATATCGTTTGGATATTCTGAGTATAAGGCACGCTACCCTGCTCGACACACTCACGATATTTACCACGCTGTTCACGAGAGATTTGTGGACGATGGACCCGACACCACCTTGGGACTGTTGATTGCCCTCCCGGTAGAAGAGCAAGTTACCGGAATCGAGGACTATCGAATCCTCACCGTGTCTTCGGACTTCAGATAGGCCTATAATATCCCATCGTAACTTGCTCAATTCTTCTTCCAGCTCAACAATCTTCTCGTCGGTCCGTAATGTGTGCGTGTTAAATGTTGCCAGGGCCAGTTGTCGTCGGTGACGGTAGCCGGATCTCTGTCGGCGATTCTTAGCACACCCTGCCCGGCCATAACCATGGCCGCTACCTGAACCAGGAATAGCGGGGCTGCCGGGGACTGGGGGCCGGTTTTTTCTTGTGTGGCTCATCTGGTGGGATTTACCGTAATCGCCACGCTTGGCAGGCGGGTTGGCGATTGCAGTGACGGTCTTTGATGCTAGACACCGCTGCCCATCAGGCATCTTTAAATTTACTCACGTCGAACTATGGATGGTTTGACCGCCATCTCTCGGTTTAATGACTGCACTGGAAGAGATATTCACCTCTACCAGTGGGCGGTGGGGCCGTCACGTCCCGACGCCGAAGAATGTCATTAAAGCACCATAATTCTAGGCTATCGTCTTATAAATTAGTCCCTTCACTAACATCAAACGCGAAACCTCAGAATCAAGCACTTCTTCTGCTACAAAACCAACGATATAGTTTGCTAAAGTAAAAAACCCGCAAATTTCATATAACAACCTTTTACAAAATAAAGTTTTTAAATAAGATAGCAAATATACTTTTAGTTTCTTTAGCACAAATTTCTCATTAAATATGCTGGCCCCATTGTGACCTCGATTTCATCCGTTATCGATATTACACTGTGACTTATATCTTGGTCTAAAATGGTGCAAAACTGATGTGGAAGCTCACTCGTAATAATAATGGCACGAACTGCGGTAGTGAATTAGTCAACTTGTGCCATAGGCACATCCATACGTAACAAGTTCCAGTCGTTTCGGCATATTGAAGAGAATTACTTAGATGTATTATATTAGCATACTTATTCAGCAACTAGCAGACAAGCATAAATCAAATGACACGTACAGCGTATACCATACGCCCCACATCACATATTCTTTGGTAAATAATTTTATCACGTCTATTGAAAAGACTGATCGTATTTTGACTAACCATGGCACATTTAACTAGCACATTCCGCTTATCTTGAATATTTTTTTTAACTTCAATACAAAAACACTATAATAGTATGAATGTATACACAAAATTTTATGGTAAAGGAAGCACGTTTTCACTTGATTTCAATAATTTAAAGCCTTCATTTAGGTAAACTCATTTTTGCATGGTGAAGCCCGAAGTATTGGTGCATGTATTTTTCCTTTTTTTATATAAATTACCCGATCCGTCAAACCCGAGTCCCGTCAAATAAACATTAGCATGTGTATAAATCTCAAAATCTCAAAGGCATTACATTGTTAAACTTTGAAAAATTCTAATCCTCAGTTCCTCAGCTCTCTTGCAAGTTCTAAACTATCTCATCGTTTCTGTACTAAATTTACAATGCCATTAAACTTTCCCATTACTTGCTGTACAGTTTCAACAGCGATTTATTTAATAATTATAATGTTTAACTTATTCTACAAATTTTGTTAACCAAAACCACGGCGTTATGCCGTCCAATTAATTTAATATACGCTTTATTTAAGGGTTGTAAGGACTGGTATTGTTTGGCATTGTACAATTTATGCTATAATAAGTTTGCCATAACCTGAAGGAAGAGACAAGACTGAAATTACGCGTTTGAAGCTTTATTAGTAAGAGTGTACAGACGAGACTTTTAATCAGACGTCTCAGTAAAGTCCATTGGCTTTTCACGTTAATTTTGGTTGACCCAGTTCCACCCACACTAGGTGACACAAGGGAAAAGTTGACTCAAGGAATGTGGTTTTCCTATAAGAAGTTACAGATTGTAAAGCTAAAGAATATTGTAATTCCGGATATAGTTAAAAATTATAACATTTGTAACTTTTTTCGGTGGTAGAACACCGTATTCTATTTATAGTAATGACAAGCGGGGATTCTAGATCTATCTCTATCTATCTATCTATATCGTCACGCCTGTCTCCCATAAGGGTAGGCAGAGACTATGGAACGCCACATGCTTCGGTTCAAACATACCTCTTTCGCTTCCTCGACATTCATAAACCTCATCATGCATGCGCGTCGGTTATGGGTACTTTTAATTTGGCCCTTTTTCAGTACGTCACCTATTTGGTCGGCCTACTGAAGGGACGTTGGGCGTCCCCTGCCGACATTTCCGTTACATTCTAGATTATTTTTAAATAAGGTTGGTAACGAGTTAGTGATTCTAAGCAAATGACATCTATCACTATCCATTCCTTTGTAACATACAAGCTTTCATGATGTCGTCGTCATTTGTACTCATACTGATACTTTGTAACGTAAATCCAAATGGAAATTTAACAGTGATTAGACACGATCCGGATTTTGCCAATGGGAATCCTGCAAATACACAATGTAGACACTTGGATTTACAGAACTATTTGATGTGATCCGTCCAAAGTATGTATTGGACATGTGCGAATACATACTTTTATAAAAGCTATCCAGTTTGCAACATCGGTATATTATATTAAAACGTTTTTATAAAAAAAAAGATATTCAAGAATCTTCTGTATCTTCGTCAAACATCAATGTTCATCGTCATGCCGTGTGGTTGACGGCATAGAATACAAGTGTCACCTCCCCCTATCTTCCCGTGGGTGTCGTAAGAGGCGACTAAGGGATAACACGATGCAAATACCATCTTTGCGTAGAGACGAAAAACTCGACATCAAACCCTATACGACTGCCTCTGTGCGCATGGGATCGGAAGGTCCCGGGTTCGATTCCTGGGTCGGGCAGTGTTATTGGGCTTTCTGTCACGAAATTCTCAGTAGCAGCACGGAGTTTGGAAATGTGCCCGGTACGGCAATAGGCTCGCCCCTTATGATGTGGGACTAAATTATATATGGCGAAAAGTGGGTGTAGAAATACACCTCTGCCTACCCCTTCGGGGATAAAAGGCGTGACGATATAGCTAAGTCAATGGTAACTTTGGAAAAGGGGCTGGGAAAAAAGGGAATTAAATAAAAATCTCTTAAAATGGCGATACGTAGTTCGCTGGGTCAGCTAGTATTTTTATTCACAACATCGGTATATTTAAATAAACATTTATTTATTAAAAAAAGATAAACAAAAATCTTCTGTATCCTCATCAAACAAAAACAATCCACAAAAAGCAATATTCATTTTCGCAAATATACAATACAGCAATTTTGACATTATTCAGTACTGGCGAACGAATAAAATCGATAAATAAATAGCTGTATAAATTATGGCACGACCCGATAGCTCCAAGTTTTATACTTTAAGACAACACTCGATAAAGTATTGATGTAAATTAATTCAGTCCTTCCTTACCCTTGCTTCGATCTTGTAAGATATCAAACACTGGAGAATTTACGTTAAACTTAGTGCAAGTTGATATTTATGCATCAAAGCGTTCTCTTGGCGTAGAAGATTTAATATGTTACTCCGATGAATGCCTTAAACAAAAGATGTAGTAAGGCCTATATTGTGAGTAAAGCCAAATAGAAGGAAGTGTCCTCGAAAAAATACACCATCAGCAACGAACGTCTCATCCCTCATATTAAGTAAAATAAGGTACCTACATGATTCACTGTATATAGAAAGAAAATTTTACGTTTGCCACTGATCTTCTGCTTTAGGATCTTGGTGGGGGATTCAATGCATCTCTGTTTGGTGCTTTGCGAAGCGCGCCGGCGCTGAACTGAAAAGTGTAGACCATTTTATGCCTGTCTTCAAGTGTTCACGTTTTAGGTGCCGTATTTTGTGTACATAAGAAAAAGCGCTGATTAAAAACATAGCATATATTATGTCTTATAGGTCTCCAATGTCAACTACACGTCAGCTTAAAAGGATGTTCAAAAATAAAAGAGGTGGTATTGAAAATTTGGATCGATGTGCCTGCATATCGAAGCACTAAAACGCGAAAATTCGATTGGTCACTGCAAATTGTTGCTGAAAGATACAGTGTGATGTTTCTATATGCAGTAAGATATCAGTGTGTGTTTTACTGCATATTTGCGCTAGTTCTAGTTAATGTTTGACTAATACTAATCACTTATACAATCTAGCTGAGGTCAGTACATACATTTAGCTAATAATGGCAATAAAACATTCATGTGGGGTACGATGGTTGAGCTAAATACCTATTCACCACATGATTTCCATATCTACGTTGCTTGTTTATTAGACATGTTTACAGGCAAATATACATTGTGGGATAATTCAGGCTGTAAACTGTTATCAATACTTTAAGCAATAGCCCTGGTCATTTTCTCCGTGGAAACCTTTGCATTATAAAAAATAGTATGATAGCCAGACATAGGGCTCAAGGTTTTTCAAATAGACTGAATGATCTTGAGCCACCCTCATCTGTCTGCTTCCCACGATCGCAATAAGATTGTCGGTCTACGTTGGACGAGGCCTACCTTCTTAGACGTCTTAGACGTCCGGTGCGTAACCGCCACTCTAGAACTTCTGCTCCAACAAGCATCGGTTCTTTTAACTATGTGCCCCGTCCACTGACACTTTAGTCTGACTATTCGGAGAGCTAAATCAACGACGATCGGTTCGCCTGTGAATCTCCTCATATATGATACATACATAGTTTAACAGAATTACCGGTTCACATATTCACATAACATAGAACATTTGCTGTGATGCAGTGTTTCCACTCTACTTTGACCATGGGTCATATATAATTATATCAACCACGCCATGTCATATATAATTATATCAACCACGCCATGGAATCTCCTCATATATGATACATACATAGTTTAACAGAATTACCGGTTCACATATTCACATAACATAGAACATTTGCTGTGATGCAGTGTTTCCACTCTACTTTGACCATGGGTCATATATAATTATATCAACCACGCCATGGCTTAGGTACTCATTGACTTCGAGGCTAAAATCAGTGCACTTCGGCAACCGATGTTAATCGATTATCAGAAGATGGTGAGCTTTTCCACGAATATATCACTGAACATTTACTATTATAGTAACATCGTGTCCTCGAGAAATGGTGGCTATGGGAAACACTGACTGAGGCACTGTTTATATAAACAAGTTGCTCCTTGCGAGGCGGACGTTTTATAAAAATATGTCAGCTTTATTTATATATTTTTTATAGTATAAAATAGTTGCCTGTAAAGTAAAATATAAGTATGACAGCAAAAAGATTTGTTTAAAAAATAAATAGACGAAGCGCTTTCGTCTTTTATTTGAACATTGCTCTGGAGAGCAGGCGAAGAGTAAATTACTTCTCTCACTACAAATGGCAAAGAATGGACTGGTTGTGGCGACATGAAATACTTTGCTTACTTGTTTGTGACATCATTGTTAATTATTATTTATTTTAAGGCAAGGAAGTAGAGTAGTTCTGAAGAAAATATATAAAGTACTTCTATAAATAGAAATATTAAAAATAAGATTCTTATACAGTTCGTAATTTTTCGTTGTACACTATGTTACTTACTTAAGGTTCTTTTCACTATTTTTAGTTTTTGGCAGAAATTTCCCGTGAAAAGCTAATTAACTTTTGAATATTATATATGTCGTGTAGGTGCAGCCGTTCTTCAGATAATTCAGACATTATGTGAAAACGCAGTCGGTTCACCTGCAATGAACACACGCTTCACGTGTCATACAAATGACCGGACCCGACACAATATAATTGTTTGTTTCTCATAGTTAAGATACATTAATTGAATATTCTCCTCTCAACAACTAATATCTAATATTTTCAGTCTCAAGATTTTTTCCTGCCGTAGGGTAATTAATACACCATCCTTGACGATGAATAGAGTGACAAAATATGCTTTACTGGAGCAGAATAATGCTTTTCTGGTTCAGTCCCATCTTCAGTAACTAACATATAAGTCTACAATAAGTCTACATTAAATTACATGGCTAAGTGGAATTACACAAATCGAACGACAGCCTATCATTGTAGAAGTATTACAGATGTCGTCTTCCCCAATAATCTTTCGACAAAAATATATCTGCCGTGCGCCAAGTATAAGTACTTTTTGTCCCGATTCCATAGTCGTAAATTTTCTGCCAAGATCAAAAAACTATTATTGGTAAAGAAAGCGTTTTAGTGAATTTCCCTATTTTAGCTGGGATCCCGATTCACTCACAAATCAGACTAACCTAAAACCGTCCACAAATATGATATAACTGTAAATTCATTTATAAACTACAATTGTAAATGGGACGTGCTTATCGAGGCATCGCCGGCGTGCCAGAATGTTCGGTGAAGCAGAAGACGCAAGGATTAAGGTTGAAGGTTGATTGAAGGTTCGATGTTCAGCCGGTATTAAACATGATTTGTGCATCGCCAAGGCGGTTTTATTTTGAAGAAGTATAATTTATTGGTTGCCTTGATCGACGTTAAATTAATATTTTTTCTTCCTGGTAGCGCCATCTACCTTCCTATCCATAACTAATCGCATCAAGATCAATCGTTCCACGTCTAGTGCGAGCGATACCATATTCCGTCCCGCTCTATCCCACTCCCTGGAAGAGGCACTGCCTTCGCCTGATTCGTCGACGCGATCGTGGACGCGAGTGAGAGTCGAGAACATTCCGCTCGCTGAGAACGCCGTCTCGATACCGTACCGCGCCGCACCGTTGTATGTGATTTATTACCGCTTCCACCAAGGAAAACCCGCTCGCGAATGGTGAATTGAAGTGAAAACAAGCAGCTGCATCACGAAACCACCAGGAGACTGCCCTACGGAAACGAAGAAGGTTGTATAAGGTAGGTGCCCTCCATCCTTCAAATATCCTATACCCACTCAATCACCCCTTAGCGTATCCATCTCCTAAGCGGCGAAGAACCGCTATCCTCTCTATACAGTCCATTTCCTTCTCCAAGTCGCCTAGAACCCTACTGTTTCGGTGTAAAGCCGAACCATTTTTTTGATCCATACGAGTCGGATTCATTTACGTTTTTATACGTTATATCGCTATACCTAGGCAGTTATAGCACCTAGCTATACTCCTAATATATTCACATAACCGTCACATGGTTATTTCCGCCCACATTAGTAGGTAAACTTTTATGTAGCTACCTACTTATTAAATTATTATTTCTGCAACTATCATAGTTGTCTTATAAATCTCATATTTCAAGCAACTTTTAAGTCCTCAGCTCTAAAGTGTTGCCTACTTAGCCTACTTAGGTAAAATAATAGATACATTAGATATTCTTATTTTGTTTCGTTCTCATTAGCTTATACTTACGTAAGCATGTCACAACAAAAGAAGTCACGCGTGTCGGAAGACAAAGAGATGACAATCTTAGAAGCAAAACGCAATATTTTATTTGAGCGCATTCAAAACATATATGAATGCTCAAAAACCGCATCTATGTCTGACAGTAATAGCGAAGCATTTCTCAGTTATTGTATAACAGTAGATAGTATTCGAACAGATTTTCATAAGTTGTTAGACGATTATAACGCAAGATTACTTTCTAGCAATCCTGATGAAAAACCGAACTATCAGGCGTATACCTCATTCGAAGATCTTTATTGTATTAATAAGCGTATACAATCGCAATTGGAGGGTAAATGTTCAGCAGAGCCCGTCGCCCGCAAACCGAGATTACCGCCAATCGAGATTATGTCGTTTGACGGAGATATACGAAATTGGCCGTTATTCTATGCGAGTTTTAAGTCTACAGCGCACGATAATGGTTCTCTGACAGATGCTGACAGGTTGACTTTTTAATAGGTAAACTGTCACCGAAAGCCCAGTCCGTATTTGCAGGTGTCACACCCAGTGCTGAGAATTATCAGGTCATATTTCAGTCACTACTTGACAGATATCAGGACACGCGCGTCCTAGCGTCTACGTACTTTGACCAAGCTTTAAATCTCAAACTGTCCGGCAACGCGTCTGTCTCGAATTTCCAGCTGTTTATTGATAACTTCGTAACCGCGGTTAATTCTCTTAGGAATTTAAAATTAGAAGATCTTTCCGACTTTATGTTGCTTCAACTCGCTTTAAAAATGTTTGACACTGATACAATTCGCGCATTCGAGATGACGGAACGCAATAATAAAATACCTACACTAGATAGTTTTATTTCGTTCATCAAAGATCAGTGTCGAATATTTCATAATACGCAGTCTGGTTCACCTGGCCCGTCTAACACTAACAACAACAAACACAGGTTGAATAAATCGCGAAATAGTAATAATAACTCAGACCCTAATCCACAATCTTACGTAACATGTTCGGAATCTAATAGTAATAATTCACAGAAGTGTCTGTGCAGTAATATAGTGCACGACCATTACTATAAGTGTCCCACCTTTAATGATTTAAATCCAATTGCTCGTTTTAAATGCGTAAAAGATAACAAAGCTTGCATTAATTGCTTAAGCATAAAACATAAAACGAGTAATTGTTCCAGTAGAACGAGATGTCGCTCGTGTAATCAAAAACATCATACACTGTTACATTTCGATAAAAATAACCGGTTGTCAAGTCAAGCCGCTAATCTTGACACACTCGCGCCGCAGGTGCAGACCACGGTAGCTGCGCCTTCCGCGTCTGAGGGCGAAGTATCGTTGTGTACGACATCCATTGCGCGGGCGACGCGCACGCGAGGACGGCACTCGCGCATCTATAATGATCCGCGCAGGGCCAAAACGCGATGTATGGCGTCTAAGACGGTACTGTTAGCGACAGCGCAAGTTATCGTATATGATGTTAATGGGTCGCCGCACATGGTACGTTGTCTGCTAGATAGCGCATCTCAGACCAATCTAATAACATTGGAATGCTTCAAACGCCTCGGATTATGGAATAACTTTAAAAATACTAACTCAACCGTCAAAGGGATAGGCGGATCAGAAAAGCATTGCAGGGGTTCCGTAGATGTTAAAATACATTCGCGTTTTAATAGGAATATTAATTTTAACATTTCTTCGCTTATCGTGGAGCGTATCACGGACGCATTGCCAAACGCTAATGTAGACGTAGCATCACTCACTCATCTCGAGTCATTGCCGCTAGCCGACGCGGAGTTTGCGAATGCGGCAGGCATTGATCTTTTGATCGGAGCTTCAATATTTCCGCACTTGCTACTAACTAAAATAGTACGTAGTGAGCGATATGATTTACCGCCCGCTATTGAGACAGTACTTGGGTATGTGATTATGGGTACCGTACCTACGTTACATACTTCTCATTGTATTACGTCTTGTTGTTGTTCTGCTCTTCAAGAGATCAAGGTGGGTGCTAAAACTGTGTGTAAGATAAAGCACTAATTAGCTATGCTATGCTATGCTATGCTACGCCATGCTATGCTACGCTTTGCTACGCTATGCTACGTTATGCTACGCTATGCTACGCTATGCTATGCTATGCTATGCTACGCTATGCTATGCTAAGCTACGCTACACTACACTATACTATACTACACATCCGCTTTGTATATGGATGACATTGCCTGTAATGTCTGTCGCACGAGTGATTGATTTCCACGGGATAGCCGGGATCGATCACTCGCCGAGCAATTAAAGAGAGATAATTAGGTTGTCTTACGGGAAATAAATAAAAAATATCACCAGGAAAGATTAAACTCGCGTTATATTCCAGTTACACAATGGCTTTAATTACACAAAAAAAACTGACACTAGAGATTAGCCGACTAGACAATTATCCAGGGCGTGGGTGGTAGGTTGACACTTCACAGGTCTTCGGATGGGTACTCAGCTTTGTCGTGTTGTCTCCAAGCAGAAAAAAGGCCCAACCACGTGTGTCGCCGGTATATATAAGGCCGGCTAGCGGGAGGGGGCTCCCCACTGCAATGCGTCACTCGCAGCGAGGCTCGCAAGCGCCGGGGCACGACGTCACACACCCCCCCCGTTAGGCCGGGATTTTCCCTAAGGAAAATTCCCTAGCCCGACGGGCGTAGCAGCCCTGAAGATACTCCCTGAAATTAGAGAAAACAAGGGCATGAGTACCTTGAACAAGTGACAACCCTATACGGTAATTAGGATACCTAAATAATAATGACCCACGCTTGCATTCTTCACGCGTACAACGGCAGTCTGAATTTGAACATAAACATTTATCATTCATAATTCATCACACATACCTACATGTAAATGCCAAGGCCAGTGTAATAGCCCAATACCAAAGATAACAATCTATGGAGAAGCGCTTAGGGTAATTATTAGGTAATAATGATTTGTAGATATAAGAAACTCGATCTAGCCCTACGACTTAAAAATCTTGGGTTTGGCCTTTGCCACTAGATGAGTAAACTTTTTGAATATAGTTAGGTGTAACAACAGATTTTTCGTAACGATGAACAAAAATAATATAAGCCGCAGACACGACCGGACCGCTCAATGTCAAAGGAAAGAATTTAATAAATATTTTGCTCTAATTAATAACTACAACACGACCAGTAAACACCTTTTGAATGTAAACAATGGTGAATCATTAGTTAGGCATTTATTTATCGGCGCGTCGCTGAGTGAACGCGCGTGCGTCATAACGACAACTAGGTAGGTACGATCTAAATGGTAGGTACTATTCGACTGTTCCGAGCTCGCGACGCACGGTTAATTACTCTGAATGTTTATAAAGTACCTATAATAACAATTTGATTATGGAATTTATACAGAATTAAGAATAACAACAGAACTTCAGAACAAGGCACGGCGAAAAACAATACGCCAATCAATATGCATTTCAACAAATAGATTTGCGGAAAGAAAATACACATGCGAGAATCGAACACCAGGCCGATCCGACAACAACTTTTTAACCACTGAGCCATAACTGATAGTTAGATAAACAACAGATTCTTTGTAACAATATAACATGTAATAAACTTTATTACCATTTATAACTGAAACATTTATTCATTTTATGTTAGCATGTTTACATAAATCATTAACACAACACAATACATTATCTTGTGAGCTTCGACACGAAAACATAAGAACCATTGTTGGCCTTCACAAATGATTATGTAGGTAATTATAACTTAGTATAGATATGCGTCTTACATTGTTGTTTTTATGCTTTTATTATTCTTTGTAATTAATCAACTTTAAATCCTTGATGTGCCATTCTCCTAAAGGTTTTCCAGCCATGTCGTTAAGTTTGTATACTAGGGGTGACTTTTTTGAGCCAATCTTACATTTATTAAATTTAGGCGCCAATTTCTTGCTAAAGTATTTATCCTTGTCACTAAGTAGAAACGTTCTGCGCCAAACTATATCACCGACATTGAATTCTGCCGGTTTACGGCGAAGATTATAAGATGAACAATTTCGTTGGTGGGCCGACAACAGAGCTGAATGTACCTTCTCGAAAATAGAGGATAAGTAGCCTAAAGTTTCGGCATAGCCGTCCCGTGGTTCAAGCACCATATTGGAATTAAATTCCTTGTCAATATACTGAGAACCACATGTTATGACCTCCCTACCAAAAACAAGGAAATTAGGAGAATAACCAGTAACCTCACTAACTGCGCAGTTAAGGGCGAATTGAACCTTAGTGATTAAAGTGTCCCAGATTCGATGATCACATTCTATGAAAGTTGAAATAGCTGTCATAATGGTTTTGTTGTAACGTTCAACTGAGTTAACGTGGGGAGTATACAACGGTGTAAAATGCAAATTTGGAATTTTATATTTTGACAACATACTTTTAAAGGTTGCGCTAATAAATTGTTTACCGTTATCCAAAACAATAGTAGATGGAATTCCATGCACCAAAAATACATTTTCCTCGAGAATTTTTGTTATCACTTCTGCAGTTGCCCGTTTAATGGGGAAAAGCAAACAATATTTAGAGAAACAGCAACTGACCACAAATATAAAAGTGTTTTGTTTTCTGCTGGGGGGCAATGGACCAATCAAATCAATACTAATCGTCTGAAAGGGCTTTTGACATGATTTGGGTTTTCCCATTAGACCTAAATTTGGGTGATTTTGGTGTTTATGGGTGATACAAGGTTCACATGAACTGACGAACTTGACAACATCGGAGTACATACCAGGCCAAAAGTAATTAAGTGCAAGACGTTTGTATGTTTTAAAGATACCCAGATGTCCAGCAGTGGGCGAAGAATGATTCTCCCTTAAAATGTCAATTCTTTGGTCAGACGGAATAACCTCTTTCCATTGAAATTCTCTAGTGAGAGGGTTTAATGTTTTTTTAAAACAATACAATTTATTGTTTATTACTTGATAGTTAACAAAGGAAGTCGGAGAACTTAAACAGCCTTTATAGATATTTAAATACCAAGGATCATTAGTAGAAACTGGTAAATTCTGATTAGAATTAATATCTATATTTACATCATTAGCAATAGCAGAAACGGGTAAAGAGCGAGACAGAAAATCAGGTAAAACGTTATCGGAACCCCGACGATGACGTATTTCGAAATTATAGGAAGATAAGCGAACTCCCCATCTGGCTAACCGGCCAGTAGAACCCTACTGGCCGGTTATCCGGTTATTTAAGGTCAAGAACCATTTCAAAGCAGCGTGATCAGTGTAAACAATAAACTTTTTACCATTTTCAACATAACAACGCCAGTGTTCTATAGCAGATAGAACAGCCAGGGCCTCGCGCTCTGTGGCACTGTAATTTTTTTCTTGCTTACTGAGTGATTTGCTATAGTACGCTATGACTCTTTCCTCACCATTTAACCTTTGACAGAGGATCGCGCCAAGACCAAAATCGCTAGCATCTGAGTGTATTTCAAACGGTTGCGAGTAGTCAGGACAAGCCAACACCGAGGAGGAAATCAAACAATTCTTTAGGTTATTAAACGCCTCATTAGCCTCTGTCGTCCAGCAGAATGGAGGTGCGTTTTTACTTTGAGATGTTAACTTATTTAAGGGTGCAGCAATAGAGCTAAAATTCGGTATAAAACGCCTGTACCACGAGGCTGCGCCTAAAAATCGACGTACTTCTTTTCTATTAGAAGGAGTGGGATAATTTTTCATTGAATTTACTTTATCCGGATCGGGATGCAATCCACTAGAGTCGACAACATAGCCTAAATATTTTAGTTTATCTCTAAAAAATTGACATTTTTCGAGATTAATTGTTAAATTAGCGCTTTTTAGTTTATCAAGAATGCGTAATAAAAGAGTAATATGCTCGTTGAAGCTGGACGTGATACAGATTATGTCATCGATAAAACAGAAAACCTTATTTTCAAATTCTGGGCCATAAAATAAAATATCAACTAATCGTTGTTGAGTAGCTGGCGCATTCGTAAGACCGAAAGGCATTCTTTTGAATTGAAATGTGCCACGCGTGGGAATATAAAAGGCTGTTTTGCAACGGTCCTCTTCTTTAATTAATGTTTGCCAAAAAGATTTAGACAGGTCTAAACTAGACAAGTATTTAGCATCTCTCAGATTATCTAAAATTTCCGAAATATAAGGCAAGCTATAAGCATCTTTTTTTGTAACGGAATTTAATTTACGACTGTCCAAACAGAAACGCAGTTCACCATTCTTCTTTGGTGTCAAAATGACCGGGTTTGACCACGGGCTTTCGGATCGTTCAACAACATCCTCTGAGAACATGTCGTCATGATGCTTTATTAAAATTCTTTGTTTATCGGGAGACATGCGATAAAATCTTTGCCGAATAGGGGGACAATCACCTGTATCAATTGAATGAGAAATAATATTTGTGCAACCGAGACTCCGCTTCTCGTATGAAATATCGGTAAATTTTGAAATAATGTTGTCAGCGGTAGCTCTCTGGTCGACTGTAAGATGATCATAAGAAACAAGATGTGTAGGGGGAACTGCCTGCAACTCCATTACTTGAGCGTCAGACTTGTTCACAATCAAAATAGACTCCAATTTGTTAGGAAATAGGCCAAAGCTTCGCCAAAAATCCATGCCAAGGATAAGGGAATTTTGAATCCCAGGTACAACATGAACTTCTAAGTTAATCAATTTATCCTGAAACTCGAAGGGTAGAAACACCGATCCCAAAGACTCAAATCGTTCGCCGCCTGCTGTTATTAACCTTAAAGGTTTCGATTTATCCAAAACATTGTCTTTCAAAAATAAGTTATGCAAATTATTACCTAAAATTGTAACGCAAGATCCAGAATCTAATAGACCAGTGGTAGGTATTCCGTTTAATTTTAGAGTAACGTAAGGTAAATATTCTACTTTAGAATTACGGATTGAGGAAATATGATAGCTATTAAAGAATTATTTTAAAAAGTCCAACCAATTATTCCACTCTGTTTTATTACAATTAGTTGTATAATTTGATTTTCCACAATCCTTATTAACTAGTTTTTTGAAACTGTAGGGGTCGACTTAGATTTACAATTGGGGCAGTCTGACACCTTGAAACCCTTTGTGCCGCACTTAAAACAGATTAGGTAGTGTGGCTGACGGCAATTACGTAATGAGTGCGAATTGCATCTACAACGCACGCAAAAAGTTTTATTTATATTAGAAGCACTCGATACGGCGTTGACTTGTGGTACAGACTTGTATCTCGATGTATCGGCGACAGAGTTATAATTATTGAAGTGATTATGATTGTAAACATTTTTGTTTGAAGAAAAATTAGAAAACGGATAATTATACGCTAGATCGGGTGCTACAGTATTCTTTAAAACTTTAGGGGGTTCAGAAAATTGCTTACTGCGACTTTGGTAATTTTCGAAAAGACGACAAACTTCGACTAGACTATCAACATCAACAACCTTTGCAGTGAGCAGACAATTAGTGTAACAAGGTCTAATATTATTTAGTAAAATTTCTAGCTTCTCCGAATCAGCGATAGGAGAACTAAGTCGCGAAAACAGACCGTGCATTTTTGCCACGTAAATAGTTATTGATTCGTTCTCGCCCTGTGAGCTCTGGCGAATCTCCGTCATAAGCCGATAATCTTAGTTATGCGGACTAAAATCTCGTTTCAAAAGTTTGCAAAGTTCTAACCAAGTCTTTACATTATTTTTAACAGAACGATACCAAACTAATGCGTCACCCGAAAATATTTCAAAAGCGAAAGACAACATCTTGTCGTGTGGAATAGATCTACAGGACATAAATTCATCAATTTTTTCAATAAAAGATCTTACACATGATTTACCGTTAAATTTGAATTTACCTTATTCCGAGAAAAGCTTACGGTCGTAATTATAGGAAGTGTTTCCCTCTGTCACTGAGCAATCCGACCGCGAACTACGGCTCGTGATTAATTGTAATTTCGCATATAAGTCATTAAATTTATTCCACACAGACTCAATTTTTTTAATATCAAGACTGCCGGTATCCACCCTATTCAGTCGATGAAAACAATGGTGTAGCACGGTTTCGACCTTCTGTTGAAGCTCGGAGGTATAGTTTGCTTCCAACATAGATAAGTGTTTATTTGATCTTAATAGCGACTTTTCCACTTCAGCCACATCCTCCTCTGGTGGGAAGGGTGAAGATAATATATCCTCCGAGGGAATTTTAACTGAAAGTTTAGCGATTTGTTTGCGGGGATCGTCAGGCTTTGAAACGCCGCGTATTGTGGTCTCATATTCTAATTCCGCTTTAGTTAATAATGAGAAATCTATAATGTAAGCCATTATTACAAAACAATAACAGAAAATCTAAGTATTTACGCCGGTACTAGAAAAAAAAATTAAATATCGCCAGAAAATCGAATATCGTGCTAGAAAAAGCTGAAATACACTAAATTATACAATGGTGTGATGATTGGTAAAGGATAAAAAAATTTTCTTAAAGGTCACTCAAAGGTTGAATCACAATATTTTTTTCGCGAACACGAGGCACGTTAGTTCAACGGCTAAGCGGTTAGAACCGGTTGGCGGCTGGGCACGCTGCCCGCGGTGAAACGTGATTTTAGACCGACGTTAATTAAATCACCGTTATGTTATTTACACAGTTAAATTGCTTATGGCCAACCAAAATAGATAGAAACTGTACCTGTACGCAATTCACCACACCAGAATATATGCACACACAGGAGAAAAATATACAAGAGAAAAAGAAATTATTTCACTAACCTGTAAAGTGCCAACCTACGTTTTAAAAATATATTTAAAAATTGTATTGGGCGCCAATGTCGCACGAGTGATTGATTTCCACGGGATAGCCGGGATCGATCACTCGCCAAACAATTAAAGAGAGATAATTAGGTTGTCTTACGGGAAATAAATAAAAAATATCACCAGGAAAGATTAAACTCGCGTTATATTCCAGTTACACAATGGCTTTAATTACACAAAAAAACTGATACTAGAGATTAGCCGACTAGACAATTATCCAGGGCGTGGGTGGTAGGTTGACACTTCAGATGGGTACTCAGCTTTGTCGTGTTGTCTCCAAGCAGAAAAAAGGCCCAACCACGTGTGTCGCCGGTATATATAAGGCCGGCGAGCGGGAGGGGGCTCCCCACTGCAGTGCGTCACTCGCAGCGAGGCTCGCAAGCGCCGGGGCACGACGTCACATGTCATACCCGCTCCGCTAGCAATTTCGCTTTGTGAAGAGCTTATTCAGCTTTTCAAGCGAGGCCAGTTTGATCCTGTCAAATGGACAAGCAACTCTAAGGAGGTTCTCGCACGCATATCAGATTCTCATAAAGCTTCTCCAAACATTGAGTTTGAGAAGTCTGTACCGCATAAAATTTTCGGTTTACGCTGGGACAAATCCTGCGATAGTTTTCGGTTTGACGTCTCACCACCAGATGATAAGTGCACCAAACGCACTATGCTGTCCACAGTGGCTCGACTACGGGACATAATGGGTTTTGTGGCTCCCATAATTTTGTACGCCAAGCTCTTGATCAAAGAGCTTCGGCTATCAAAGTGTGAGTGGGATGAAACACCCCCTGACCATATTGTCGCCGCTTGGGGCCAGTTTTGTATTGAGCTTACCGCGCTCAATCAAATTACTGTTCCGCGTCATCTTGGGTTAGTAGATGGATGTACCATCAACTTAATAGGTTTCGCTGACGCCAGCGAGCGTGTTTACGGCGGAGTCGTATATCTGCAAGTCCGCATTGGTTCTAACTACTCGGTGCAGTTAGTTTGTGCCAAGTCTAAGGTCTCGCCTGTTAAAACCATTTCGGTTGCAAGACTGGAGTTGTGCGCGGCCCTTCTGCTGTCTCAGTTACTCCACAAGGTTCAAGACACAGTTTTGCCCCACTACTCTATTAATAAATATACGCATTTTCCGACTCCAAAGTAGTGCTCGCTTGGATTCATTCTTCTCCTCATCGCTGGCAGACTTTGTCGCCAACCGCGTTAGTAAATTGATTGAACTTGTTCCCGCTACTTGTTTCAATCACGTCGCGGGTTATCGTACTCGTCTTCAGGAAGAACTCTCCATAGATCATATTGACTGGAAGTTTATTCCACCAGCATCACCACATTTCGGTGGATGTTGGGCAAGCATGGTCAAAGTAATTAAAACGCATCTCTTCAAAGTTATAGGTCAACAGATCCTCTCTTACGAAGAGCCTTTAACTGTCCTTGCACAAGTCGAGGCACTGATCAACTCGCGTCCGCTTCCAACTCAGTGAGATCTAGCCTGAAGTTGGACTTACCTCTTAGTTTAAGTATTTAGTTAGTAGTTTTCGCTATTATTGCGTTTGTAGTTTTCGCTAAAGTTAATTTAGATTCATTTTATTGTCATATCGCTGTCTTAGCCTATTGATGGGTTATGCGGTAGTACACCCAACATAGCTAAGTTCAATTCTATTTTTTTTAAAGGCAACCCTTTAGGGCCGGGGGGATATGGTAGCGCCATCTACCTTCCTATCCATAACTAATCGCATCAAGATCAATCGTTCCACGTCTAGTGCGAGCGATACCATATTCCGTCCCGCTCTATCCCACTCCCTGGAAGAGGCACTGCCTTCGCCTGATTCGTCGACGCGATCGTGGACGCGAGTGAGAGTCGAGAACATTCCGCTCGCTGAGAACGCCGTCTCGATACCGTACCGCGCCGCACCGTTGTATGTGTTTTATTACCGCTTCCACCAAGGAAAGCTCGCGAATGGTGAATTGAAGTGAAAACAAGCAGCTGCATCACGAAACCACCAGGAGACTGCCCTACGGAAACGAAGAAGGTTGTATAAGGTAGGTGCCCTCCATCCTTCAAATATCCTATACCCACTCAATCACCCCTTAGCGTATCCATCTCCTAAGCGGCGAAGAACCGCTATCCTCTCTATACAGTCCATTTCCTTCTCCAAGTCGCCTAGAACCCTACGGTTTCGGTGTAAAGCCGAACCACTTCCAATGGTTTAATTTTGGCACTTTTGCTAGTGTGCCAGTCGACACTAGCAGTTTGTGTTTTAATTATGGCACTAAATTAGTCAAAGAACTGAGTAATGTATTCTACTTCTCGATTTTGGTAGTGGAAACTTTTGCAAAGCGTAAATATAAATATTACGAAGCAAATATCGAAGGTCGCGGGTTCGATTCCCGCTCAACTCAAACATTTGTGTGCATGAACATGGATGTTTGTCTTGGTCTGGGTGTTCCAATGTATAATATGTATGTATTTACAAAAAAAGTATATATGAATGTGTAGAATAAAAAAGTATATATGAATAGTTGTGTGAATGTGGTAGAATATTATATTATATATTATACTAGAGGACGCCAGCAGCTACGCCTGCATTTTTTTTAAATTTACCCGTTTAGGACGATCCCGTGGGAATTTCGGGAAATCCCTTCTTAGTGCACCCCTACGGTCCCCAACGAACATACATGCCAAATTTCAGCTTCCTGCGCCTAATAGTTTCGGCTGTAGCGTGTCTGTCAGTCCGGCAGTAACGCAAGGATTTTATATATTAAGATTATAATATAATCGGCCATCCCTACAAAAAAACTATACATATATGCACGTAGCTTAAGACTGATGATTTCGGTCTTCATTGCGGCTTTCTTCGTATAGGAGTTGCAAGATTACAAGTAAAGCCTTCCTCATCTTCTTTAAATAAATTTTCGGTCCACACCTTGTCGCAGGGAAGGTTCATTTTAATCCCAAACAGAGTGTTCCTTATCCAGGTTAATAAGTTGTCAGCCTAAACATGTTGGATAGAAGGCTAATTTTAATGAATGGTTTCCTAAATACTTATTATATTGGCTATACAAAGTCTGTTGACCCACAAAAGACTGAGCAACAACGTTTTAATTTCATAATGCGTATTTAACCTATCAACTTGATCTGTAAAACCAATTTTCGTCCACCAAAAAGTTTCATTTGCCCTCATAGTTAAATATTTGCTCCCATCGGGACGCTACCAACAATTTATCAATGTATTCTTTTAGAGATTTATGAATATTTCAATATTCCCTAGTGGTTCTTTTAATGAAATGTATTTTAAAAGCTTGATTAGTATTTATATCTTCTTCATATCTTTCCTCTTTTAAATATTCAGCATCAAAATAGCATACATTATTACATTTATTATTCAGCAGCGACAAATATGATCAAAGAGTAATTGTTATTCAAGCTTGTTTTTATGAATTACCTGTGTACTCATTTCATAAGTAATGTGATAGAAACTAAATGTGGCAAAGACCCATGAAAAACTGATTGCTTTTTACTATGTACTTGCGTAAGTGCAATAATTAGACCCCTGACATAAAAGTGCTCAATGGCAAAAAGAAGGTTGATTCGACCTTCCTCACAACATAGCTAGAGAGGAATTCGACGTCCATAAACGTAGAGCCTCTTCATTATACAAATGCACTCGAATAAAACAAGCAATCCGACGAACGCAAACAAATAGGGTAGTTTCCAGGGTCAAAATAATTACATTTTATTTAGTCCGTATTTTAGATTATAAAAAAAGATTGGACACGTATTTTTTCTTTTTTCGATTAAATAAAAAAATAACAACGATATAGCCCAATAAAGTTACGTGTGACGTCATCTAGTGCGAAAAAATGCAGCACGAAGTGACGTTATACGTAACTTTAATGAGCTATATCTTGGTCATTTTTGGTTTAATTTACAAATAAAAAAATACGTATCGCTTATTTTTGAATAACCTAAAGGACGGACTTATAATTTTTTTTTTGTCAACTAGCCTATTGCAAGGGCTAACGACTACATCCCTTAAATAGGAGACGATTAAGGCTTTGGAATACTGTGGAGCCTACATTTTGAGATAATTTATATGAAAATTTTGCCTACTGTGCCATTCTCTGAAGGAGCTCCTGCAAAAGAGAAATGAAAAACATGCAGCCTCGATAATTTTTTTGCCTCAGATGGTGTATATTTTGTCTCTGTCGTATGAAATTCTCGTGCTTGTGTCGCCATGAACTCAAACTATATGGTCCTTATAATTGTGGCATGGTTGGCAACGTCTTTTAGCCTTGACAGGATTTATTTTGCCAACCCACTCGTGGTATATGTTTAAGGTGTAAAATTTGATATAAAATACTTTTGATCCATTAAACAGATGAGTGAAGGCCGCTCTTCTATGGATCTCCTACTGTTATGATGTTTTCCTTCTCCGTCAAGCAAGCGATCGAGAAGTCATGGGTACGCGTGGGTTCGAACCCAAGATCCTCTGCGTAGCAATCTGCCTTTGTTTTTCTGTCACTGGTCTCCTTTTATTTTTGGTTGTTAGAAAAAAACCTATCGCCATGTATTTTTCTATTCCTTGTCTGGCGTGCACGGAGACTAATGCCACCAATGTGTTAAAGCCTTTTCGACAGTTTTAGTGTAGGTTGTGATGGGTCTCCTTAGCTGCATTATTGAGTTCATAGACTAAACTATCATCTCTTTAGGTGTTGTTTCCATAAATACGCCGTTGACAAAGACATTTCCATCGCCGGGACAAATTGTAGACGTCGCGACTGCAAACTGGCGAACATAACCGACAAGCCAGAGTTCTTTGAAATCTACTCCGACCAGCCGCCAAGGCGAAGACGACGAAGCTCTGACCGACTCTCTCTAAAGTCCAAAGCATTCGGCTCACTACAATGATGCGGTTATGATACCAAAACAGCAATAAATATTTCCTGAAAAATCGCAGCGCAAGTTATTGTCATTTTACTGAAAACAAGGCCGTCCTTTCGGTGTGCGCTCCCCTTTAGAGATACGTTTAATAAATGCCTTGTGTAAGCTTATCTCGTACTAGGCCCCTAACCGACGAAATTCAAGATGGCAGTCCATTAGCCGTAGATTATGTTAACGCGGTAAAGGTACGATCCTATTCTGCCCATCTTGATATACCCGTAGGTGAAATGCGCAATCAGGACAAATGGACCCGGATACAGTTTCGAGATCGCAATATGTTTTTGCCTGATTCCGGTGTTGTAAGAAAAATATTTGTAGGTTTGTCTTGATATTTCACAAAAAACCTTTAAAGAACAGCTGCTACTGCTCGTTACGAAGCATTCGGTCGCAATGCATGGGCATTTTTAATTTATAAAATATATATATATATTATTGTTTCTTTAAAATTTCTTATATTACAAACAATCAATCAGATTAAAGAAGGCCCGTGTTTAATTCAGTATAATTAAACTACGATCATCATCAACATCATCGTCCTAGCGTTTTTTTCCGTTGCATCCAAGACTTGCGCCTTGGAGCCCGGGGTCCGCTTACTTACTAGTCCACCAACCACATATGACAGAATTTCAACTTTTCCTCAGAGCGACTGCCGTCTGATCTCCATAACCCAGAGGGATAGACATATTCCATGGCTTAGACTAATATCAGTTTATTTGAGGGTACTGACTCCTCGTAACGACTTTTAAAAATCTTCATGACAGCCGGGACCGACGGCTTAACGTGCTCTCCAAGGCCAGGGCAAGCGATAATTAGCAATTTGATACGAACATAACCTCGATAAGCCATTTGTGCGCGTCGTGAATCCAAACCCGATACCCTATCGGCTATCCGTGCCTATATACTTAAACTACAATAAGAGATCATCACATATTGTCCAAATATCTTTACTTTATCTGTGTTGTTGTTGTTACATATCCACATAGAAATATATAGGACTCGGTGTAAGTAAATATTAAGCCCAGCAAGCACTTACAAGTTGTAACATTATTGTTCCAAGGAAGGACATGCTGTTAGCTACAACAAGACGTTTTCTTGTAGCTTTCAGCTTAGAGATAACAATAATATTATATAGAAACATGGATACGGTTTTTTTTGTAAAGCTTCTGTCACATTTTCTTTCCAATTTATACCAAATGAAATTAATTTAACAAAGGTCAAACATTTAAAACGACTATTATAATAAGAATCTCCTTGCAATCGTCGCGTTTCAAAACGTTGATCCTTAATTAATTATTTAAAATATTTCGTTAACAAACACTTCAATTAATAGGCGAGTGACTTTACTGGATTAGACGCGGAACTCCCGAAACTGGGGATTTCTGGGGATTAACTAGAATCCGGAAACAACATTATGGAATTACCACTGTAAGGCGATTACGAAATCTCGGTAAGACAATAGATTCATTTAAACGATATTGATATCTGTATAAATTCCATTTTATTATATGCAGACCTCTTTTTTGTGAGATATCATATTTTGCAGAGTACACAATCAAGATCATAGTTTAAATTAAACGGTAAATACGTTGTTTCAATACTTTAAAATGTTTTAATATTTTCAGACACGTCGAAATATGCATAATGTAATATTAAACAAAGATGGAAATAAGCAAACATTTAACATTGCTGTAATAATAAGATTATAAGCGCTTTATTTTAGTACGGAATTGTGAGGTTTATTGCATGAATTCAGACATTAAAAAGTTACGAAACAAACCGTTCTAGGCTACTGCTGTATGCAAGGAGGCATTTTTATTTTACTTGCGTGGTAAATAATCATACTGTGAATACAGTAGGTGAGTAGGCCGACCTTTCTTGTAAGCTAGTAATATTATTCACAAGCAACGCAACACGATAAGCAGCTATTGTTTGGCTCGTGTCAATGACTTGGATCGTTTACCCGTACGAGAAAGCTCTACTAAAATGTGAGTAAGCTATTCAAAAAAGGAGACTACAAAATACGACCCTGCACTGCTACGCAAGGGTCTCTATCTCAAAACTACGGCATGCATTTTTAAAGTCATATGCATTACCTAACGATCGCTTGCTAAGCGACGCGGCGACACATTTTCAAAATGTTTTCGAAAGACGTGAAGTCTACCTACCCGCACTTGACCAGCGTAGCGTACTTCTTAACCCGGTTTCCTGTTGTGAAAAGAGGCTCAGGTCGAGCAGTGGGATAGTGAATGAATAATGAATATTTATTGACATGGCAGGCTTATGATAAAATAATCAACTTATATCGGCTATACCACTCGAATTTTATTGCATTCTTACCCGTAGTAGTACTACAACAACGGTAAGAAAGGTATATACCAATAGCTTGTTAAAACAATATAATTAGCGAATTGTAAATAATAGTAATTTATTTATTTATTCAAGTAACATTGACTCAATCAGGTTAGTAACAATTTTTACTTACAATCTATGTTATTACCTAGTTCACATAATAGGGAATATTCATGATTTTTTACATATCTGAAATTAATCATTTACAAATTTATAACATAGAAAAAAATACAAATGGGTTCGAAATTATTCAAATTATTTTGCAAACTGAAATTGAAAACATTGAATAAAACTGAGCCGCTCAAACGCCGCCATTTGTCGCGTCCTTTGGCTTACGTCACGCGGCACGACGCGTGTTGTAAGCGTTTCAGTTACTCCAGACGTATTTTATGTTTTAATTGCTTTATAGATCATAGAAAAAGCAAAAAAAAACCTACTTACAAGTATTGTATGGTACCAAAGTGCAAAAACGGTAGTAAAAGTACATCAGATAAAGTGCTTTTACGTATTCCTTGCAATGTGAAAGTTCGAAATCTATGGTGTTGAGAAGAGATAATATATCCCAATAATCGTGTTTATATTGTTGTGAAGATAATTTTAGCATTCCAAGTATGCTATATTTATATACAGCGAAGCGTGAATTAATTGTATCAGCACAAAATAATAAATAGTTTTGAATCAGCACAAAATTCGGTTTAAATCCAACCATACCTCGTTCAAAAAGGTAAATAATAAATAAATAAATTAAAAATTTATTTCCAAACAACTTAACCTACTTACAATTTTGTGACTAATCAGATAATTAATTACAAATAATTTGCATATGGTTAGGTATATTGATGATTTGTGCAACTGAGTTTAAACTAGGAGTAATTCCTGTATTATAAACTTAGTTACTTCCAACATCCGTGATCGATAGCAACCTCTACAGGTCATCAACAGTTCAACAATAAATCATTTACATTATGTTTGAAAAGAATGTCTAAAGAAAAAATGAAAATAAAATAAAAATATAATCATATTGTACCTAATAAACCTTTGTATTTGTTTGAGGAACTTGCTACAGTATGTGTGTACGCACTTACTACATGTGCGTGTGTATAGAGGGTGCATGTGCTTGCACAAATACACATGTATTTGTGGATAGTTTAAGCAAGTGTATAGCGTATGCATGTGTATGCGTGTGTAATGTGTATGCCTGTGCGTGTCTTTGTTCGTGAGTGTGTGTTTGTATGTGTATGTGTGGTTATGTATGTGTGTGTTTGTGTGTGTGTGTGTGTGTGTGTGTATGTGTGTGTGTGTGTGTGTGTGTGTGTGTGTGTGTGTGTGGGTGTGTGTATGTATGCTGGCCTGGCTCATTGATTTGTAAATTTTTATCGGTTTTATGGTAATCCCACTGAAGCAGTACACTTTTTAACTTACGTTTTAATAGGCTAGTTGACAAAAATAATTTTATAAGTCCGTCCTTTAGATTATTAAAAAATAAGCGATACGTATTTTTTGTAAATTAAACCAAAAAAGATATAGCTCATTAAAGTTACGTATAACGTCTCGCCGTGCTGCATTTTTTCGCACTAGGTGACGTCACACGTAATTTTAATGGGCTATATCTTTGTTATTTTTTATTTAATCGAAAAAAGAAAAAATACGTGTCCAATATTTTTTTATAATCTAAAATACGGACTTAATAAAATGTCATTATTTTGACCCTGGAAACTACCCTATTTCCCGACACTTAAATGTCGAGTATCCAAAGTCCTATTAGCTTTGTTTTATACAAAGCACTTGAGAAATCCTAAGAATCGCGTTCCAAAAGTTGTTGATACCTTTGAAGGAGGTAGTTTAAAAACTCGTTTTGAAGCTATATCTTTATAGATCGGAATATTCAGTGCTTCTTTATGTGCTAACAGAACGAGATTTAAAATATACAGTCTTCTAACACTTAATACTTCCGATTCTTTAAAGACCTGAACTGTTGGGAAGCGGGAAGGCTGTTTAAGTATCGTTTTGAGAACGGCGCGTTGAGCTCTTTCCAAAGGCAGTAGATGTACGGAAGGTGTCCCACCCCATGCCAAAATACAATAGGTAAGTATTGATTGGCATAGGGATAGATAAACTGTTCTCAGCAAACTAGGTGATACAACATCCCTTCGATTTTTCATTACATAAATAATTGTTCTAGCTCTTGCTGATGTTTAATGAGCTGAGGTTTAATTTAACTTTCTATAAAAACCTTACTAAACTTATACCTATTATAGTGTCACACAATTTTTATGATTGATAAACAAGTAGGTAATTAAGTATTCAAAGAAAATTGTTCATGTTTATTGGAATAGAGATTTATATTGGGTACATACACATACATAGGTAGATGTCGCTAGCGACACGGTAAACAACTAGCTCCGTAATAAAAATAGTAAAAAAATAGTTTAAACGTGTTATTCAACCAGTGAATCCTCATATCTTACGTGTTAAGTGACAAAAAAGACCGGACAGTGTTATCTCTAGAAAACTTAAGTGTTAAGTGATAAACAAACGATTTATTATAAGTGCTACTCCAGACACTTAAAACAATAATATTCTCAATAATATAAACATAATAAACTGTGGAACCGGTGTTGTGGACATACATCGTGCCAATAACTCAGCTTCTACGAAACTTCTATCAATTTCACAACAATTCTCAAATTTGATACAAAATATCATCGTTAATTTTCACTCTTTCAAATTGCAAAACAAAGCATTGAACCGTTTTTTGGAACAGCGAAATCTAGTGGCAAATAGCGACCATGTGTCTGAAGAAGCGCCACTAAGCAAGAAAAGCGACATCTTTCGGCGAATAGCAAAGAAGGTAAAAGACATCTAATAATTATTCACAAACTTGTCTGCAAGATGGCGCTGTGTGCAGGTTGCAATGCGGAATTCACAAATGCGAAATATTTAGCATGTTCTATCTGTAAAAAATGCTATGACCTGGAATGTGCAAACGTCTCTGAAGAACAATTTCTACGTATGAACTGCGAGAGCAAATCGATATGGAAATGCCAGGAATGTAGGTGTAAAAAACCTAAAAACATAAATACAAACACTCCTGCAAGGCCTCAAATATTAGATACCAGCTTTACGATTTCACCGGAGGCAAACGTTACCTTACGACGTAAACCAAGTAAGAACAAACACGACGAGACTGTATGTTCAGATGATATAAGCATATTTGGTGATACTTTAGACAAAGGAAAAAATATGGAACCAGAATTAACACTACACAGCCTGAGTGAAATGATATCCTTAAAACTTAAAGAAAATAACACCTCCATAATATTAGAAATAAAAACAACAATCCAAACAGAAATTAACAAGGCTATATCAAAACTAAGAGATGACATGAAACAGGAAATGTGTGTATTATCTTCACAAAATGAACAGCGTAAGACAGAAATTGAAAAAGTCAAAAAAAGTCAAAAATCATTTATTCATCTAGGTCACAACGTGACGCTTATGAACGTCAAATTTTTAAAGTAAATTAGTAATGCTTCTACATTTACATTTACTGCCCATTCGCAAAGCAATAGGTAGAACCACGAGAAAGAACGGGCAATAAAACTCGTGGCCACTCTTTTTAATCGCCAGTGTTATGGTACATATTTTGTTTTTGTAAGGAGCTGCAACTGTTTCACATTGTAATTAATTACTTGTAAATAGTAAATAAGAACAAACATATTATATACAAAATACGTAGTTATTAAATTAAGTGCTGTAGTAGTCTTCAAATGTGAATCTTGTGTAACAGGAGCATCCACTTACGCTTTATAATGTAGGCAACTCGCGATCATGTTCAGAACTATGGTGGAAAAGTATGTTACAGAAAGTGACGGTATATGAATACACGAAAATTACAAAAACGTTAGTATCCAGCCCATGATAACGAGTTACCTTCATCTAACACTGTAGCAAATTTTAATAAAATTTATGGAACAACAATGAAAATGTAAATGTAGTAAGTTGAATGACCTAATAATGCATGAATATTAAATTAATAGAACTAGAGATTTTATATAAAAAAAAAACTGAAAAGTAAGGTATCTATATAAATTAAAAAAATCAGGAGTTGGCTAGTGTAAGTGACCACCTATCCTTATCACTGAAATAATCATTAATGGTATAATAACCTTTCCTAATAAGACAGTCTTTTATTTTACTTTTGAACGTACTAAATGGCAATTCTAAAAGACTAATTGGTATTTTATTGTATATACGAATACCTAGCCCTACCAAAGAATTATTAACTTTATGTAAACGATGATAAGGGGCATATAACTTATGCCTGTTTCGAGTATTTATGTTATGTACATCACTTTTTGTAGTAAATAAACCTATATTTTGCCTAATATACAATATATTAGCAAATAAAAATTGCGAGGCTACTGTAAGAATCCCTATAGACTTAAAGCGTTCCCTAAGAGTATCTTTTGCCCCTAACATGTATATAGCTCGTACCGCTCGTTTCTGTAGAACAAAGATATTCTGAATATCCGCAGCTTTGCCCCATAACAAAATACCGTAGGACATGACACTATGAAAATAGCTAAAATAAACTAGACGAGCTGTGTCAACATCAGTAAGTTGTCTAACTTTTTTGACAGCATACGCAGCAGAACTGAGTTTACCTGCAAGACATGCTATATGTGCACCCCATTGTAACTTATTATCTAGTGTAATGCCTAGAAACACTGTCGAGTCAACTGTGTCAAGTTCCTCCCTATCTAGCCTTATATTAGGTCCCAGTTGTCTAACGTTAGGTAAAGCAAATTTAACGCATTTGGTCTTTTTAGAATTAAGCACTAGGTTGTTTGCTGTAAACCATTGTGTAACCTGTATAAGTGCATTATTTACATCATCAAATTGATTCCTATTCCTATCTACTTTAAAAATAAGTGACGTATCATCTGCAAAAAGTACGACATCACAGATATTTTTTAAATAAAAAGGTAAGTCATTAATATATACAAGGAATAGAAAAGGACCTAAAATAGAGCCTTGTGGAACGCCTAACTGTATAGGTAATTTAGAGGATGTAGTCCCATTTACATCGACGCACTGAAATCTTTGCCGCAGGTACGACTCGACAACACAAAGTGCGGTTTCCTCTACGCCGTAGTGGCGGAGCTTACGCAATAGTGTGTCGTGATGAACGCAATCAAATGCTTTTGAGAGGTCACAGAATACTCCGATAGCATTTTTAGATGACTCCCAAGCATTATAAACGTGTTTTATGAGAGCAACACCCGTATCAGTAGTGGATCTACCTTTAGTAAATCCGTATTGATCCTTATGAAGCAGACTATTTAAATTAAAGTGTCTTAGTAGCTGCTTTAATAAAATCTTTTCAAATATTTTACTAAATGCCGGCAAGATAGAGATGGGCCTGAAGTTATTTACGTCATTTTTACTGCCAGATTTGAATAAAGGTATGATTTTACTTAATTTCATCAAATCCGGAAATACGCCTAAGTCAAAACATTGGTTAAAAATTATAGAGAGGTAAGGCGCAACAGTCTCAACTATAGTACCTAAAATTTTAATTGAAATGCCCCAAAAGTCGCCGGTATTTTTAATATTAATTGAATTATATGCGATCAATATATCTCGCGGGGTAACGTGCTCGAATCTAAACACGCTCTTGCATTCAGGTACACTGCTAAGCAAAAAATTTCCAGCGTCTAAGGATGATGATTGTAAAGAGCTAGTAGTTGTTAAAGGTATGCTCGCAAAGAAACTATTGAACATATGCGCTACTTGAGTTTGATTGGTGACTAATAAATTGTTTTCTTTTAGTTCAAATTGGTTTTCCCGTGGTCGTGCTCTTCCTGTTTCATTATTTATAATTCTCCAAGTTTCTTTAATTACATTTGTTGAATGCTTAATTTTGCTACTAATAAATTTAGACTTTGCCATAACACAAACTTGTTTAAAAATTTTTGAGTAGTTTTTTACATAATTTAGAAAAGGTGTGTCAAATCTATGTTGTTTCATACCATATAATTCAAACAATTTGGCTCTACTTCTGTATATACCTATAGTGGCCCACTGGTTAAAAGATCCGGTAGTACCCTTTAATGTGACAGTTTTACTCTTGAAAGTAACTTGAAACTCATTATTTACTATTCCAAAAAGTGAATTATAAATTGTATTTGGATTTTCTGAGTTCAAAATTGAGGGATTGAGTTTAGCGATAATATTGTTTTTAAAACGTATAAGACGATTGGTAGTTTGAGGCCTACATTCTACTGTATGTGATTTATCATATGTTGTACATGAAAAACTAGCTATCTGTCCACGGTGATCAGAAGGAAGAGAACTAATAACTACTGGGTTTTTAGCAACACAAGAACTAAATATGTTATCCAAACAAGTAGAAGATGTTTCAGAGACTCTAGTAGGTTCACAGAATAAGTTACTTAAATTAAATGACTTAAAAAGATTCAGAAATCTAGTACACTGTGAAGAATTCTCTAAAATATTAATATTAAAATCACCACATACTATAATATTCTTATGACTACCTATAATTTTATTAAGAGCATCTTCCATAACAGTCTCAAATAGATTATAATCACCAGAAGGGGGTCGATATACACAAATTATAATATATAAGTCTAGTTCCACACAGGACAACTCAATAGTGCGCTCAATAGATAAATTTACAATATCCTTACGTTCTTTGCATTTTAATAAATTTGAAGTCATTATGAGAGAACCGCCTCTAATAGCCTGCTTTCTTATATACGAACTCTGCACTGTGTAATATTCATTTATAACAATAACCTCATGGGTGCTTAACCAATGTTCAGTTAAGCACAAAACCTTAACGTCATATTTTTCTAGAAATAAACTTAACTCTAACTCTTTGCCAGATAGGCCCTGCATGTTTTGATGTACTATATTCAAATACTGCAGCCTAACTGTTGTCCTATCTTGGAGTTTAAATCACAAGATGTGTCAATAAAAACGTTGTTAGTACATGTACTAACCCTATCAAATAAATTGTCAACACAAGGCTCACTGCCTTGCTGTAAATTGTATGCTAATAACTTAGCAATTTGTCGCTTAATATAAAATGGCAGATACATTGTATCTTTAGTTAAAATAAATTTACTAATAAATTTATTAGCGTCAAAAAACAATATTGCGTCACTATGACGACAAGTTATGTTATACAATAACATGTTTAATGAGTGTATGTGCATATTTTGTGTGTGTGTTAAGTTGTTTGAGTAAGGTAAAGCACCTAAAATAAATTTACAACTAAATTTAGAATTAAGTTCTATCAACAATTCAACACATTCTATGATATCCTGTCTCTTTACAGTTAAACTGTTACCAAACAATAATATTGCAGTACTACTCTCATCTAAGGGGTGTAACTTAATCTGATTAACTAAACTACAGTAACTATCCCCTGGCCTACAATAATTTATAACACACTGATTTGTATATTCACTGAGAAGACTACCAAAATTGTGACCTAGCCTATCAGAAAAAATAAAAGTTTTATTAATAGATGTTGGAAGCCCAGATTTATTTAAATTTGATTGTAATGAGTGTGAGTTTTGCGGATTGTTAGAAAAATTCTCAGGTAGTACGGTACTCAATGGCTCTGCTTGTACAAGAGCATGAGTACAAGAACACGAGAGCTTATTGGTCAGAGACTCATACATTTCTGCATTACACCTCACCAAGTCTACAAGCTCACCTGCCTCCACTATACGCTTGCTCAGTTCTTGTTGAGAAGCTTGGTATTTGTTGAAGATCTCATTTAAGGTTCTTTCCCTAAGTAATATCTCTTCCCTTAAGCGATGAGTTTCCATATCATACACTGATCTGCTATGTTCCAAATTTCTAGAGTACTCAGAAAGTTGATTAACTAAGTTTATGCGCTCCTTTCTAAGATTAAAATTAACTCTATGCACATTATATTTCCTAATAGATTTATGATATTTTTTTATTAATTTAGTAATTTTAATGTAACGTTTAAGTTTATTACGACTAGAAAAGCTGGGTCTCATAATAATGGTATCCTCCCTGGTCAGATCTATTGTCACTACTGGCTCCCTAATGCACACATGATCAGGCTCACTACTAACCAACTCATGATATAGGCTACAGGTATTCGCAATCTGTTGACTGTGTTTATTTATTTCTATGTTGGAGATGGTTTTATGAGCTTCACTCAATTCACGTTCCAGTTCAGCAACACGTCTCAGAGCTTCTTCATGAGTGTCCATGCACTGTTGGAAGTTGGACACCGTCAGTCGAAGTTGTTCATGTTGCTCAAGTATTTCAAGATGGTGTGTGTGCATTTCAGCCAGCTGTGCCTTGAGTTCAGTGTTCTTGTCTACTATTTTCTTTACTTCTTCTTCGCTGTCCTCTCTTTCCTGTAGCAGCTGGTTACACTGGCTTTTGGAGGATTCCAATTCCTTGAGTGTGGACTGTAATTTGTCCTCCAGAACTGCCATTCTGCGGGTCATCATTTGAACAGACCCACCCCGTAAGCACCTGAAATATAAGGAAGAGTGAGTAAAGTCAGCAGAGAGAAACTAAGAAATGGGTGGATAGAAAGTTGAGAAGGAAATAATGTAGGTAGATTATAAAAAAAAAATAACAGAAAAGTAAATTAAATAAATTTGGGAACAGCTTATTTTAAATCTAGCTATTGGGGAATATGAAAGTAATGAATAGGTACAAAAAGTTATATAATTGATATTATTTTTATAAAACAATAAAATACAATTGGAATGTAGGTAGGTACTTCTATAAATTGACCTGTGTAACACTATTGTACTCCTTAGATTAATATACTTATTTTATAATAAATAATTATGTTTTGTGTATAGTGTGACATGTAGTATATGGTGTCTGAGGCAAATGTTTTTCGTCATCGATTTTGCTTCCACAAATTGTCAAGCAAAAGGAGACATAAACGGTGCCGCTGTGTATTGTAAATGACGTCGCTCACGTGCAGTGAGCAGTGTTTATGAAATGTATAGTGTATATTAGTTAGTATTATATGAATAAAACGATACAGGGATAAGTAAATAATTATGAAAACAATACTCCCCGGGTTTCCAGTTGATTTTGAATCTTGTTTAAGTTGTATCAGTTGTCCGTTACTTTGACAGTTGGTCCGCCACAAGTTTTCCAGTGAGGTTTAGTCACTAGTCCTTTGATATTATGTTACACAAACAATTATTGCTAAGGTTTATGGGTATACACTTTAATTTAGAGATACAATTAATGAGGAAAACAAAATAAAACTATTTTTATCAATTAAATTATTATACACGTAGCGAAATGACAGCTGTTCGCTAGTGTTGCCAGCGAAGCCTCCAGAAATATTCTCCTGAAAAACTTTCTGAAAAACTTAATACCCAAACAGAAAAACTAAAAACAGATACTGAAACATTGAAAAATGAAATAAAATTACTATCATCCAATTATAATCCTATAATACAACATGAACCAGAAAATAAAAAGAAGATAGTTTTATATGGCCTGATGGAAATCTATAAGGAAACTGATGAAGAGCTGCACGATAGGATTATAACAATCTTCTGGGATATCCTAGGCATTGACCTACAAGGATACTTGGAAGATACATACCGGATTGGGCGATACATCAAACATCGAAATCGTCCTCTGGTCATTGAACTCATGAGTAAAAAGACGACCAAATATATAATAGAAAATAACCAGTATTTTTATAGAACTGGATTAAATGTATCAGAATTCTTAAGCGAAGAAGCTCGAAACGAAAGGAAAATACTGAGAGATAAAATGCTTGTAGCGCGAAATAAAGGACAACATGCAGTAATTCGAAATAATCGGCTATACATAGAAGGAGAACTCTTCAACTTCGAAAATGAATCTTCTTCACAACGTGCACCCATGCCTACTATTCAAAACACACAAAGGAACGATAACAATATCAGTAGGAAGAGTGAACCATACAACAACCATACATTTCGAGACACAAACGAACCATACAACAACCATACATTTTGAACCACAAATGAAACCTACAGAAATTGATACCAATAACCACTGCTTTAAGATTATATTTCAAAACTTTCAAAGCCTATTTAACAAGCAACATATACTAGAAGCATTCATCAATGAAAATCCGACATATCAAGCTATATGCATATCAGAAACATGGCTATCACGAGATAAACTAAGCATGATTAATTTTAGTGGTTACAAAGTTGCAACATCCTTCTGCCGAGAGAGTCGTGGAGGCGGCAGCGTGTGTATATTGCTTCAAGAGCATATTAACTATGTTGATAGAAGTGATATATCAAATATGTCTCTTGAATATATTCTTGAGGTATGTGCAATTGAGATACCCGACGAAAATCTTATGCTTGTGGTAATGTATTGGAACAGAAGAGAAGAAATTACATTCCATAGTCAACTCAACATTATACTCAACTATATAAATAATAAATATTCCAAGCATAACGTAGTTCTCGGCGGGGATTTCAATATAGATATTTTGAAAAGTGACACTAAATGCTGTACGTTCCTAAATCTCATGTCCGAATATAAATACACGCAACACATCAAACATCCTACTCATATAACACAAACTACATCAACATGCCTAGACCTTATATTTACGAATTTTATTATTAAAGATTCAAACACATCCGTGGAGGACCTAGGATTTTCAGATCATTGTTGCACAATTATAGACCTTAATATCCCACAACGACCACAACAAACACTATGGTACACAGAAAAACGCCTATACACTAAAACAAATATAGCATCTTTTAAATCTGCTCTAAAATCAATCAACTGGAGAGAGGTTTTAATAGAGACACAAGATGCAAATCAAAACTATAACGCTTTTTCCAAAATATTGATCGTCAAAATCTTAACCAACACATACCCAAAATAAAAATAAAATTAAGAACATATTACAAAAAATACTGGCTAACAAAAGGCATTAAACAATCATGTACAAATAAAAGACTATTAAAATACTTAGTATAAAGACAAATAGTGACGTAATAAAAAAATACTATAAAAAATACGAAAAAGTCTTAAAGCAAGTAGTGACTGTATCTAAAAATTACAGTATATCAATAAAATTAAAACCTCACAAAATAAAGTAAAAGCGATGTGGAGCATAGTAAACGAACGTACTAATAAAAAAACGTGTTCGATTAAAAATAACATAAAATTAGAAATATATAATATGATAATTGAAGACCCTAAGGAAATAGTTAACCAATTTAATAACTTCTTTTCAACTATAGGTGACGCATCTTTGCGTCCGACTGGCAGTGAAACCCAAGGTATACCTGTCCGCACCCCTATAGAAAATTCCCTCTTTCTTCGACCTTTAGATATCCGAGAAACAGAGAGAATCATAAAATCCCTAAAGAATAAAAAAAGTCACGCCGTAGATGAGCTACCCCCCTCATTAATTAGACAATGTGCTGAAGAACTCGCGGTACCTTACTGTGTCTGTATAAACCAATCCTTTTACGAAGGTATCTTTCCAAACCAACTAAAAAAAGCCATTATCAAACCAATACACAAGAAAAATACTAAAACCGATCCCAGCAACTACAGACCAATAGCTCTTCTTCCCACGTCATCCAAAATATACGAAAAAGCCATGTGTAACCGTGTTTACAATTTCTGCGAAAAATTCAATGTGTTTTGACGAAGGTCAACACGGATTTCAAAGACAGCGATCCACATCTCTAGCAGTCTATAAATACATGCAGGAAATAATAAATGCCCTTAATAACAAGAAGTACGCAGCAGGAATCCTTTTAGATATGACCAAAGCATATGACCTAGTGCAATTTAAAATACTTCTAGAAAATTGCATGGTATAGGAATTCGCGGAAAAACACATAATTGGTTTGCATTATACTTGAAAGACAGAGAGCAATATGTCGAAATAGATTACTTTGACCACGACCTTAAACAAATAACACATGTTAGATCCGACAAAAAGATAATTAATGCATCAATTCTACAAGGTAGTGTCATCGGATGCCTCCTATTCATTATCTACATCAACGACCTACCAAAAATCATGGATGAACCATGTGTACTATTCGCAGACGACATATCCTTACTCACTACTAGCCACAACGTCAATGATATTAATGAACACTTAAACTTGATACTAAATAAAACAACAACATGGTTAACTGAGCACAACCTCGAAGTAAATTATAAAAAAACAAAAGTAATGACTTTTCATACAAGACAAAAAGCTCCGATTACAATTAACCTGACAGTTAACGACACAAAAATAGAGGTCGTTAACAATTTTTCAATATTAGGTCTCATCATAGATACACACATTACCTGGAAACCACACATAAAACATATACACTCAAAAATCTCAAAATTCTGTTACGCACTACGAGAAGTTAAAAAAACTACCGACGTACAGACTGCCCTCACTACTTACTACGCCTACGCATACTCATGGCTCAACTACGGCATTATTATGTGGGGAAACAGTACCGACGCCCATACACTATTCATTCTCCAAAAGAAATTAATCCGTATAATAGTTAATATAGAGCAAACCGACAGCTGTAAACCAATTTACACACAATATCGAATATTAACATAACCATCTATTTATATCTTAGAAATATGTAAATTTGTAAGAAAACATACAAACTTTTTCGTAACCCGCGTAAATAAACACAACGATCGGCCAGTTAGACACAAGAACATGTTAATGCTCCCCTCTTCACACATGACACTTCACAGTAATAGCACCTATGTAATGTCCATTAAAATTTATAACAAGTTACCAGATTCTTTAAAAAATGAAACAAGCGAAACTAAATTCATACGCGCACTCAAGAACATTCTCATCAACAAAGCCTACTACTCAATATATGAATACATCAATGATAACAATATTGCCTATACTCAACATGATACACAAAACACTTCACACTTTCCAATATCATAGTCCTGTTATGTTAATCCATGTACCAAATGCCTGTTATTTCATTACTTACATATTATATAGTCTATAGTTCCTATATATACAAATAAGGATGTTTAATTTTTAGGTCTAGTTGTTGAATTTTTTATACATATTTTTTTATTGTTTTATTAATTTTAGATGTAACGTTAATTAATTTTATATATTTTCTGATTGTTTTAATACCTTCTTGTAATTTTAGACGTAAGATTAATTTTATTTTGCTGTGCCCTACAGGGTCCACAATTGCACTTAGCTCTAAGCCATTTTGTAACATGTTATATTATTATACATTGTGGAATGCAAATAAATATGAATATGAATACATATATACATAACGTCACGCCTTTTATCCTCGAAGGGGTAGGCAGAGGTGTATTTCTACACCCACTTTTCGCCACATATACTTTAGTCCCACGTAATAAGGGGCGAGCCTATTGCCGTAACAGGCACATTTCCAGACTCCGTGCTGCTACTGAGAATTTCGTGACAGAAAAACCCAATAACACTGCCCGACCCAGGAATCGAACCTGGGACCTCCCGATCCCACGCGCACATTTATGCCGCGAGACCAACGAGGCAGTCGTATAGGGTTTGATGTCGAGTTTACCGTCTCTACGCAAAGATGGTATTTGCATCGTGTTATCCCTTAGTCGCCTCTTACGACACCCACGGGAAAATAGGCGTGGTGACAGTTGTATTCTATGCCGTCAACCACACGGTCAATATATATGGTATATTAGGTATAGATACATATTCTCATCTCTAAGTCGAAGTCACGAAGCTGGCGGTGTCACACCCCCGTGCCTCAGGAAGCACGTGAAGTCTTGCTCCCAATCTCTCTCCGGTCGTGTCGCTTGTGGCCTCTCATCGGACCATGAGAGTGAACGAAAAGAGAGTGCAATTGTCTGTTTGCGCACACATCTGTGCACTCTAATATGTCCCGCGTAGCTGGCTAATCTCATATAAAGACAAACTGCCGTAGCAGGAATGGGTCGGAGGACAGTATTATTTCATTTATTACCTACATTAAATCATAAAATATTTATCTCATACCTGCTAAAAGTAACAAAACGTATCGTAATTGTGTGTGAACTTTAGTAATATTACGGATCAATTATTATGATATATCTATATATATAAAAGAAAGTCGTGTTAGTTACACTATTTATAACTCAAGAACCGAATTGGCTAAAAATTGGTGGGGAGGTAGCTCAGAACCAGGCAAAACACATAGGATACAATAAAATGCAGAAATAATCTGGGAAGGCTTTTAGAGAGGGTCGAATTTTATAGGGACAAACCTCTTACCTAATGACAGTAAGAACGCATGCGCTGTAATAATTGAGTGCAGTGCATGTGCTATCTGTCAGTACTGTCACATTATACATTGTCATATGGTTCACTGTCATCACTTCATTCGCCTACTTTTATAAACTAATAATTATTGTAACAGCCTTGGCTAATCTCTACTAATATTAGGTATAAATGCGAAAATGTGTATGTATCTATCAATTTCACGCTAAACCAGCTGAACCAATATTCTCTACTCATAAATGCGAAAGTGTGTATAAAGATATGTCGGACCATGGCTTTGACATTTGACTGTATGCAAAGTGATGTTGTTGAGCATATTTCGGTAGATAATGTCTTGAATACTGACCAAGTTTCTTCGTACCCTATAGAGTTTCTGACCTCCTTACAATTTAACGGGTTCTGGTATTGAAACGCAGAAGCGGAGGTTCTATGCGTTTATTTGCCGAGTATTGTCTCACTTCCCTTGCACGAGTATGACCGACCAACAACACGACACTAGCCTGAACACTAAGAGCTGCAGTCGCTACGCTGTTCCCTCCGGTAGTGTGCTGGGCAGGCTGCTCGAAGGGCTGCGCGTAGCGGGCAGATCCTCGCAGACTATTGGTTCAGCTGGCAGGCGCCGGCGGTGTGTGTGCGATGAGCAGGGCAGGGGCAGACTCTTCGGCAGAGGTGACGCCGAAGACGATGCAGGGAAGTGTAGCGGTGTAGGGTAGCGTAGCCCGGAGCCCCAAGACCTGGAACCCACAGCTGGGACCAGGAGATACACGTACGACGTAGGGTCAGTAGGTACGCGTAATTATCGTAGTTAGGTAGTAGGTAGATAGAGTAGCGGTGCCGACCTCTCTGTCGGCCCCTTTGTATACCGGCCCTCCATCAGAGTTGGAGTCGCTACGTGACCATATATGGTCTGGCTTCGCGAGCACGGACGATGGCCTTCTCTGATTGGCCGAGCGTATGGGCGGTATTATGACGCAGACGCGGTAGGTACCGGACATACGTTACAATCAGGAGTACCTTCACGCAACTTGAGACTAAACGTTGGTGTTCCAGTCCTGTTAATGCCGCAAAGCTTTGTATTTTTGTTGCTTTGTTGGCAAACGACTACAAGTAACACCTAGGATGAAACATTATAAAAGCTATCGGGATGAAGGGTTCCGTAGTGGAGGTATCCACTTACCATAGCCATTATCTTCGACTAACTATTAATAGTATTTGTATAAACGATAAAGCTATATTTGCGGTTTTTAAGATGTGCTTTATCAAAAACTACTGAGTACATATCGTTCAAACCAATTATCGTTGGAAGTTTTTATAACGATCTACAGCATATATATTTTTTAGATTTGTCACTCTCTTACTTTAAAAGTTAGAGGGACACACACACCCATTTTACCACTTTGGAACCGTATATCTTTCAAACGATTGACTTTGAGAAACATAATGGTTTTAATAACCTCAAAGTAATTTTTAACGCCCTATTTTCCACATCAGTTCTATGTATGAAGAGCCCCCTTAATATTCAATATTTTTATTTTCTATAACGTCGTAAAACGGTTAACGGAATACATCTACCTAACAATTTTCAAATGTGAAAACTGAATAGTTTCAGCGTAAAGTGGCTATGATATACTAATAGACTGACAGACATAGCGTGTCTATAAGGATTCCGTGTTTAGCCATTTTTGACTACGGAACTCTAAAAATACTGTTTAGAGAAATGTTTTAAATACTTCTTGCGGTTATATTTCTTATTAGTCCCTATGAACAGAATTAAAACGAAAATTACTATCGAACGATGAAGGAGTTTTGTGTTACCCCGAATTTAACGTGGGCTAAGCCGCGGGCAAAAGCTAGTATCCGATAAATAGGAGTTCTGCAGTAATTTTAATGACGAATGTTATGTATAGGTTATGTTTTGATATTTACTAAACCGCTGTGTTCATTTATGTACAAAAATCTATGTTACGGACTAAAATATATCAAATATAACATAATAATACCTTGCATGTTAAACTAAGATTTGATGCAAAATACGCTGTCATCATAAATGTTAATTTTCGGTTGATTTTCGGATTGAGCTTGACAAAACCAGATTCAGTCATCGTCGTAGATTTACGACAAACTCAGATTCACTAGAAATCACCACAGGAACACAGGTTCAAAGTATTTTTCTCACAAACACCACATAAACAGTATGAATATCGACGCCGATGAACAGACTGCTGTGTCAGTTGACGTCACATTTCGTTTCGACCAATGGTGACGCGTTTTGTAAGTTTGAATTGCCCGCCCTTATTTTCTACTTTAAAAACAATATTTTTTGGGTTTTAATAATAATTAAATGAAAAAAATAACTTTTAAATATAATCTGACGTAAAGATTCGAGAAAAAAATATAGAGCTCGAATTTAAATTTTATGCATATTCCCTATTATTTTATTTATTATTTTATATACACGGTAACAGACGTAGACAGCTTAATGTAAAAAACAGCTCAAACAAAATCATATTATATTAACGAAATACGAATTTTCAGTAGGCAAAAGATGCTGTCATAAGCATAATATAATGAAAACTAAAATAACACAGAATGTAGTTCAATAATTTTCATTGTCTCACAATTTTAAGGCACAGATGTCTAAACTATTTTACTAACAAGTAGTAACTCATTGGTCCTATCAGATGCTTCAATTTTTGTATTAAATCATATTATAATTTATACAATTAATGTCGAGACGTTGGATTAAAATGATTTATTTCAGTTGCAACAGTTTATTTTCATGTAACTGGACGAAATATCTTAGCATGTTTTTTTTTTTCTGACAATAAGAGCTATAATAAAAATCGAAGTTTATATTCCATTCCAATAATTGACAGTAGATGGGTTATTTTTGCGAATAACTTGGACCAGGTCAGATAAAGAATGCATAATAATATGGTCAGCGGAATCACGGCAAAGTATATACATATAAGCGTGACCCACTACTGTGATGGTTTTGGTGAGTAGTGAGTGGCTGGTAGAGGATGTATGTGAGAGAACTTCATATACATCCTCTGCCAGCTCCAAACTCGAAAGATTTAATGGTGGAGGAAATTCTGTTCAGAGTCTGGATATCCGCCGAAAGACCAAAGAAAAAGTATACTTTTAAACATATTTGTGGTAACGAATTGCCGTTTAAATTTAAAATTGCCTGAGTAACTTTGGGTATTCGCATAGGCCTTAGAGCTAAAAGTGTTAATAATAGTCTCTGATATACATTTTTAGTTGCAAATAACAAACATACTTAAAAACCTTGCCTCTATCGCTGTAATTCCTTCCTTAAACTTTATAGATAGAGTTCATTTTTGAATGACAAAAAAATGAAAAGATTGAAGTCGGTCGTTTGGTCTGAGACTGAAATCGTTTGTAACATAATCGGGTCCGACTAAGGGCTACACCATTGGTATTAAGTAGGCTCTCTGTTTGAAATATAGCACTGTGATAAGAATTTTCAAGTCCCTTGTGATGTTTATTGTGCGAAGGCTTTCATGGTTTATAGATATTAAAGTACTGGTGTTTTAGGCACGAATTTTCAGAATGGATTCAGAAAAATAAAATGTTTAATTTTTTTGTATAAACGACGTGTATTGTTTGCGATTGTGATGCAAATAAGGAGAGGAATGCGTCGAGCAGTGGACATTGAGATTCTGTATAGTAATGATGATGTGTCTGTCGGAAAAGAGTTGATGATATCTGTTTCTACGCTGCCTTCTTTTGATTTGTCGTGTGAGTGTCACGGGCACACCCAACTCTGGTGTCAGAGTTTTCATTAGTTATCAATGTTATCCTTATCAGGAGTGTTCAAATCAAGACGTAGAAGTGGGCACCTGTCTGTGGGTGTATTATAAGAAAATAAACACGTTATAATTATCCCCAAATTGATGCCAAGTACAAGAAATATTATAAACTGCAGTGTAAGTGAAGGTTTTGAAAAATATCGTCTTGAAAATCTTAAACGTCATCAACTACTAGAGTTATAAACAGCCCTACATCAAGTTACACCAGAATGATACTATAATGCCAAATTAGGCTTAAAACATCGAAACCAAAACTTGTTTGTCCTAGTCATCGAAAAGTTACAGATGTAACAGAAAATTAATCCGGGTCGCTCTTATCGAGAACCGCAAGAGTTTTTTAGATGTGACTTCAACATGAGACAAAAAAAGTATGCTACCTAAACAGTAGTTTTGCTTCTGAGTGTCTTTTTGTTACTATGTTTTATGTTTGTTAGTTGAGAAGACTAGACCAGTTAAAAAGCTGTCTGATAGGCTCCAGTTAAATGATTTTGTCGGATAACCCATTGGTAGCGCCATCTACCTTCCTATCGATAATTAATTACATCGACGTCAATCGTTCTTCGCTTGCTTGTCCAATGCGAGCGATGCTTTTTGTTTCTGTCCCTTTCTATTCCATTCCTTTAGAAGGGGCACTCCATGGCAAATTCGTCGCATGGTGCAAGGACGGGCGAACAGTCTAGAATAATCCGTGTCGCGACGAACACATGTACCGCACCGCCTATATTTTTACCGCTCCCGGGATATACAACGAGAACTAAACTACGCGCGAGTGTGGTGGAGTGATTTGGTGCAGCTTCAGGATTCCCGAAGTCACCAGGAGGCTGCCATTTGAGAAGAAGAGGACGGATTTGCAAATTCCGCGTCTACTAGCGGCAATGTCTCGAGATGTGTGAGTAGTGATACGTCCACATTAGCGTTCGGCAATGTGTCTGTAATACGCTCCACGATAAGCGAAGAAATGTTAAAATTAATATCCCTATCAAAACGCGAATGTATTTTAATATCTACGGAACCTTTGCAATTTTTTTCTGACCCCCCGATCCCCTTGACTACTAAGTTAGTATTTTTAAAGTTATCCCACAGTCCGAGGCGTTTGAAACAATCAGAAGTAATAAAGTTACTCTGTGATGCGCTATCGAGTAAACAACGAACTATGTGCGGTGCGTTATTAATATCATAAACAATAACTTGCGCTGTTGCTAGTAGAACCGTTTTGGACGCCGTACACTGCGGTTTAGCATCGCGCTGAGCATGACAAGCGCGCGAGGGTTGTCCGCGTGTGTGCGCCGCCAGCGCAATGGACGTCGTACACAACGATACTTCGCACTGAGACGCGGAGGGGGAAGCCACCGTGGCGGCCTGCACCTGCGACGTAGGTGGGCTAAAAATTGTGTCAAGGTTACCGGATTGACCCGACAACGGATAACTTTTATCAAAATGTAATAATGAGTGATGTCGTTGATTACATGAACGACACTTCGTCTTACTAGAACAATCACTCGTTTTATGTTTTATACTTAAACAATTAACGCAAGCTTTGTTTTCTTTTACACATTTGAAACGAGCAGTCGGATTTAAATTATTAAACGAGCGGGACATTTATAGAAATGGTCGTGTACTAATTTACTGCACAGACACTTCTGTGAATTATTATTATTAGATTCCGAGCATGCTACGTAAGATTGCGGATTAGGGACCGAGTTATTATTGCTATTTCGCGATTTATTCGACTTTTGTTTGCCATTATTATTATTAGACGAGCTAGATGAACCAGACTGCGTATTATGAAATATTCGACACTGATCTTTGATAAAAGAAATAAAACTAGCTAGTGTAGGTATTTTATGATTACGTTCCGTCATCTCGAAAGCACGAATTGTTTCAGTGTCAAACTTTTTTAAAGCGAGTTGAAGAAACATAAAGTCGGAAAGATCTTTTAATTTTAAGTTTTTAAGGGAACTAACTGCGGTAACAAAGTTGTCTATAAACAGCTGGAAATTCGAAACAGACGTGGCACCGGACAATTTAAGATTTAAAGCTTGATCAAAGTAAGTAGACGCTAGAACACGAGTATCTTGATACCTATCAAGTAGTGACTAGAATATGACCTGATAGTTCTCAGCACTGGGTGTGACACCTGCAAATACGGACTGGGCCTTCGGTGACAGCTTACCTATTAAATAGTATAACCTGTCAGCATCTGTCAGAGAACCATTATCGTGCACTGTAGACTTAAAACTCGCATAGAATAACGGTCAATTTCGTATATCTCCATCAAACGACATAAGCTCAATTGGCGGTAATGTCGGCGCTCGAACCGCCGGTTCGGCAGAAACGGACTGTGCGGAACATTTACCCTCCAATTGTGATTGTATGCGCTTGATGATACAATAAAGATCTTCGAATGAGGTGTACGCCTGATAATTCGGCTGTTCATCAGGATTAATAGAAAGCAATCTTGTGGTATAATCGTCTAACAACTTATGAAAATCTGTTCGAATACTATCTACTGTCATACAATAACCAAGAAATGATTCCCTATTAATATCGGAAGTAGCGGCAGTTTTTGAGCGCTCGTAAATGTTTTGAATACGTTCAAATAAAATATTACGTTTAGCTTCCAAGATTTTCAGCTCTTTTTCTTCCGACATGCATGGCTTCTTTTGTTGCGTCATGTTTAAGTAGGTATAAGCTAATGAGACCGAATCAAAATTAGAATACCTAAAGTACCTATTATTTTACCTAAGTAGGTGTTTATGCGGTAGTTTATTTATTTATTTATTATATACTTTACTGTACACCTATATAATTATTACAAGGTAGAAACTAAGACTTTAACAAAAGTACAGTGGGCGGCCTTATCGCTAAAAGCGATTTCTGCCAGGCAACCTTTGGATGGATATGGTTTGCAGAGGAAATTATTGGTGGTTGTAGGCGTACGAAGTAAATACATATAAATATATATTTATAATATATACATAAATACATGATAATTTTACATCAATACTTATATTCCAAAATTTCAATAATAATTTTATAATATATACCTATGTAACTAAACATATATACATCTAAACATATATACAAACAACTAAATAATCATACTATAATATATAATAACACGACTTATAATTATATTAATTATTATAGTAGAATGATAGCTTAAGCTACAAGGACAGATAGTGTTCCGTTACCATCGCTTTAAATTTCGTTACTGTCTGAGCCTGTCTAATAGGTAGCGGTAGAGCATTCCACAAACGTACAGCAGTAACAGTAAAGGACTTATCAAAAAAGCTCGTGGAATGTCCCGGCATTTTCAGTTTTAAATTTTCTGATGACCTCAAAAACTTATTATGTGTATCATGTAGGTACTCAAATCGACCTTTAAGATAGGAAGGAGTTGAAGGGTTAAACAATACATTGTACAGTAAAGTGAGAATGTGAGCATTCCGGCGATGACGTATGACCACTTGAGTTGCGTTCAAAATTGTGAAACATGATCATATTTGCGTAATCCAAATATGAATCGTATACAGACATTTTGGAGGCGCTCAAGTTTGTCAAGTTGGTTTTCGGCGAGATCTAGATAGCTGACATCCGCATAATTGATAATGGGTAAAAGAATCGAGTTGGCAAGCGCAATTTTGGTGGCAGTGGGGAGAAAGTTCCTTAATCTTCTCAGCGAGCCTGCTGAAGCGAACACTTTTCGACTTACTTCTTGGATCTGTGGTCCCCAAGTAAGAGCAGAGTCGATCGTAACACCCAAATTCTTGACTTTGTCCTGTATGTGAAGTGTGGTACCATCAAAGACAATATCAGGGAGCTGCGATCAGTTTACTTTTGACACCAATTTGGGGCTACCAACAATAGTGACCTGCGTTTTAGCCGCTCGCTTGCTTCTGGCAACGATCGTTTCCAATACTGACACCGCGAACTTTGCTCTTGGAAACAATCGTTGCCAAAAGTTAATTTCTATAAAACGACTTTAAACTCTATTTTATAGCATCTAAAGTCCTACCAAATTGGTTTTAAACCAATGACAGATTATATATCTAGCATCCGAACGCAAGTTTGCAACATCATAAAAGAAAATTTTACTAAAAAAGTTAGAGTGAAGTAGCCATTTTGTGATTTTTTGTGTGCAACTGCATGTAGATTATTTTATTTTTTTATGAAGATATTCTTCCACAATCATTATATTGTTTCTTATTAAATACAACAAATAACTATTCTAATTTGTAAAAATTACTAAAAACTATACACCAATCGCGCATTTTTTTTTTCACAATTTCACGCTATTTGTCTGAAACCGGCAAAATATGCTCGATCTAAACTTTAGTCTCATATAAAATACTATACACCCAACGTTTGTTAAAATAACAAACGTTACTTTGTTCCTTATCTTATTGTCTATACAAAACAGAAAAAAAATTAAGCTAGGTTGCTTGGATCGTTTTTAAATCAAGTTAGAATGAGCCGCGCCGAGCGTACAGTGTCAAATTATGTGAGCAAAGTTCGACGGTTTTGTTGAAATCGAAAGCAAGCGAGCGGTTAGAAGGGTTAACTTTCAGCCCAAATGATTTGCTCCAACTGCAAATTTGTGCCAGGTCACTGTTAATTACATTAATGGACTGTATTATCTGCGCTAATGGTGACTGCGTATAGATCTGGAGATCATCTGCATAAAGGTGGTAGGAAGAGCGAAGATTGTTAGAGATAGAATTCATAAAAATTGCGAAGAGTAATGGAGACAACACGCCACCCTGGGGCACACCAACAATTATGTTACACCAAGCAGAAAATGTATCCTCAATGCGAATACGCTGTCGGCGGCCACACAGGTAACTACGAAGCCAATCAATCACTGTTGGAGATATGTTAAGAGAGCGAAGAACACCAACAAGAATCTCAAAGTCCACTGTATTGAAGGTGTTACTGAAATCTAAAAGTGCAAGAATAGTGAGCTTTCCGCCTTCCATACCGGACCTGATGTCATCCGTAATATTGACAAGGGATGTGACTGTACTATGACCTGGGCGGAAACCAGATTGGAAGGAATTAAGGAGATTATTTCTGCAGAGGAATGAATTTATTTGGTCATGGACGAGGCGTTCGAGGACTTTGGATAGGAATGGTAGTATGGAGATGGGACGATAGTCAGCAAAGGATGAGGGATGACAGGTTTTTGGTATGGAAGTAATTTGGGCGTCCTTCCAAATCGATGGAAATACCATACTGGACAAGGAGTAATTAAGGATGTGGGAAATGATGGGTAGGATTATATCGAGGATAGGAAGGAGCATATTACGGCTGACACAGTCACTACCAACTGCGTTGGATGTGATTGAGATTATGCTTTTCTTAACATCACAATCAGAGACTTGATTAAAGACAAAAGGTGAATAACTACGGGTTGGCAGAGATGAAAGATAGTCAATTGTGTGTGCCTTAGTAGTCCTGTCAAAATTGGACGAGGCAGAGAAATGTTGATTGAGCAAATCAATATTGAGGTCTTTAGGATTGACGTCTTGACGTGATTTGCCTACCCCCAGGGTCTTTAGAAATTTCCAAACTTTTGCTGGATCTCCGTTTTTTACAGAATTGTGGATATGTTGGCGTTGTGGTGGGTAGTTATTCGTAAGTAGGCAACAATTTTAAGGCGGTGGAACTAAAAGGTGCTTGAAATATGGAATTTACGAGACAAATATGATAGTTCCAGTAATAATAATTGGGTAGATATATCAGATTAGTAGGTAGCTACATAAAAGTATATTACCTACGGAAGCGGAAGTAACCACGTAATGGGTATGTAAATGGACTAGGAGTATAGCTAGGTGCTATAACTACCTAGGTAGGTACTTCTAGAAGATACCTACGCGAGATAAACGAGAGGTTACGTATAAACACAAATGAATCCGGCTTCGTACGGACCAAAAAATGTTTCGGCGAACCGAATGTTCCTAGGCGATTTGGAGTCTGACCGTAGATTTCAACGGATTTTTTATCGTTTTAACAATAAGGAACCTTTATCTGTGTATTAGTTCAATCGTGTTTGTTTTGGACTCAAGTCTAGCCCATATCACGCGTTACAAGTTGTTCGCCAGTTGATCTCTGATGAAGGCGATCACTTTCCCGCCGCAGCAGCTGTTGCTACTTCCGCCTTGTATATGGATGACATTGCCTGTAGTGTCATATCCGCTCCGCTAGCAATTTCGCTTTGTGAGGAGCTTATTCAGCTTTTCAAGCGAGGCCAGTTTGATCTTGTCAAATGGACAAGCAACTCTAAGGAGGTTCCCGCACGCATACCAGATTCTCATAAAGCTTCTCCAGACATTGAGTTTGAGAAGTCTGTACCGCATAAAGTTCTCGGTTTACGCTGGGCCAAATCCTGTGATAGTTTTCGGTTTGACGTCTCACCGCCAGATGATAAGTGCACCAAACGCACTATGCTGTCCACAGTGGCTCGACTATGGGACATAATGGGTTTTGTGGCTCCCACAATTTTGTACGCCAAGCTCTTAATCAAAGAACTTTGGCTATCAAAGTGTGAGTGGGATGAAACACCCCCTGACCATATTCTCGCCGCTTGGGGCCAGTTTTGTATTGAGCTTACCGCGCTCAATCAAATTACTATTCCGCGTCATCTTGGGTTGGTAGATGGATGTACCATCAACTTAATAGGTTTCGCTGACGCCAGCGAGCGTGCTTACGGCAGAGTCGTATATCTGCAAGTCCGCATTGGTTCTAACTACACGTGCAGTTAGTTTGTGCCAAGTCTAAGGTCTCGCCTATTAAAACCATTTCGGTCGCGAGGCTGGAGTTGTGCGCGGCCCTTCTGCTATCTCAGTTGCTCCGCAAGGTTCAAGACACAGTTTTGCCCCACTACCCTATTAATAAAATATACGCATTTTCTGACTCCAAAGTAGTGCTCGCTTGGATATATTTATCTCCTCACCGCTGGCAGACTTTTGTCGCCAACCGCGTTAGTAAATTGATTGAACTTGTTCCCGCTACTTGTTTCAATCACGTCGCGGGTACTGAGAACCCCGCTGATTGCTTGTCTCGTGGTGTCACTCCACTTAATCTTCTGCATCATCCATTGTGGCATCGTGGACCTTCTTGGATTTCCCATGATCCGTCAGAGTGGCCCATGCAATCCTTTGACCACAGTGCAGAAGACGAAGATATACCCGAACGGAAGTCTGTTTCTTATCCCGTGATTGCTGAGGTTGCGGAGTCTCCGATCTATGCACTCGCACTACGCATGTCATCGTGGTCTAAGTTACTCCGCGCCATCGTTTATGTCTGTAGGTTTCTTAGGCACCTACCTATTGGGACTTTTATATCAATTACTGATATCAAATTCGCAGAATGTAAGTTAAGTACTACGAGCTGTACAGGCTGTTCATTTTAGTAACGACATTCAAAATTTGAAAAACAATGTACCTTGTTCTCCCGCTATCCTTAGACTCAAGCCGTTTCTCGATGAAGACGGCGTCATACGCGTTGGGGGTCGTCTGTCAAATTCCGATGAACCTTATAACTACAAACATCCTTGCGTTCTGCCGCGTCATGATCTTGTTGTCGACCTTCTTGTTGATTTTTATCACAAGAAGCACCTCCATGCTGGCCCAGAGTTGCTTATGTCCTTACTTAGGCATAAGTATTGGATTTTAGCCGCTCGACGAATAATTCGTCACAGAATACATAAATGTAACGTCTGTTTCATATTTCGTCCGCGTCCTACTTTCCCTCCCATGACAGATCTTCCTAGCCAACGCGTCAATCAGGTTGATAAAGCGTTTACACACACCGGTTGTGATTACGCAGGACCACTGCAGTATACGCTAGTGCGTGGTCGAGGTGTTAAAAGCCGTAAAGCTTGGCTATGTATTTTTACATGCTTACCGACGCGCGCCACGCACATTGAAGTTGTGACGGATTTAAGCATGGTGTCAATTCTGGCAGCCCTTAAACGATTTCTCTCACGGCGCGGCCCTATACAGTGTTTGTACACGGATAACGGCACTTGTTTCGTGGGCGCAAGCTCTTATTTACGCGATCTTTATAAGTTCCTCAGGGAAGAATATCGTACTCGTCTTCAGGAAGAACTTTCCATAAATCATATTGACTGGAAGTTTATTCCGCCAGCATCACCACATTTCGGTGGATGTTGGGAAAGCATGGTCAAGATAATTAAAACGCATCTCTTCAAAGTTATAGGTCAACAGATCCTCTCTTACGAAGAGCTTTTAACTGTCCTTGCACAAGTAGAGGCGCTGATCAACTCGCGCCCGCTTACGGCATTGAGTAATGACCCTGCAGAACCATCCGCGTTAAGCCCTGCACATTTTCTAAACACAGTGCCATTATCGTCATTTCCGGCTCCTGAAGCAGACTCTTCAAGCTTGCTCCAGAGACATACTCTGCTGGATAAACTCGTGCAGTCGCTCTGGCGGCGCTGGCGTGTGGAATATCTACACCAGCTTCAGGCTAGATCCAAGTGGAATAGTCCTGCATCCCCTATACAGGAGGGTACGTTGGTCGTCATAATACATGATAATGCTCCGCCGCTTTCATGGCCGTTAGCCATCGTAGAGAAACTGCATACTTCCAAGGACGGTACAACCCGCGTTGTTACCGTGAAAACCGCGAAGGGGAGCTACGTGCGCCCTGTTGTACGTCTCTGTCCGCTTCCAACTCAGTGAGATCTAGCCTGAAGTTGGATCTACCTCTTAGTTAAGTATTTAGTTTGTAATTTTCGCTAAAGTTAATTTAGATTAATTTTATTATAATATCGCTGTCTTAGCCTATTGATGGGTTAAACGGTAGTACATCCAACATAGCTAAGTTCAATTTTATTTATTTTTTAAAGGCAACCCTTTAGGGCTGAGGCATATGGTAGCGCCATTTACCTTCCTATCGATAATTAATTACATCGACGTCAATCGTTCTTCGCTTGCTTGTCCAATGCGAGCGATGCTTTTTGTTTCCGTCCCTTTCTATCCCATTCCTTTAGAAGGGGCATGTCATAGCAAATTTGTCGCATGGTGCAAGGACGGGCGAACAGTCTAGAATAATCCGTGTCGCGACGAACACATGTACCACACCGCCTATATTTTTACCGCTCCCGGGATATACAACGAGAACTAAACTACGCGCGAGTGTGGTGGAGTGATTTGGTGCAGCTTCAGGATTCCCGAAGACACCAGGAGGCTGCCATTTGAGAAGAAGAGGACGGATTTGCAAGGTAGATGTGCCCTCATCCTTCCGCCTCCTACAATACCTCCAATTCCACCCCATCTCCTATCCTAGGTGATCAGAACCCATCCCTATACAGTCCACAATATTAATAACTTTTCCAAATCGCCTAGGAACATTCGGTTCGACGAAACACCCATACAATTTCATGTCCATTGTCAATTTATCTGTAAGATTAGGATACCAGAACTGGTGCAACTGGGCCTAGATATCGTTACTTTTAAAAAACTTTGTTGATGGAAATTAACACTATGTCCTAACACTCAATCAAACAAATAATAATGTATAACTGAGATTAAACTAGCGGTACTAAGCACACGAGTTGGAACTTTGATGACGTCACGCCAGATATCGAATCGCGCTATCGAAGTTTTCTCGGCAAGTTTCTCTAACTCGACGACATCAAACGTAGAATTGTGGCCTGTCAGGCAATATCTGCTAGCCTGGTTTTAGTTTTTAGGCTTTGGGATCGTGGAATTTAACAACCAATTATTTTATAATGGTATGGTTTATAATGGTTGGCTACTTCCTGTACACTTTTGGAGGATAATTACTAAATGAACATCATTTAGTACGATATCATTAAAATAAGTACAAGTGATTAAGAAGGTTTAACAGTGGTAACTCTTTACAAATATGAAAGTGGTTTTCTTTATCCAAAAGAAAAATTTTGTGATTAAAAATAGTGACCCTGAATTTTACTGCTCATTCTTTCTCGTTGTTCTATGCCCTTGCAAAACGAACGTGGTACTAAGTGTAAACGTAACGATAACTATCCCCTCAAAAATTACTCACCAAATACCAACTTATTATGTAATTTTGACTATCCTAAAGGTCATATTCTGACCCAACTGAATTTGACATTTAAACCTAAATTTAGGACAAAAAAATTTAATCTCAAAATTATTACAAACCCATTCCAATGTAAGTCCCAGATGTACTGTTCTAACCTCCATTCCGTGCTAGTATATCCGAGCCAGTCGGTAATCAACATACAAAGAATACGGTACAGTGCTTCGTAATCCGCAGTCAAACGAGTCTCATTTTGCTCAACAGAACGTTGGCGACAAATGAACTCGAACTTTTTAGGGTAACCTTTTGACGGCCCTAAAAAGGTCTCGGCACTTACGTGCGAAATGAGCGCTACATGCCGGGTTTGATATAGAGATGCAAGATAAATACAGAATTGTGCAAGTAGGTACAATAATGATTTATCATCATACAGTCTTGCGCAGTCTATTGATGAACGTTGGCCTCTCCTAATTTGAGTCACTAAAATATTATTTATTGTGAGTTGATAGGACGATTTGGCCTAATACAATTTGCTTCTCGTAATTTCCTTATGTGACTCTTACGTCACCTACGGGTTCACGGGTTAAAATGGCGTAGTCACACTTATTATTCGTAATTTCCCATAAACCATAACCACAGACATATAAATAAGAGGAGAAGTTCCAGATTAGGGTAGAACTAAGTAGTTTTAAGCAAAACGCTAATATGCTCCTAGACATTAATAGGAACACTTTTCAAGGAACGAGCCTTATCCAGTCCCACCCTACGTCTACAACCCTACATCCTCGTAGAACAGTTTATAAGTATTTTTATTTTTTTATTTATATATAAATGGTATTGTACATATTTAACAATATTAATTTTACTCGCCACGCTCATTCGCTTGTTGGCGAGATACGCTCTTATTATCTACTTATAAATACGGGCGCCTAACGGCGTCGTGTTGCGAATGTAACAATCAAAGGCTGCGTCGACCCAGCGAGCTTGTCGTCTCGTCCATCATTCCGCTGACTTCATTTGTTTGACTTGTTCAATGCGCTAGGATTGATCGACCCTTTAGATTCGGTGCCTGTACAGGCAGGTAAACCAATTGGATAAAATGTTTTGATATTTGACAGTGTGGTGAGCAAACTGAAAGCCTTGTGTTGACTTATGAATAACATAGCGATTCAAGTAGTCATTCCGATAGTAGGAACTTTACATCATGTGTGGCGGTTTTGGTTCCTGGTTAATACGTCAATTTCACTACTTATTATGCGTTCGAGCCTGAGTATGATTTTTAGATATTATTTCATTGTTTATTTATTTATTAAGCAAAGAGACCACCAGACGTACAGCCATGCGCCAAAGCAACTTGTGGTTGCGATGTGGTTGGTATCACACTGATCACACACGCGGTTTATAATGAGAGTTTAAGAATAGCAAAATGTGGACCGTCTCAATTCAATTATTAATTTTGATAAAAATTTGCCAATATAGTGTAGTTGTGGTACATGTGTACTGCTTCTTACAGCAAACAACATTTTTAAATATGAATGCCGAAATAATATTTCAATATTACTCTTATTAAATTTAATACAGGTTATGAATGCCTTGACAACTATAATATCATGAATATTATAGAAGACAAGAATTACTATTTTTAATTCTTCAAATCTCTGGTGTGGTGTGGAATCATTCTTTCATACTTCTAAGCGAAATCTTCATCTTTAGCCTTCCAAAATTATCCTGCAGATAGGACTTAATGTGTGTGGGTGCATAGGGTTCCCACCAAGAACTTAGGGTCCCAAGCCAACCTCACCTGCAAGTGGTGCACCTGCCGATCAACGGACGAGGCTCTGGCAAACAAAATATCCCGACAAGCGGCAATAGGCTCGCCACCTATTACGTGGGATCAAAACACTGGCGAAAAGTGGGCGTTTAATATGCCTCTGCCTACCCCTTCGGGGAAACAGGCGTAAGTCTATTTATGTATATATGTATGTATACGGACTTAAACAAAGTTGCCTTTAAAAATAATCTTCAAATACAATTTAAGCACAGAGTTGACCGATATCTTACGAAACTAAAGGGTTTTAATAAACATTTGGGGTAAAAACGGTTAAAAACAACATCTAAGGAGTTTTATAATATGTTCAAAGTATGTCATAACTGAAAGAGATAGGGGGTTATTTCTGAATAAGATAACGTGCGTTTAAATAGATATGTTTTCTTACTGTATGGCGGTTAGGGTTTGTATTGATAGATTTGAGTTTTGATGTGCATTATTAATGCACAAGCATATTCCCCGCTAGTGTAGCCTATTTACGCCAGGAAACCAAAAAAGAATGGGAAGAGCTCCTAATTTTATCCTAAATCCCCATCTCATTTTTTCTACCGCTCATCACCTTCGTTCATCATAGCTCTCGGTATCCCGGTGGCAAACAAGACTTTTTACCTTTGAGTTAAGGCTCCGCTTTCTAGTCTAATCAGATATAACAGAATATTCGATTTCCTCAAGCGATTGCCGTCTCACCTGTGCAACACAACTACAAGAGAAAGCTATATTCCATGACTTAGACCAGTCAGTATATAGTATATTCAAGGGAATCTCCATAACGATCGTTAGAGATCTCCGTAACAAAACAGCTTAATGTGCTCTCCAAGGCACAGAGCAAGCTATAATATATAAACTATTTAATACGCACATAACTTTGAATAATCTGTTATGCGACTCGTGAGTTTGGACCCAATACCCTCTGTCTGTTAGTATTTCTGCTAAGCTACTGTAAAGGAAAAAGTAATGGAAAGGTAGCTTAAGCCGCCTGCTCTGAATCTAGTTTACTCATCAAAAGAAAAGCGAGAGGAGGAATAATGTTACTTCACGAAGATTATCTGTGACAATGGCAAGTTTGACCTATTCATGTTGTATGCAGCGAACGCACCATAGATTTTTTATAGAAGACACCATGTATCATAATTCATAAGTCAGTGATTTCGTAAAATATGTACTTAGCCCATGACATAGAAGATTCATTATGGAGCATCCAGCATTTTCTTTACATAAAAAATAGCATTATTTTACAAATTACAATTTTCGTCAAATTCAATATTTCACAGCACTGCAAGGGTTGTGTTCTTACGGTTGATGTACTCTATTCGTTACCGATAAACTAGGTTAACTATCGTACATTCACGTTTTAGTGTTGTCAAATATTTATTTAGACGAAATTGCTTTATAGAAAATAACATATTTTAACTATATTTCATTAAAGTAAATGCTATAGGAAGTTTCTATGCCACAGGCTAAGTACATACTCTTCGGTAAAAGACTTAATATACACGGTTACTTCAAGATAATTTCCTTCACCGGTTAGCAAGCGATAATTCTGATAAATATACACGAGATATGCAGGTTACTTCAAGATAATGTCCTTCACCGGTTAGCAAGCGATAATTCTGATAAATATGCACTTAACTACTTAGTCCGTGTGGTGACGGATTAAGAATACGGATTGTCACCACCCCATATCATCCCATGGGTGTCGTAAGAGCCGACTGAGCCAATTCCTCCTTTCAAAAGAGAGGACTAGTCCAGCAGTGGACTGTTAAAGGCTGATGATGATGCACTTAACTTCAATGACTATCTAATTTGTTAGTTTCTCTACTGGGCTGTCTACTGAAAAATGTCACTATGGAATTTTAATCTTAAAATCTGTATATATAAAATCCTTGCGTTACTGACTGACTGACAGACAAGCTACAGCCGAAACTATTGGGCGCAGGAAGCTGAAATTTGGCATGTATGTTCCTTGGGGACCGTAGGGGTGCACTAAGAAGGGATTTCCCGAAATTCTCACGGGATTTTTTTTTTTTTTTTTTTTTTTTTCTTTAAAGACAACTCCCGCATTAGGACTAAATCCTGTGTCGCGGGGGACTTTACAAACATACAACTAACGGACACAATGAACACCCAGACTCAAAACAACAATTTATGATTCACACAAAGTGTTGTCTCGTGTGGGGATCGAACCCACAACACTTCGGCGCAGTGTCAAGCGGTGAGGCGGCCGCTTAAACCACTACGCCAACCGTGCAGTTTGGCCAAAACGGGTAAATTAAAAATTGCAAGAGTAGCTGCGGGCGTCATCTAGTATTTCATATGACGCCTCTTAAAAAGGAGCTCAGATTTCTACTAAACTCAATAGGCACCTTGGAAACCATTTGGCTTCTGAGCTGCCCACCTATAATGGAAATAATCTGAATATTGGTTTTCACAACCTAAATATAACGGGCCTAACATAGATAAGCTTTTAACGTTCGATCTACACGTCCAAATGGATTTTCATTTGCAAAATGTATTGTAAAAATATTCTCCCGGAGTTGACAAGGAACTTATCTATATTAATATAAAATTTTACATACACGTCATATTTACAGGCTGATAAATTAATTTAAAATAATAACACACGCATTACAATGGTTCCTAACATAAATGTATTTTATCAAAATGTTCGTGGGTTACGCACGAAGACTGTGTTTTATAATAATGTATTGCTTAGTACATATGATATAATTTGCTTGAGTGAAACGTGGTTGTTGTTGATTTAGTACGGAATTAGTCGACAATAGGTATAATGTGTATAGGTGTGACAGGGATTACAGTTCCAGGCTAGATAAAATGGGCGGAGGTAGCAGTCAAGAAAGGTCTTGAAATTAGTGAAATAAATATTTCTCCATCAAATAATTTAATCTCAGCTGATACTTTGTCGTTGAGTATTTTTTGTTAAGGGACGTTCACATAACTCTAGGTTAAGGATATTTTGTTGTTACTTTCCCCAGAATAATCTTCAGCTTAATGACGTACTTACATTTCATGATAAAGTGTCTTATTGTAGTATCGCATTTCCAAGTGACAGATTCTTGATAATCGGGGATTTTAATATACGAAATGGTCACCATCTGGTCACCAATGAGCCATAATGGTCCAGCTATTTTAAATATGAACAGTGATCCATTGGTCCCCCATCCTTGTGTAACTTTTTATCGCTTAATCAATTTTCGCAATATAATTTTATACCAAATATAAATGATCGGCAACTTGATTTGATCATAAGAAATTTTGATTGCAAAGTTTCTAAATCAAATTTGCCATTAGTTAAGGAAGACCCCCACCATCCTGCCTTAGATATTACTGTATGTGACTCCTACCTAAGAACCTTACGTGTACCGCGGAGAACGGTGCGTATTTTTATTAAGCATTATTAAGCAAAGAGACCACCAGACGTACAGCCATGCGACAAAGCAACTTGTGGTTGCGATGTGGTTGGTATCACACTGATCACACACGCGGTTTATAATGAGAGTTTAAGAATAGCAAAATGTGGACCGTCTCAATTCAATTATTAATTTTGATAAAAATTTGCCAATATAGTGTAGTTGTGGTACATGTGTACTGCTTCTTACAGCAAACAACATTTTTAAATATGAATGCCGAAATAATATTTCAATATTACTCTTATTAAATTTAATACAGGTTATGAATGCCTTGACAACTATAATATCATGAATATTATAGAAGACAAGAATTACTATTTTTAATTCTTCAAATCTCTGGTGTGGTGTAACTTTTTATCGCTTAATCAATTTTCGCAATATAATTTTATACCAAATATAAATGATCGGCAACTTGATTTGATCATAAGTAATTTTGATTGCAAAGTTTCTAAATCAAATTTGCCATTAGTTAAGGAAGACCCCCACCATCCTGCCTTAGATATTACTGTATGTGACTCCTACCTAAGAACCTTACGTGTATCGCGGAGAACGGTGCGTATTTTTGATGGCGGTGACTATAATTCTATTAATTAAAGTATCATAGGAAATGGAAATGCTTCGGTCGGTATAGTGATTATACTTCGTTTATTTGTTTGAGAGACAGGCAAAAAAGAGTTGCTAAAGAATGCTATGATAATTACATCTGTAAAACTGAAAGTACTATAGCTAAGAATAGCAAATATTTCTGGAAATATATAAAATCTAAAAAACAAGGGAATGGTCTTCCCGACAACTTACATTTAGAAGGCGTTAGTTCTTCAGATGGGCAGGACATTGCTGACCTTTTTAATACCTACTTTAGTTCTGCATTCGATAAATATAGTCCATATCCCCCCGTCCACTTAAGTAATGACCATAATCATAATTCATTAAATCTTAGTACCGTTGATATCTCTTTAAAAGTAGTTAAGAGTTATTTTAAAAATCTTGACGTAAAAAAGGGCTGTGGCCCGGATGACATTCCTCCTTTATTTTTGCAAAGATTTTATAAAACATTATCTGTGCCCTTGCATAAACTTTTTAATGCATTATGCCTACATTATGGAAACGATCTTTTGTTGTCCCTATCTTTAAAAATGGCGATAACCACGATACTAAAAATTATCGTCCTATTACAAAACTGTGTTATTGCTAAGGTTTTTGAACATATTATTTGTGACATGATTACGCCGGTTATTAAACCTTTATTGATATCGGAACAGCATGGCTTCATAAGTCGTAGATCTACTGAAACAAATTTATGTGAATTTATTGATCATGTAACTATAGCTATGGATAGGGGCTTTCAGGTAGATGTCGTGTATACCGATTACTCAAAAGCATTTGACAAAATTTCTCATACAATACTAATACACAAGCAATAGTATCAGTATACACGGCGATTTACTTCGATGGCTGGAATCTTGTCTGCGAGAACGAAGTCAAGCTGTGACTATTAAATGTTTCTGTTCCTCATTCACATCCATAACATCAGGCGTCCCCCAGGGTTCACACCTCGGACCGCTTTTATTTAATATTTATGTCAACGATGTTTATTCAACTTTCAGTCAATCCAATTTGTTAATGTATGCAGATGATAAGATTTTTTTTAAAATATATAGTAAATTAGAACACTGTCAAGAGCTCCAAAATGATATAGATAATTTAAATGAGTATTGTAAAAATAATATGTATCTAAATGTAAAGAAATGTGATGTCATCACTTTCACTAGAAAGAAACAATATATTAAATATCAATATAAAAAAAATAATTAAGTTATTGAAAGAGTAACTGAGGTGCAAGATCTGGGTGTTCAATTAGATAATAAGTTAATATTTGATAGCCATTTAACGACAATTACGAATAAAGCTTAACGTATGTTAGGCTTTGTCCTAAGAGTTACCAAAGATTTTAAGCATCCGTCCACAGTATCATTGCTATATAAAGCTCTTGTAAGACCCGTTCTCGAATATGTATCTGTAGTACGGAATCCTCAATATAACGACACCTCCTACGTATAACATCGTAACTGACAAAATGACGAAAATGACATTTTTAAATTTTCATTTATCTTATACCTTGGACTATCGTTTCATCTTATAAAAACAATATTATTTACAATAGAACCAAAGATATGAAGACTGCATATAATCGAATCTTCACCTTTAGCGTAGTAATATATCGTATAGTGCAACTACGATACAGTACGTGGGGAACGGGATACTTGTGAGCCGTGCGACCCAATGGTAAGTGTAAGTACCGATAGAATAAGCGGGATTAACTCTTTTGTGGCCGTTGTACGAACATGCAAGGTAAGTGGAATGTATTAAAATATGAATTACAAATAAACAAAATGATTGTCTGAAATAACATAATACCCACACTAAAATCTCGTAAGTAGGACTTACTATAGTATACTTGGTTTTAGATACTTTTCAACTGTCGTAAGTAATGACTTACGATTATTTACGCCAGATTTTGTAGTCTTTTTATATCCTAAGTTATACTTAAGATATTTTACATCGAAACAAAACATAGGTTACTATAGTATTCGCTTGAAAAAACCTCAATAAAATGATTAATTTTGTTTTTGTTTTAGAAACTCACCGACTCCTTTAACGTAGATATTGATGAGATAAAAAAAAACGGTGGATATTTTAACTGATTCCGAAGAAACACGCCATAGTATAAGCTCCCCCTACTCAGTGTAAGTAACAGTGTATTGGAATAATAATAGCACGTGTCTTACATTTATATCCTAACTTTAAAGGTTTAAGACAATTTGAAACATAATTTCAAATTTAACTTAATTTCAAATTATAAGTTGTAAAAATACTATACCAATGATAAAAAATAATGTCAAAGTTTCTGTTTATTTCTCTCTCTCTATTCTATCTATGTATACATCTCTCTGCACGGTTAACAACTCAAATACTGTATAGGATATAAACGTCATGTTGTGGAAGGTACTAACCCAAGGGAAAGTTACGATAATGATATTATCACGCGTACAAAACTGCAGAAAAGAGCTTGTGGGGTGTAGTAATATAAGTATATGCATTGTAATACACATGTAAGATAACTATAGACGTTTTGCATTATGTGACATCGTCGTGGCAGGCAGTCGCTTGCCAACCACCATTCTGTAACAGTGGCTCAGTAAATGTATTACGTATTTTCTATAAAGTTATTTCATTTATACCCCAGTAGAGCAGTACCTATATTGGTGACCCCAACGATTGGACAGTGCATAGAGAGACATTTAGGAAATATAGCGAACATTTTTTTACGGTACTGCGGGGTTAGCGTCCATATTTTTGTGAACATTTTCTACCAAGTGAGCGACTCAGAGAACAAAACGAATGTCAATCCGCTGCCACCACAGCCGGCGCAAGTTAGTAGCCAAGTAGTCAAGAAGGCAAAGGAGGAAACAATAGAGTCTTCGGGTATGTCACTAGCAGCTATCAGCATATCTTCGAAGTTACCAGAATTCTGGGTGGACATGCCGCGTTTATGGTTCACCCAGTTTGAAGCGGTCATGGCACCTCAAAAGCAGGGCGAAGAAGCCAAGTTCAATATGGTCATATCGAAACTAGGAAGAGACTCTATACAACAAGTGAGTGACCTTGTAACTTCGCCGCCGGAGGAGAACAAATACACAGCGTTGAAGGAGAGACTATTGCAAGTATATGAGGAAAGTGCTGAGCGACAGTTTCAGAAGCTGGTATCGGAGTTAGAGTTGGGTTCCCAAAAACCCACACAACTGCTGAGACGAATGAAAGACTTGGGGCGCAAAACGCAGGTATCTGAACAAACCTTGAAGAACCTGTGGCTATCTAGGATGCCTACATCAGTGCGAGCAGTAATTACGGTATGTCAAGACCAGTCTCTAGATAACTTGGCTACCATAGCAGACAAGATAGTCGAGAATAGCAAGTCATACGAAATCGCAGAAGTGGCGAACAACGCAATGGAAGCGCCACATGGAGAACTCACGGAGCTCACCAACCAGCTCAGCAAACTCACCATGGAGGTGGCAGCGTTGCGCAATGAAGTACAGGGTCGTGCGCGCTCCAGAAGCGGCAGTCAACGTGGCTACAGAAGCAGGTCGACCTCGCGCCAGAGGAGGACACCCGGCGGCGCAAGCTGGCTATGCAGATTTCACTACCGTTTTCGGAAGAATGCGAGGCGCTGCGAGCAGCCATGTGCCTGGAGAACGTCAGCGTCGGAGGCGGAAAACTAGATGCGGTACGGTCGGATTCGATGGACGAGTGTACCCAAGGACATCACGCGACCACCTACTTTTAAGGACATCCCAGAACACTCCGTATATCATCATATTGAGACTGCGGGCCCGCCGGTGCACGCTCGAGCCAGGCGATTGCCACCGCACAGGTATGATTTAGTTAAAAAAGAGTTCCAAACTATGCAGGAGTTAGGAATATGTAGACCGTCAGATAGCGAATGGGCGAGCCCATTACACGTAGTGCCCAAAAAAGGGGGCGACATTCGTCCTTGTGGCGACTACAGGATGCTTAACGCAATAACAAAGCCCGATCGCTATCCGATTCCTAGGGTTCAAGATTTCACATACGGATTGCATAACAAGAAAATATTTTCCAAAATAGATATTTACAGAGCGTATCATTTTATAAAAATTTGGCCAGACGATATTAAAAAAACAGCCATTATTACGCCATTTGGGCTTTATGAGTTTCCAAGGATGACGTTTGGACTACGGAACGCAGCCCAAACATTTCAAAGATTTATAAATAATACTGTATTATCGGGCATAGAACAGTTAGATTATGATAGTTGTAGTTTAAGTGATAAAAATAGTCATAACAATATCGCAGGTCAGTCAGTTGTATTCGGATACTTGGATGACGTCATCGTGGGGTCAGATAACGAGGCTATTCATAAACAACACTTACGGTTACTGTTAGAACGATTTAGTAAATATAAAATGTCTATAAACGTAGGCAAGTGCGTTTTTGGTCAAACAAAAATAGATTTTTTAGGTTACGCAGTTACAGCCGAAGGGATTAGCCCTTTAGCAGAGAAAGTTAAAATTATAGATACATACCCGAAACCAGAAACAGTCGAACAACTACGAAGGTTCCTGGGTATGTTAAATTTTTATAGGAATCATATACCTAACGCAGCAGAGGTTCAAGGCTGTTTAGATAGGTATTTACACGGGGCAAAGAAGCGAGACAAGCGTAAAATAGAGTGGTCGGACGAGGCAGACAGAGCGTTCGAAAAGTGTAAGGAGAATTTGAAAAATGCTGCCACGTTAGCATACCCAAAAGCAGATGCAGAACTGGCTTTGATGACGGATGCGTCTGATTTTAGTATTGGGTCGGTGTTGCATCAGAAAGAGAATAACGCATGGAGACCCCTCGGTTATTTTTCTAAACGACTTACGGAATCCCAAAAGAAGTACTGTACATATGATAAGGAACTTTTGGCGATTTATTCAGGAATAGTTTATTTTAGAGATTTAATAGAAGGTAGGAATTTTACAGTTTACACCGACCATAAGCCTCTTACGTTTGCATTTACAAAGTTAAGTTCGAACAAAGAATTACCTAGGTGAACCCGTCAACTATTGTATATTAGCGAGTTTACAAGCGACATAAGACATGTGCATGGTAACAAAAACCCGGTGGCCGACGCGCTTTCAAGAATAGAGGCGATAACGTGTCCGGTCGTGTTGCAATACCAAGAAATTGCTCAAGCGCAGGCGGGCGACGCTGAGCTAGCAAATTTAATCAGCGCAGGTGTTAATAACAGTATACAACTAAAACGTATGAATATGAATAATTCGAATGACATGATTTATTGCGAAACATCGACTGACAATATTAGACCATACATTCCAGTAAAATTCAGAAAGGCTATTTTTGATAATTTTCACAATTTATCTCATCCGGGAGTGCGAGCATCGCGAGCTCTTATTAGTAAAAAAGTTTTTTGGCCAGGAATGAATAGAGACATAGGTACATGGGTAAAAACATGCGTCAGTTGCCAGAAAAGTAAGATAGTTCGACACACGGTATCTAAACTTAGTAGTTTTGATGAAGGCGACCGTTTTAGCCACTTACATGTAGATATAATAGGGCCGTTACCTGTAACGGAGCATGGTTATCGGTATTGCGTGACAATGATAGATCGGCGTACTCGATGGCCGGAAATATGTGCTGTCCCGGATATGACAGCAGAGACAATTGCAAAATCCGTGTATGAGGGCTGGATATGTCGGTTCGGTTGCCCAGATACAATCACGACAGATCAAGGCAGACAGTTCGAAAGTGAATTATTCAGGGATTTAATGAAATTATTAGGGATACACAAAACACGAACTACTCCGTATCATCCCCAGTGTAACGGAAAAGTGGAAAGATGGCATAGAACATTGAAAACGGCGTTAATGTGTAGGTTAAAAGACAATTTATTGTGGCATATTGAGTTACCCACGGTCATGTTAGGGTTGAGGGCTGCGTGTCAAGCGGATAGCGATTACATAAGCGCAGCGGAATTTACCTTAGGTCATTGTTTACGATTGCCTGGAGAGTTTTGTACAGATAGCCCAACTGAAATAGATAATCCACAGGCGTACATTATTAGATTAAAGGATACTTTAAATAAGATTAAACCTAAGAGTAGAAAGTTAGACAATAGCCAATCTATGTTTGTACATGCCGATTTAAGTTCTTGTACACATGTGTTTATCCGGGTGGATGCAGTGAGAAAACCTTTGACACCACCATATAGTGGGCCATACAAGGTTATTGAAAGAAATTCTAAAATTTTTAAAATATTAATTAACGATAAAATCAATAGTGTGTCAATTGATAGGCTTAAACCGGCATATATCTTAGAAGATAATAATGTAATTGAAAAAAGCAGCGGGGACGAGCATCAGCACGCCAATGTAAACACACCTTTAAAAACATCGCGTAGTGGTAGGCAAATTAAAAAGCCAGTCAGGTTTATTAATTAATTATATTCGTAGTATGTAAGTTCGATATTAAGTAGGTATACGCAGAGTCAGCACTCAGTGTAATAAGTAATAACGCATCATTTTAGTTATTGCATATAAATTGTATAAAGATGCGCACAGATATTCATTGTCATATCGATTGTACTACCGATAGCATATACATAACGTATATATATTTTTCCTCATTTCTCATTGTGTTTCTTATCAGTACGAAGCTATCAATATGGGTAAAACATACTCAGTGGACAAAAAAGAGGAAGAGATTATTATTGCACAGAATGGGGCAAATAATGCGTCTACGATGCATATGGAATACAAACTGGAAGTGTTGGGCATCTTGGTAACAGTGATGGTTGTCATCATTTTCGTAGCGTGTGCGTTAGCAATGTATAAGGTGTGCGCGAATAGAAGTAAGCGAGTATTACGTCGGGAACTGAATGCGTTACGTTCCAATAGTGTGATAAGTGTGATACCACAGCAAAATCAGAGGCCCAATGGCTATGAAATGTAATATATGTAACAACCTAAGTTGTGAAATATATGTTAACTGACTTACCAACTTGATATTTACAAGGATTCTTTTGTATTGATTTGTAATAAAAATTTGTGTCGTAAAATTTTTTTTTTTAGAAAGGGGTGTATGTGGGGTGTAGTAATATAAGTATATGCATTGTAATACACATGTAAGATAACTATAGACGTTTTGCATTATGTGACATCGTCGTGGCAGGCAGTCGCTTGCCAACCACCATTCTGTAACAGTGGCTCAGTAAATGTATTACGTATTTTCTATAAAGTTATTTCATTTATACCCCAGTAGAGCAGTACCTATAAGCTATAATCATACTTTTTTCTTTATTTTCACCACACTAAAGATTCTCTGATAACTGCTGAGAAAATAACACGCCATTCATTAGTTGCACAATAAATCGAAATATTAAAAATAAAATATTTATTTTGATTATGAAAACCACTTATGTCCTTGGTTTGTTGAAAAAGTTATTTTGTCACTACAACCCTCTTAAGTTTCACTGATTTAGTTAATACTCAGCTAGCGAACAGACTTCCAGGAAAAGGAACACTAAACCCAGGAAAAACAAGAGAAATATCGGACGTCGACATGCTGCGAAATGGAAAGACAAGAATCGGAAAATGCTAAGAAACTTAGGCTATGAGTTTATGAGTAACGATGGTGCTGTAAGGCATTGTAGCATACTAAATAGTTTCTTGAAACTTAGTAATAGATTTTCAATAGGTTTGGGCATTGAGGGAATGGTGAAAAGCATTATGGTATGTGTGTAGGATATGTATGCGATCTTATAAAAATTTTTCAACTAGTAGAATCTCATGAGACTTGCCAAATAAACTTGAAGATCCTTATATCATCCTCTTAGCGTTATCCCAGTGTCTGCTTTGAAGTTTAATCGAATTTGACTGAATACTAGCTTTTACACAGAGCGACTGCCTGTCTGACCTCCCCGCAAGCCAAATAGATAGCTTTATTGTACGGTTTAGACTAGTGTCAGTTTATGCATACGTACTGGGTCCCTAAAATGACTGTCAAAGATCTTCATAACAGTCGCGACCAACGGCTTAGTATACTCGCCGAGGCATGGCAAAAATGTTAATTTTCAATTCAATACGCACATAACTCTGAAGTCATTGGTGTGTGCCGTGAATTTGAAACCGATAGCCTCTGTATGGTAGTCTGTTGGCATCTCTACTCACTGCCTTTTCCGCTAGGCTATCACTTTATGTTATCTAAGCGTCTACTAGGAAATAACGTATACCTGATAATGTTGCGCTCTGTGCAAGTAGGCAGCCGATACCTAAGGTCGAAAAAAATAATTATTTGATGAAGATGTGCAAGTCTCAAATAATACTCAGTTCTCATCACGATTTATTTTGACGTCTACCAGAAACTAAATTCAGACAAACTTTCAATAACATTTTATTCCTAGTAGTGATTGCTCTTAAAATGAATAAAACAAGAAAATAAATCTTATAATAAAGATCTCATATCACGTTCCTAAAACTGCTGTAATAATGAATGGCAATGCCATTGGATAGTATTTTGAGTTCTTTTGCCGAAAATAATGTTTTTGGACTGATTTGATTATGAAATACATATATTTAACGCAATGGAAAATATTTTATTTCATGTATTCCCTTTAATATTATGATAATTGTAACTTACGACACATTTTTATATTATTAATTCCAATGTAAGTTATCTTATATACAACATACATTACTTAAATCTTGATGAATTTCAAGGAAAAAGATAGTAAGTACTACATACAATTAAATACATCTGATATTTTCAAAGTAGAAATGTGACTTTTAAGGAATTCTAGCAAAAATAACAAGAAACCTTACTAGAGGTCATAAACTAAGCCTAAAAATATGCCAGTATGCCAAATTTGGTTCTTAAATTAGCTTATTTGACTTCACAAACATCAATAATCTACTTCCGTACCTTTCAATGGCGATACTGTAAAGTTGATAAAATGCAGTTACGATATTGTACGTAGGAGGTGTTGATAAAATATACATTAATCAAATTGAAAAGATTCAGAAAAAAAATAATAAACATATTGAATGGCGGTTTAATAAAAGTAATAACTTTGGAAACTCGACGACATGAACGTGATTTGATATTCTTATATAAAATTGTTAACAATATAATAGACTCCCCTTATCTTGTGAGTCGTATAGGATTTGTATGTCCACGTATTAATTCACGAAAATAGTAAAATTCTTGCAAAAGAACAGTATGGCTTCAGGAAAAACAGGTCAATAAACAGAGCCATATATGAAGTTATGTCCAAGATAATTACTAGCGTTGATAAGAGGACTCCCGTGGCAGCGCTTTTAATGGATATGACAAAAGCTTTTAATTACGTGGATCACAAAATATTGTTGTATAAGCTAGAAAGATATGGAGTACGAGGAAAGGCTTTAGAACTTATAAATTCTTACCTGGGAAACCGTGTACAAATAACTACAATTAATAAAATATATCCAAATACTAAATTTGATACTACATACAAGTCCCAACCCAGGCAAAGCACAATGTCTATCCCACAAGGAAGTATATTAGGTCCGCTATTGTTTATAATATATATAAATGATATGCCAAAAAGCACCAAACACCAAATGTTTTTATTTGCAGACGATAGCACTCTTATTTACACAGGAGAAAATATCGATTCCTATGAAAGTGACGTAAACCGTGCTCTCAATGACATAATACAATGGCTGACCAAGAATAACTTACGGATAAATCTGGACAAAACAAAAATCATGACATTCTATAATAAATCTAATCATCTTGACATGGAAATTCGTTATAATAATTGTAGAGTAGCTGAAACAGACAAGGCTAAGTTCCTTGGACTATATCTAGATTCAAACTTAACATGGAAACATCACATTAATATGTTATGTAACAAATTAAACCAATTTGCATATGCCCTATTCAAGTTAGCAAAGATATCCAATAGGTCTACTGTTCTAGCTGCTTACAAAAGCTGAATACACGAAAATTACAAAAACGTTAGTATCCAGCCCATGATAACGAGTTACCTTCATCTAACACTGTAGCAAATTTTAATAAAATTTGTGGAACAACAATGAAAATGTAAATGTAGTAAGTTGAATGACCTAATAATGCATGAATATTAAATTAATGGAACTAGAGATTTTATATAAAAAAAAAACTGAAAAGTAAGGTATCTATATAAATTAAAAAAATCAAGAGTTGGCTAGTGTAAGTGGCCACCTATCCTTATCACTGAAATAATCATTAATGGTATAATAACCTTTCCTAATAAGACAGTCTTTTATTTTACTTTTGAACGTACTAAATGGCAATTCTAAAAGACTAATTGGTATTTTATTGTATATACGAATACCTAGCCCTACAAAAGAATTATTAACTTTATGTAAACGATGATAAGGGGCATATAACTTATGCCTGTTTCGAGTATTTATGTTATGTACATCACTTTTTGTAGTAAATAAACCTATATTTTGCCTAATATACAATATATTAGCAAATAAAAATTGCGAGGCTACTGTAAGAATCCCTATAGACTTAAAGCGTTCCCTAAGAGTATCTTTTGCCCCTAACATGTTTCTGTAGAACGAAGATATTCTGAATATCCGCAGCTTTGCCCCATAACAAAATACCGTAGGACATGACACTATGAAAATAGCTAAAATAAACTAGACGAGCTGTGTCAACATCAGTAAGTTGTCTAACTTTTTGACAGCATACGCAGCAGAACTGAGCTTACCTACAAGACATGCTATATGTGCACCCCATTGTAACTTATTATCTAGTGTAATGCCTAGAAACACTGTCGAGTCAACTGTGTCAAGTTCCTCCCTATCTAGCCTTATATTAGGTCCCAGTTGTCTAACGTTAGGTAAAGCAAATTTAACGCATTTAGTCTTTTTAGAATTAAGCACTAGGTTGTTTGCTGAAAACCATTGTGTAACCTGTATAAGTGCATTATTTACATCATCAAATTGATTCCTATTCCTATCTACTTTAAAAATAAGTGACGTATCATCTGCAAAAAGTACGACATCACAGATATTTTTTAAATAAAAAGGTAAGTCATTAATATATACAAGGAATAGAAAAGGACCAAAAATAGAGCCTTGTGGAACGCCTAACTGTATAGGTAATTTAGAGGATGTAGTCCCATTTACATCGACGCACTGAAATCTTTGCCGCAGGTACGACTCGACAACACAAAGTGCGGTTTCCTCTACGCCGTAGTGGCGGAGCTTACGCAATAGTGTGTCGTGATGAACGCAATCAAATGCTTTTGAGAGGTCACAGAATACTCCGATAGCATTTTTAGATGACTCCCAAGCATTATAAACGTGTTTTATGAGAGCAACACCCGCATCAGTAGTGGATCTACCTTTAGTAAATCCGTATTGATCTTTATGAAGCAGACTATTTAAATTAAAGTGTCTTAGTAGCTGCTTTAATAAAATCTTTTCAAATATTTTACTAAATGCCGGCAAGATAGAGATGGGCCTGAAGTTATTTACGTCATTTTTACTGCCAGATTTGAATAAAGGTATGATTTTACTTAATTTCATCAAATCCGGAAATACGCCTAAGTCAAAACATTAGTTAAAAATTATAGAGAGGTAAGGCGCAACAGTCTCAACTATAGTACCTAAAATTTTAATTGAAATGCCCCAAAAGTCGCCGGTATTTTTAATATTAATTGAATTATATGCGATCAATATATCTCGCGGGGTAACGTGCTCGAATCTAAACACGCTCTTGCATTCAGGTACACTGCTAAGCAAAAAAATTCCAGCGTCTAAGGATGATGATTGTAAAGAGCTAGTAGTTGTTAAAGGTATGCTCGCAAAGAAACTATTGAACATATGCGCTACTTGAGTTTGATTGGTGACTAATAAATTGTTTTCTTTTAGTTCAAATTGGTTTTCCCGTGGTCGTGCTCTTCCTGTTTCATTATTTATAATTCTCCAAGTTTCTTTAATTACATTTGTTGAATGCTTAATTTTGCTACTAATAAATTTAGATTTTGCCATAACACAAACTTGTTTAAAAATTTTTGAGTAGTTTTTTACATAATTTAGAAAAGGTGTGTCTAATCTATGTTGTTTCATACCATATAATTCAAACAATTTGGCTCTACTTCTGTATATACCTATAGTGGCCCACTGGTTAAAAGATCCGGTAGTACCCTTTAATGTGACAGTTTTACTCTTGAAAGTAACTTGAAACTCATTATTTACTATTCCAAAAAGTGAATTATAAATTGTATTTGGATTTTCTGAGTTCAAAATTGAGGGATTGAGTTTAGCGATAATATTGTTTTTAAAACGTATAAGACGATTGGTAGTTTGAGGCCTACATTCTACTGTATGTGATTTATCATATGTTGTACATGACTAGCTAAACGACAAACTAGCTATCTGTCCACGGTAATCAGAAGGAAGAGAACTAATAACTACTGGGTTTTTAGCAACACAAGAACTAAATATGTTATCCAAACAAGTAGAAGATGTTTCAGAGACTCTAGTAGGTTCACAGAATAAATTACTTAAATTAAATGACTTAAAAAGATTCAGAAATCTAGTACACTGTGAAGAATTCTCTAAAATATTAATATTAAAATCACCACATACTATAATATTCTTATGACTACCTATAATTTTATTAAGAGCATCTTCCATAACAGTCTCAAATAGATTATAATCACCAGAAGGGGGTCGATATACACAAATTATAATATATAAGTCTAGTTCCACACAGGACAACTCAATAGTGCGCTCAATAGATAAATTTACAATATCCTTACGTTCTTTGCATTTTAATAAATTTGAAGTCATTATGAGAGAACCGCCTCTAATAGCCTGCTTTCTTATATACGAACTCTGCACTGTGTAATATTCATTTATAACAATAACCTCATGGGTGCTTAACCTATGTTCAATTAAGCACAAAACCTTAACGTCATATTTTTCTAGAAATAAACTTAACTGTAACTCTTTGCCAGATAGGCCCTGCATGTTTTGATGTACTATATTCAAATACTGCAGCTTAACTGTTGTCCTATAAATACTACTACAATGCGTTTCTTGCCTCAAATATAAGATATGGCATTATTTATTGGGGTAATTCCACGGATAAGGATTTCGCGTTCAGAGCTCAAAAAAAGTGTTTGAGATAGTTTTGTAAACTACTGCCAACGGATAGTTGTAAGCCATTTTTTAAACAATTAAAATTACTTACTTTACCATCCTTGTACATTTATGAAGTATCAGTATTTGTAAAAGGCAACTTCACCTTGTTCGAGACCTTAAAATCTAAACGCAGAGCAAATTATATTTGCGTCACACCACATAGTACATCACTGTTTGGTAAGAGCCTGATGGGAATGGCTCCCAAAATATTTAATAATATACCGACTAGGATACGCAACGCACCAAACATTTAAAAAACACCTATACGATTTTTTAACGGCAAAGTGCTATTATTCTGTCACGGAATATTTGTATGATAAACCTAGTTAGTAGGACCACAGTATAGGACACTCGTATCTCCGACTGGCGGATCAAATTCAAAGTAATTGAGTCCGTTTCAAAAATTCCTCGTCTATGTCGATGGTATTTACACAATGAGTGATATATATTTATAACAATTCCGCAATGGTTTGTAATGTATTATGAAAACTATTTTGAATCACATTGTATTAATTAAATTATAATTAGTTAAGCTATATTTATTTGATTTGAATTGATATTGGAATTAGTGTATCGACCTGTAATAAGCATCTGACTTCAATCTGGAACATGTTTGACATTGTATGATAATTTATTTATATTCAATTTGCATGCATTAATTAATTGATGATTGTATTTAATTTCTATAATTGTGTACGCCAAGCATTGGCAAACATAGTGAAACCTAAACAAATATTACCAACTTTGTATACCTACCTATGTTTACAAATAAAAAAAAAATAAGAAAGAAACCATTATTTTTGGTACCTCATGCTAGAACTAATTATGGAAAATTTTTATTTGTTATAAGATCTTGCCGGTTATTTAACAATAGTTGTAATGCTAATATGGATGTATTTAACCTCTCTTTGCGAAACTTTAAGAAATCTGTTCATGATTGCCTTGTTCTTGTTGATTGTAGGTAATTAAAACTAAAACTTTCGCATTTTTTTTTGTGTTTGAGATTTTGATATGTTGTTAACAACTCAACTTAATATATAAATTTAAGTATACTAGTGTCACATGTCACGTTTGTTAAATGCAGGTTAAGTATTCCTGGCACCCACACATTAGGTAGGTATACAAATAGGTGCGACCAGGGCTCTAGCTTGAGCATTTCTGTACTTATACTTTTCTTGTATTGTCTTTTTTAGACCCCCTTTTTTACGTATTTGGGTTACAGTTTTAAAAATTTGTTGAAAATGAATGAAAATGGTTTCGGCTCTATTAAAAACATTTCATCTTTCTAGCGATCGGTTTGATCACCAAAAAGCTCGGAGCAAATTTATTTTCATTTCGCTAGCATTCTGACCAGAATGCTCGAATGAATGCTAGATAAAACGGACTCGTTTGTTTTTCTACAGTGTAACATTTGCATGAATTTTTTAATGAATGCTCAAGATTATCAGCACCTTTAGATTCAATAGTACCTACCCACTATTGCCGATTAAATGTGGATATGTTTTTAGATTCAAAGGTTCATTAGCAAAGGTAAATACTTGACCGGTCATTGTAAACTCGATACATTCAAACACAGAAACAATAATCGTATTCATAACACAAAGATTTTGAGCTGTAATGGAACCTACGTGTAAGCAGCATGTAAAAAAGTAAATGTTAATGTCCTAAATGAATATCTACTCTTTTCTAACGATAAAATCTTGAACCAAAATTTCATCGGAAGTGTATCTTTTTCTATAAACAATACAAATCATTAATCCTTTTAGTAATGCCAGCTGTATATGTGATACATTTGCTCAGAATTCTTATACATGAGAGGTTTCTTTATAAATACCATAATCCTACTTAATCTAACTTCCTTCAATACGTAAAGCTTATCTGAGTTATGTAACTTTGTGGCTGTAGTATGTGAAGACATTATAATATTTTGTGATACATTTCTAATTCCAATGTCGATGATACGTAGAAAGCACTGCGAGCGTTGTAAATTACAAAACAGTTTACAGTAACTTTGATGAATCTAACCTTTTTACGAAAAAGAACGCCCTACTAGTGATGAGTGACTAACAGCAGTATTTGGATGCAGTCATGCTAAACATCGATCACACACATGTTGCCAGCTCCAAGGAAGGTAATCTCTCTTTTCTCTTAAATCTCTTCTTATTCTCTCTTCCCGCTGAAAAAACCTAGAATTTGTAACATCGATTACCAAGTGGATTCCCTTGAGTTTCAGTCCATGCCTGCTGTAACCAATACGACTTACCTACAAATACAAACTTTTCAATAGCTAAATTCAACTAATTGATTATCGGTGATGCCGTTATGTATTTTGACTTACCTACCAGTTATGTAAACAAAATCTAAGACTCTAAATTATATACGGCACTCGCTGTGCAAGCAATTAATTACAAACAGTGTCAATAAAAGGTCTTTATAACTCATAATGCCCACTTTCAGCGATCAAACAAAATTATCAAAGAATATGAACCTTATGTCTAGGTAACAAGGTCTATTGAAATGGTGTTTCCGTCGGTTTGGCTGCGGGCTGTTATTATTTAAACAAATATAATCTAAAGTATAATGAATGAAGGAGCTTCACACGATATAATTATAATATTTATAGAAGATAATATTACTAATTAATGGCTGACTTGATTTGTGAAGTTGAGCAACGTTGTGCCTTGCTTGTTTCAAAACGTCCACTTTCAAATATGTGTGGACGTTTCTGTAAGCATTTTTAAAGTTTTATGTCTTGAGAATTTAATTTAATTGCTATCTTATTATTTTATCTTGATACTTTCTAGTTCCATAGTTTCTATTTTCATTAAAGAGCAACATGCTATGAATCTGTAACATATAATTAATGTGATAGAAGGCAGCCACGTGCTATTTACACCAATAAGCTACATTTTTTTTTTTACTTAAGTTCCACTATTGTTTAAAAAAATAATTATTTTGGTATTCCAATACCTTATATTTACAGACATCATATCAAAATAATCACAAAAGCTGATATTCTGTCACATCTGGTTAGACTAGTAAGCGGACCTCGGGCTCTTTTTTTTTAACGTGAGTGTGCGTCGTTCACGCTCCCACTCGGCGGCCTTCTTCTGGAGAAATACAGCTTCACAGGAGGAGACCACTGTACGCCAATTGTGGGTGTCCTCTACCATTGCCGCTAATATGGCTGGTAGGGACAAATCCCTCCCGACCTCGGGTTCTTAGACGTGTAAGTTTTGGATGCAACCGGGATAACGCAAGGACGATGACGATGACCTTATTATTTACATCGACATTTTGGTATAGGTTACACTAGCTGCGGTCGCGACGTGTTTACCAATGTAAGTCATACCAACAATCCGTTACATAAATACCTATTAGTATGAGTTACAAGTCACACAAGTTTAAAAATGCTTGTAACGTATGTACCGCGTCTGCGTCATAATACCGCCCATACGCTCGGCCAATCAGATAAGGCCATCGTCCGTGCTCGCGAAGTCTGACCATATAATATGGTCACGTAGCGACTCCAACTCTGATGGAGAGCTCCAGTATATATAGGGGCCGACAGAGAGGCCGGCACCGCCACTCCATCCTACTGACCTACTACCGCTACTCTGTCCGTATCCATCGTACGTGTATCCTTTCCGTGTACGTGTGTCCCAGCTGTGGGTGAGTTACTACATTTACTGCACTAGCGTACTGCCCATCTCTCTACCTGCTAGCTGAGGCCGGCTGACGCCGCCTGCCTGACTCTATTGGTTGTGGCTTTCCTAATGCAGTCTCCCACGCATTAGGAAAACCACAACCAATAGGGTCAGGCAGGCGGTATCAGCCGGCCTCAAAATAAAAACTATGGTACCGGACATACATTACATGCTATAAACTATTTTAGTGCAAAATTTCATTAAAATCTGTTGAGTATTTTTTTGCTGGTAAGTGCAAGTTTAGTAATCTCCATCCCAGACTGCATTTATGATAAGTAGGGTTTTACTGGGGCTTCTGATAAATAAAAAAATACAGGCAATATAAATATTTTTAATATATCATAGTAGGGTATTATAAGGGCTTCTGCGTCACTCAACTCGCTTTGCCTATTTCGTGACGCAGAGCGCCCAAATATTACCCTACTGTTTTTATCTGCGTCTGATTCACAATATAATATAGTATTTAATTCACCGACGTATCATTGTAGTGCCAATGCAACGGGACACAACTGTTGTTTCTACTTTGAGATGGTAATGTATAAACAACATTCTCAAACTCAACTGCTGTGTTTGGTCGACGCAATCTCATACTTATTACACCAATGGTTTAGTGGGGAAATATTTAACGTAATGTTAATTATCCATTTAATTTTACTTAATCGTTTCCTATACTCACAAACACACCCATTTATTTTTTAATAGATGCCATGATTGGGATATTACATGAATTGATACACATTCATAAGTACAATAAAACCTCCGCGAAGAAAACACATACATCGGGTACTAAGACAAGGAGTTAATTCCTAAGCTTAAAACATACTGTTAATCATAAAAGTAGGGTATTATTGGTACTTAGTAGGCCGCTGACGCAGAAGCCTGCGTTAGCGGCCTACTATGATAGATAAAAAATATGAACATTGCCTGCATTGTTTGAATTTTACCTATAATTTCATTTTTATAATTAATGTTTATAAACGCTAAGTAAATATGTAGGGGATGCTAAAACCCACATTGTGTTCAGTTTTTCTTAACAGTTTCGTATCTTATCGAGTACGTAAAGATATATTCTATCCCTAGAGTTGTTTATTGACTCTTGGAACATTACACAGATTAGATCCACTGCATTTAAGGAAGATTATATAAAACAACATTTAATATCTTCACTTGGGACATACCACCTAATGACTGACTCACTGCGAAGTCTCTAACTGACAGACTTCAAAGCATAATTAGTTATTTCAAGATGTCAACACTCATCCCGTGTTGTGTAAACCCTTTTGTTTTATACAGAATAATACATAAAGCGAATATCTTTAAACCAGACATATAAATATTGACACATATCACATAATACTTATTTCGTTTGAATAATTACCAATCATGGATGAAATATCTTATCTATGTACTCATAAACTAAACAAATTGAAGGTACAAAAAACAATAGGTACTGTAATATCAAAAGTCATTAATCGTAAGAACAAAAACAAATCGGTACATTTATATTTGACTCGATAAAGACTTTGAAACTTAAGAGCTTAATGTTATTTGTTTAAAGGTCATCCTTTGAATAATACTATTTTAGAAAGTTACGAAGTGCTTAATAACTTTAGCTTAGTAGTTTAGTATTTAGTTGTTCATGCATATGTTATTGTTTATAGTCATGTTAACCTTTGCAATGTTTATAGACTTATATAGAACTAGCTATACGCCGCGGTTTCATCCGCGTTATTTTTGGTATCTCTACAGCAGCGCTACTTAACGGTCAAATTAGCCTATACGAAGCTCTACAAAGTCATTCATCTTCCAGTGAAAGTCTCATTTAAATTGATTCAATTATTCCTGAGATTATCCCTGACAGCAGAAACACAGACGAAATTTAAACAAAAATTGATAATGTCATGTAACTGACTATTTTATTATGCACTGCAAACACATCACTTTTATTAATATGTATATACCTATAAATAAGTTAATCAATAAAGATTTTTTTACTTCGCAATTTAATAATTATTGTTATATTAAACATACTTGAATCGTAAACGTCTAGCTGTGACATTCATATCGTACCTATGCTTAATATAATATCAATATAAATAATAATAAAGCCTTTTATTTCTTGCATGCTAGGCATTCTATCGAAGTTTGATTTAATTATTTTTGAGTCGCAAGAACCCTTTCTCAGGTGAAGGCCTCCTCCAAAGCAGCCCATTTAACTCTATCAAGAGCTACTTCTGTCCACCTCAAGCCTGCAGTCCTGGTGATGTCGTCCTGCCAATATCAATATACCTACCAATATATATATGTATATGTGTGTCTGTGTGTGTTTAATAAATATCTATTAACCTAAGAGATGATTATATTCTTGTGTACCAGCATAATATAGTAAGGTGGTCACTAAAATTGGGTGGCCGCTCGAAATTCATCCATACAACGTTTTTAAAATAGAGGGCGTCGCTGGTATGATAATTAAATATGTATAAATATCATTTGTAGATGGATGGTACAATTGAGATCTATACATTATATCAGTAAAGTACACTTTTACAAGTCAAATGTGTATATGTGATTATTAGATAAGTCGAGAAACCGAAAACATTTTACATATATAAATGGCACCGAGACTTGAAAAACATTTAGTAAATGACACAAAATAATGTCTTGTGCTAGGATCGAATCCACAACAATTTGTGGGCGGCCGCTTATGCCTTTTCACTAATCGTACAATAATAAATATACTTAACTTTACCAGCCATGGGTAAATACCTTAATTATTTTATTTTCTAATATTACGTATTGCAGAATAATTTACTCTTATAAATAATATATTATGGATACGTAAGTATCTAAGAAAGTTTCACAAAGTATTCTCTCAGTGTATTCAAAATCTTCGCGCTTCGACTAATTTGAATAAGAATCTCAATGAATAGCAAAACAAACTGGCATATTAAATTATGCAGCTAAATGTGTCTGGTTGAATGGGCCTTCTATCAATTAGTTAAGTTGATTGATATCACTGGATGGGCAGTAGCTCTCGCAAGAAATCATTACAATAAAATATCACTTAATAGTGGTCACGTTATCTCGTAAGTAATTTGTTTAAAGTAGCTACAGAGGTAGAATAAAAAAGCCATAGCCATGTACGTACCCACAATTCATCATTACTTATGATAAATTGTGTAGTGCTGTGATAAATTCGATAATTATTTAGGTATATTTTACAAGTTTTTATTTAAGTTACAATGTATCTATGTATGATCCCACACTATTACAAAAGAAAACATCTTTTTCAAAACTATCAATATTTTAACTCTGAATAAAAGCAAAACATATTATTACTATCTTCATCAAATTAGCTCTTACCTATGGATCCTTTATAAGTTAGTTTGTTTTATTTAAATGTTTGGCATATTTTTTTAAAGTCTGTCAGTTTATAAGATGATTCATGAGGGCCACTCCTAGTTAATATCATCGCCTACAATCCGGTATGGTAGGTAGTATAATAATTGGCATTCCACCGCAGATAATATAACGTTTCATAAGCACGACACAAATTTTATTCTATAAATAATATACCTAATATAATTGGGATAATGAGCTAGGTTCTACTGAACCTAGCTTACAATATGTTTAAATAATAATCCATATTTTCAACTTCTATCGTTATAAATGCGAAAGAGTGTTATGCGAAAGTTATTTGTTGGTTTCTTACCCTTTCATGTTTAAACAGCTATGCTGATTCTGATGAATTTTGCATTAACGTAACATATAGGCCAAAGCAATCTAGACATATTTTTGTCGAGACCGTGAGTTTTAGTGTTATCATTATTAATTATGCTATGTTTATTTTCAGGTAAGTATTTCATCTTTAAAACTGTATGCAACTTTATCATAAATAAAGATATTAATAGAAGGTAAATTCATAGTTATTTAAGTCATAGAATATTTGCACAGTTTTGTAATTTCTAACCAGAACCTAGCTCAGTTAAAACCGTGACACAAAGCATTTTGCTGCTATTTTGTTGGTTTATCCTCGTAATAATGGGAACCAGCAACATTTTGATTTTAAATAAACCTTTACAAAAACTCAACTGCATGGCTGACGGATTCCTAGCAAGTGTCAGTCGTAAACTTGAGACAGTAACATTAAATTGTGCATATTGTAGAGGCAGAGATTGCAGATATCGTATGATAATAAAATGTTTATATTGCATTTATGAGGCTCACGGATATTAGACCCCGCCAGCCTATCTAATAATAATTTTGTAAGGCCAGGTCTATATCCAGCAGTGGCCTACGGCAGGATGATGATGTTGATAATGATGATGAAGCACATTAAAATCCTTATGTTTGCCTTACTTCCCAGTATACGCTAGTACATACCATGCATTGTACTATGACATATAAATATGAATAATCAACTCTACTAACTCGGTTGTACGCCACGATTGTTAAGACTTAAGGTAACTTCAGTCTTAACGTGTAAACGTTAGCATAATTATCAAGTTTCACAAAATGATTATGACGATATAATTACATGACTGTCTTCAATGATAAATTTACTTAGCTTAGAAAGCTTTACAAGTGTGAGACTACAAAAGACACAAAGGTTTTTTTGTATTTATACTACAACACTTTTTATATTTACTATTTTAAGTGTACAATTTATTAGGTATTTACAAACATTCAATCAACGGACACAAAGTACGTAGAGTCTCGAAACAACAAATAGCGAATCACACAAAATATTGTCTCGTGTGGGGATCGAAGCCACAACACTCCATACAGTGCTTAACTGCGAGGCGACTGCCTTAACCACCACGCTATACAGTCAGTGCATCAAACGCGGCAACGACTTAACCGTATTTCTTATAAAACTCCTAATCAAACTAAAATCATATAACACATTAAACCTTACTGGCATTGCATTTTAAGTTGTAGTAGAAAATGTTATAAAATTGCAAGCCACGTAAAATTGTGTGTATACACAAAATTATTGTGACTGACTGACAGCCAACGGACCGCCACAACAAGTTTGCGTACAAGAAGCTGAAATTTGGCGTTGCTTGGGTACCGTAGGGTTTCACTAAGAAGGGATTTCCCTTAATTCCCACGGGATCGGGCAGAAAAAGTTAAATTGAAAATAGAATAACAAGAGCCACTAATTGAACTAAAACCTAATATTTCTGATAAATAATTACTATGCCATTGCAGAGAGAATTCAGCAAAAAACGTCATTCAATAAGTCTTTATATTACATGCCAGGTACAGTTATCGTGGTCTCTACCCTTCCTCAACATGTTCATGTCCGTGGGAAAATTCACATACTTGACCCGTAAAGGTTATCATTGTAAGAAAGTATAATAATGCGTTGACCTAAACAACCAAGAAGATTGATAAGGAATAGGAAATCTTTTATTTCGTTGTAATGATTGAGCGTTACTGTTGGGAAGACCTTATCGCCGTAATTATAGCGCAGCGTTCGTCACTATGATTGAATTAAATGTAGCTTTGTCCTTAGTGTGAGAAAACTTTATAGTTACAGGGTGCTTTTCAGGGTGCTGTACTAAAGGGTAAAACGGGACCCTATTTCGTTTCTTGTAACTAACTATGTTTACTTGATAAAACATACAAACAACACTTCAAGTTTATTTATATGTATAGATCTACATATAAGTTGAAGAAAGAATCAACTCCAGAAAGATATAGGCTAGACAGAAGAAGAAGAGATAGGGCTAGATTACAATGTCGTCTTTAATAACTTGATGGTTGATCTAAGTAAAAACCCACTATACATACAGCGTAAATGTACTAGATACATATGTAGCGTAAATACAGTACAACGATTGCTAATTAAGTTTATGATAACGCGTTACTGCACTATTTATAAATAGTTAATACAAAATCGCAGCGGAACTGACTCGCCCTTATGACACTCATTAATATATGTTTAGATAAACATTACATTGATAATGACAATGTTGATTTATTTATTATTATTGTCATGGGAACGAGAGGTAAACAAAGAGACAAGTTTAATTTTATTATAATACCGTAATTATAAATTTTAAACATGAAACGCAGAACGCGAGTACCTACTGCCCAATTTTTTATGCAAAATGTTTATCAATTTAGGCAATGGTAGATTCTACTTTAAATATTTTTCGTAATAGAAAATTTGTTTTTATTCGTATGTGATACTATTAATGTGACTTAAACTTGCCCATTAAATAAATTTTTCGTTACGCACTGTGCTTGGCTTAGCTTGGCCCTTGGACAACGTAAAGTAATATAATAGGTATAAGTATTTATTTTGGCCGGACTATATTCATAACCAATAAAAAATTACCAAATATTTTCATTGAGTCGATGTACATTGGATATTTTTCGTGAGCAGGGATCATGGAGTAAACCGCACTAATATTAAAGCGATACTCTCACGTTATTCTGAAAACGCGGTCGTGACAGATAGACATAAAGACGAGCAAACCGATGGACAGCTTACAAATCAACATACCGTGAATCGGTATCTGGACGCACGCTTACGAATTGCGGCAATACAAAATTCACTGTGTTCGTACTAATCCTTGTAACCATAAAACTGATTAGAATAGAATATCATGTTTGGTCCGTTGCAACTTAAAAGATAGGCAGATACCAACACTATCTAATCCAAAATAAAGTGATGAACATCTGAGACAATGAATGATCATCACTTGATTTTATTTATTTATTTTAAACTTCTTGCACAATTACAAAAAAGTAATGCACAAAGGCGGGCTTAATGCCAGAGGCATTTACTACCAGCCAACCTTTGGGTGATGCAGAGATGATTGAAGTAGGTGCTTAAAGAGGGAGTAAGTTAACAAATAATATTAATTTAAAACAACATAATTAATAGGTATCACACTTAATAAATATGTAATAATAGGCATGCTAACAGTAACATATTATTATAAATATATGCATACAAAATATAATACATATATACACATACAAGTATAATAGATAATTATATATATATAAGTATCCTTTACAGAGTCCATTATGATTCTACCAATTCAGCCATATAATGTTGGCGTACTCTAATTTTAAACAGTTCACGAGATGTAGACTTCCTGATTTCGAGAGGGAGTGCATTCCAAAGATGGACAGCTTGTATATAGAAAGAAGAATGAACAAGGCTGGAACTATGAGAAGTGCAGAGAAGAAGAAGATTGTTAGTGGAGCAGAGATTTCTGTCATGAATGCTACATAAATGTTGAAATTGAGGAGACAGATAAGCAGGAGTATGAGAAGAGTTCAAGAAAGAAAAAAGAGTCGTCAGTGTACGCAATTTGCGACGTTAACGAATAGGCAGCCATCGTGATTGGGAACGGTAAGCAGATATATAATCAAACTTACGGAGATTGAAAATGAATCGAATGCAAATGTTCGAAATAACATACATCACCATAGTCGATTATAGGAAAAACTAACGTCTGCACAAGCATGGTTTTAATCTTGGTTGGAAGAAAGTTCTTCAAGCGATATAGAGTCCGCAGGGTTCCTGTGACCTTGCGACTGGTATTTGCAATCTGTGTTCTCCAGTCAAGGGTAGCGTCGATGTGTAGGCCAAGATCCTTGACACTGGGGCTGACAGGGATGACAGACCTATTAAAATTATTAGGTGGAAGCGATTTGACATCCACTCGGCACATAATATTTGGGCTACCAATTAAGGTTGCCTGGCATTTATCGGGATTAACGGACTGACCAAATTTATCAGACCAGTTTTTGATCGCATTTAGATCCCAGTTGTTGTTATCGATGGCAGCAGTAAGACTTTCTGCCCTTGCCTGGGTGTAAATTTGCAGGTCATCGGCGTAAAGATGATACGTACAGCGAAGATCATGTGTGAGAAGATTTATAAACAATGAAAAAAGAAGAGGAGATATTATACCGCCTTGAGGAACACCAGAGTCCAAATCTCGCCAAGTTGACGAAATCTCATCAACACGAACAGACTGCTGTCGTCCTCGAAGATAAGATGAGAACCATTCCAGTGCGGCCGATGAAATCATATAGTAGGAGTGGACGGAAATAAGGAGGTCGTGGTTGACGGTGCCAAAAGCGTTTGAAAAATCCACTAAGACCAGCACTGTGATCTTAATGTCTTCCATGCCCGCCCTCACATCACCAGTTACTTTAAGTTACGCTGAGACTGTGCTAAGTCCGGGTCTGAATTAATTGTAGAGGAGATAAAATATTTTTTTCGAATACAAACCCGGACAGTTGTTTATAGACGCATGCTTCAAGCACCTTAGACAGAAATGGGAGGATGGAGATAGGACGGAAATGGGAAGGAAGGGAAGGATTAAAAACCTTTGGCAGTGGGCGGATGAAGGCTTTGCCCCACAATGAAGGAAACTGGCCGGTTTCAAGAGAAAAGTTAAGGATATGGGTTAAGGGAGAGAGGAGAAAGTCCAGAATAACGGTAATCATATGACGACTGAGGTTGTCATATCCCACCGCTCCGGACTTGATAGATAGAATTACCTTCTTGACTTCATCTGACGTGACTGGAGAAAACTTAAAATAATTAATGTTTTGCCGTATTAATCCGGTCATATAGTTAAGAGTTTGACGCTTGGTTATATGATCTAGGGAGCATGTGGAGGTAAAATGTCGATTAATGTCGTCTAACTCGATTGTCCTTGGAAAGTCTTTATGACGATGCTTACCAATACCAAGAGACCCTAGAAAATTCCATATACTAGCTGGGGAAGAGGAATCAAGGTTGTCAAGAAAGTGTCGGCATTTAACGTTACGAATCATCTGATTACACCGATTCCTAGCAGTCTTAAAAGAAGTCCAGTTCACATCACACCGATCCTTCCGGTATTTCCGAAAAGCTCGGTCTCTTCGTCTCATCGCCATCCGAACTCCCTTCGTAATCCAAGGTGCCGGTGGACGCTTCAACTTGATCTTCCTAACCGGAGCATGGATATCGTATAATTTGACTACAGCCTCGTTGAAGAACTGGACTTTGGCATCCACTGTAGTTGCCGCGAACAAGATATTCCAGTCCATTACTGAAACGTCAACCCGTAATTTGTCCACGTCCATCCGAGAGAAACAACGCTTGTGCAAGACTTTGGGCGTAGATTTGGGAGGTTTAAGGATTTTGGATTCAAAAAGCTCTTTTTGAGATAATACATCAATATTTTTTTAAGTATATTGTATTGTATTTATAATATGATAAATAAGCATCTAACCTACATTTAAGATGCGTGAGTAAGACAGCCGCAGTGGTTCATGACGGCATTGGTCCCGACGGTAGACGCATTACCCCGCAACATTAATCAGAATGAGTTCATTTCTGAGACGCAACTGCAATAAGTAAGTACTACTGTGTTCTTAAAACAATGCAATTGGCAACGAAACTTTAATGATACATGCAACAGAGAACCGAACTGCATTTGTTATGATAATTTCTTCGGTAAATAATTCAAGGTCAAATATAAACCGGATGAATTAAAAGAAGAAATTGACATATCAAGATAACTGGATCATCAATTATTACCTATGCTTTAGTTAATCCAAAAATAAAATGAACAGTAAATGTAAATGAACTTTTAGTGACAAGAGACAAGAACTCATGTGTCTGACCTTCTTCAAGATTTGTATTTCATAGGATTACACTGTAAGCTACGATGTCAGGAATAATCTTCCAGTAACGAGTGTGGACTGGACTCGTACGTGTTATTTACTTATCTAAAGGATTCGTGTAATATTTTTCATAATATCTTGAAACAGGACAAGCAGTTAAATTAATTTAGCTTTTTGACTAAAAATATCGATCCAGTGCTAGGATAAGTGATCGCTTTTTGACAAAAACTGAGACAGAGTAATGTAGGTAGCATTTGTAGTAATGTACCGGTATTCTTCAAAAGTAAGAAGGGCAGAGAGCTGGATTAATAAAAATATAAATAAGTGTGATTAACACTTTTGCTGTTTACGTGATGAAGATAAGATTGGTAATTAAATAAGCTTTGACAGGTAATGTACCTTTAAATGATAATAAGTTTAAACATAAAAATATGTGGCTATTTAAGGGACTTTAATTACATTTAATTAACTAATGCAATGAAAGTTTAGAGATGAAACAACAATTATTGAATTGAACAAAGTGTCGTCTCGTAGAGAAATCGAACTCACAATACCCGACACAATGTTAAGTGGCCAGGCGACCATAATAATTTAAGACACTGCCATGTTATGCATAAAATATACATAATTATTATCAGAATATATGGGCGTACGTATAGAGATATAAATTTTAATGTTGTTAAAAGCAAAACACGAATGCTACACCAGGTACAATGACTATTGACAGATGCAATCAAAAAAATCCAGATCGTCCTTTCAAATTACCGATGTACCTAATTGGCTTAACAGATGAACCCTCTTTTGAAATACATATATCGAAATCAGAATTATTTAGACAAAAATAGAACGAAATCGTTATCTTGTCATCTTTGTACGTCTGGTTTAAAGCCGCACTTAAAATACTCCCATTTACCTGGATATAAAATACGCATTAAGATTAAACGTATATTTGGTCTGTTCTTCCGACCCCTGTCAAGACTATGCTAAGTCCGGAATCATTTGACAATTTATTTGCTAAATTCAATTTGAACCCTATTGCAACGCATTAAGATTACATGATAGAGTTAATCAACTGCAAATAAATTAGCTAGGGAGCTTTAAATTAAGGTGAATGGTAGAGCCGATTTAATATTAGCTGCGCTGGTTTTTGTGACAAGTATGAGTTCACACACACAATATAAGTCACTGTTCGATAGGTCAGGCCTCAAGGTTTCTAATAAATACGAACCTTTTCGCTAATGAAGATGATGTCACCGCAGAACTAGTTTTGTAGAAGTTATTAGGTTCCTAACGTAAGTATGAGCGTGTCATTGTGGCCGATCGAATTTCATTCTGCGTTTGAACAAATCATAATTCTGGTGATAATTTCGATTTTCTCAGTGGTACTGAGTTTAGAATATGGCTATGTGAGCTCTATTTTTATAAGAGACTTGTTTATTTTTCCAGCTGCAATAATATAGTAAAAGCTGCGAATATAAAAACTTTCCAAGGTAGAAATATATACAAGTAGCCAATTCAACGTAGAGTTCTCTCTGATAAAACATGTAATTAATTTATGTTTATTTTTATTGCACCTATATTTTTTTAAATATTTATATAACATTTACCACATTAACTAGATTTGCATCGGTTTATTAGAATCTGTGTCCTTAGTTAAACTTTTCTCATTTTATATATTTTACACCATGCAATATATCTCACATACATACCTTTAAATGAGTTGCGGTTCAAATATTATATATCAACTGATTGTGCTCCATATTCTTTTAAATCCCTCTTCTTTACTAAGGATTAAGATCTAAGAGCCAGCTACCATATCTTCTAGATCGGAAGTCTGGTATTATCTGTTGCCCTACTACCATTTAAATCACTACCATATTGGGCCCTACATAAATTCTTTGAAATTCTAAGCACATGTTGAAAAAGGTTTTTAACGTGTCGAATCAAACGTTGTACTACTCACTATTAGCTGGTATCGATTTCAACTCATGAATGAATACAGTGATTACGCAGCCTCTACTGGCATCATATTACAGTGATATCTTAATAATGTGTTTATTAATAATTCACACTTCACTATGTAGCAACGTCGTATAACTTATGTATGTATCTATCTACGAGGTGACCCGCAAGCGATGTTCTATCAAATAAAATAAACGGAAAAAGATATCGTAAAAAACGGCATTAGGATTACTCTTAAACATCTAGCGGAATTAAATTTAAGATACAGTCATCATCATACTCACAAAAAAAAGATTACAAAAATCGGTCAAGCCATTCCGGAGGTGTGCGATACAAACACCGTCACGTGATTTAAAGCAACGTTCGTACCAAGTCAATGATGTGGTGGCTATTTTAGTGAAACAGGTTGATAGAGCCATAAGTTATTCCAATACCAATGTTATGAAAACACTTTTCTATTAATAAGTAAGGTAGTTTCAATCCAAACTCTCGCCCGCTCTACCTACTGAGCAAGAGCGACCCAAAGCTTGTTTTTATTTAGGTGACCAGTATATTTACTGCATAAACATAATTCAGATATATTACAAGTAGACGTTAATATTACCAAAAAATGCTATAAAATCGCAATATTTTTTGTGTTAATATTTTCCCACATTTAAGCATATTGTTATGATAATCGTAGATTATAAAATACATAGGTACACAGCAACATTGGAGAAAGCCGGTATAATACTGAATTATATAAAAGCATAAAAAATATTAGTTTCGAAAATTCATAGAACTCTTACTTTATTGTCGTGTGAACTTACGCGAATGTTGTAACGCTGTCATGACCATTTATAGACCGCCTCCAACATGGTAAGTAATGATTCTATTGGTACAAGAACCGCGACCGATGGCTCTACGTACCCTCCGCAGCACGGTAACGCGGTTCCCCATCTAAGTGGTGACCTCCTGCAACCTTGCTTTACTTTCCCAGTCTATTTTGAAAGGCACTGATGACTGGTGTGATGAAAGGTAAGTTAAGCAACGCTGGGACCGCTACCTTATACAGAACTTACATATATATATATATATACCAATATTGAACGAACTGTAATAAAATAGAGTTACAAATTCGGTAGTTATTAATATTTACACGGTAATTTTCACGGTAGTAGAGCCTTGCTGATTTCAGCATGAATGGGCCGGCTCGACCGAGGAAGTACCACCCTCTCACAGAAAAACGACGTAAAGTAACAGTACCTAAGCTGTTTCGTTTCGTTCGGTGAGTGAGAGTGCCGGAGGCCCTATCCCCTATTCCCTCTCCCTCATCCCAATCCTATTCCTTTTCCCAACACCAAGGGGTAGGTAACGCACTTGTGACTCCTGCTGTATTGCTTGTGTCCATGGGCGGCGGTAATTGCTTACCATCAGGCGATCCGTCTGCTCGTTTACCGCCTATTACAATAAAAACAAAAAATAATAATAGGAACTCGAGCTTGGACTAGCATTCTATTTTTTACAAGTAATTCTAGGATTAAAAAAAAAGAGGAGACCGAGTCAAGAAGAATTCCTCCACGCAACTTAAAATAACAAAACGACCTTGTCTGATAACAGTTTGGTGCCTGTATTTTTGAACTTGGCGTGACTGTATGCTTCTGAATCAAATGATGTACTTCGACACTAGTTTTGCTATACAAAGGTTTTTTTTAAATGACTTGATAGTGACCTGACTGAACCTGACAGCTCTACTCCTCTTGGACACCCAGGATGAAGTCATGGAGATCTTTGACATTAATTTAATGTGTTAAGAGTGGGTTTAAGCTGGTCTCCCCATTTGTAAGATACAACACATCGATATTTCGATCGTTCAAGTTGCATTAATTTGAAATATTTTTTTTTTTTTTTGGCGGTAGGTGCTAAAAACTGTTAGACGTGCGCGATTTTTCAAAGTATTTATTTAATTATAAAATCACATAGTAAAGTTAAAAGTTTACCTTATTTAAGCTTTTAAACATATAAATTACTGTTACTTACAGTGTACGGTCTATGTAGCATAATATATTGCAAATTTAATACCACCTGCCAGCACAAGCACTTTCACATATTGAAATTAAAGTTCACACACTATGTCTCAACTCAGTAACATTGAAGCAGCACAGAGGAGCTTGGAAGAAACATTTACGAGGAGAATGGCCGATTTGGAGAGCCAGATCCAGTCTGCGGGTCCCGCCAAGGACACGGTAGCAAAGGTGGCCGAAGAGTTTCGCACATTTAGGGAACTCATGTTTGGTTTGCTTGGTCTCCTCCGCAAGCAGATTGATGAGTGCTCCAATATGCTGGATAACATGGAGACGAGGTACAGGCGAAAGGACCTTATATTCCTGGGAGTCCCAGAATCTGAGAAGGAGGACTGCCGCTCGCTGGTCATGGACATCCTCAAAACCAAGATGTCTCTGAAGGATGTCGGCGACACTTCCATCACCAATTGTCACAGGCTCGGGGCACCCAGCAAAGAGCATCACAGGCCTATGCTGGTAAGATTTTCCCGAATTGATCTCAGGACAGCTGTATGGAGGACGAAGACGGCTTTAAAGGGCTCGAAAATTTCGGTCAAAGAGTTCTTGACCAAAGCCAGACAGTCGTTATTCGTTAAGGCTCGACAGCATTTTGGGATGGGCTCCTGCTGGACTCTGGATGGGACTATCGTCGTCAAGGCTCCGGATGGAAAGCGCAGTAAGATTACATCCTCCCACGAACTGCAGCAGTTGATGTCTGTGCATCCAAAGGTGACGGGCGACGATTCTTCTGCGTCCAAGAAGATACCGGCCGGCGCCGGTAATGTAAAAACTGTGCCACGCAAAATTTAACTGTTTTGGTTTGTGTAATGTTTGTAACAGTTCACGTTATGCTGTATTTGTTTGTACTTATGTTTACTTTTGTGTCGGTGACTCATTATTCTCATTTATTTAACTTTGGATTGATGAATCAAACTTTTACCCGCAGTTTAAAATGTAAAATGTATTCACATTCACATAATTTCACTTCACACTTATTTTGTTTACCTGTCAGAAACGTCATTATAATAACGCCACACCTACGTCAAAATATTATTTCTCCATGCAACGTTCCATTTCACATTATTATTGCTGTGTAAAATATATGTACTGGGTGAATATTTCCGACATAAAATGTTTTAAATAAAAATTGAAACAGTCTAACTGTTTCAATTTTTATATTATGGTATCTCTATGTTAACTTTCTAATTTAGTTAGACCTTTTTTTGCAAAGATTTCTAAAGTTAATTTTATTAAGTTGCGTAAAGTGATTTGCTTGACTTGATATTACTTGTTAGTGTTTTATAATGTAGGTACCTATTGTAGTTTTTTGCTGTCATATGCGTTTAGTTTCACCTAACATTTCTTTTTTAACGTTTCGGTACAGGTAGTACAAGCAATCTTATTTACTGTTGAATTTTAGTGATTAATTTGGTATAACTTTCCATATCAATTTTTTTTTTGTGTGTGTAAGCTGGCGGGTGGTACAGAGATAAATAGCTTTGTACTTGGGTACGTAAATTTCTTCAGTTTTCTTCTTATCTTAAATTTGTTTTTAATTGTGTATATAATACATATTATTTTTAATATTAGTATATATATTTATAATAGTATTTATATTTAGTATCTTTTATTATTTTGGCAAATGAGTTCTGATGAGGATATATCGTTTTGTTCTGCCAATGAATCATTTAGTGAGAGTTTTTGTTCGGTGCCCGATAGAACTGTTGGCGAATTTGTGCGTGACACATTTAAGGTTAAATCAAATCAGTCGCTCAATTTTAATGTGTGTCATTTAAACGCTCAAAGCGTGCCAAGCCACTATAGCGACCTGTTAGAAGCCTTCAGTAATGTCAATGTTCACGCTGTTCTGATCTCCGAGACTTGGTTTAAGCCACAGCTGCTCTCCACTTCTTATCCTCTGCCTGGATTTATTCTTATCCGGAATGATCGGGTTGACAGGAGGGGTGGTGGTGTTGCAATCTACATTCGTAGCGACATTCCTTTTAAAATTGTTGCTACATCTTCTACCTCCTTCACCTCGATGGAATATCTCTTTTTGGAGGTTATTGTCAAGGGTGTTAAAACTATTTTGGGTGTTGTCTATTGTCCCCCAGCTGTTGACTACTTCTCCAGTTTCGAAGCGATTCTGGAATCTTTAGGGTCGGAATATTCACATCACATAATAATGGGTGACTTTAATACCGATCTCCTCACTCCCCACTCTCCTCGTTCACGTAAGCTCCTCCAAATTATTGAATCAGCCAGTCTTCATAATTCACCACTTCAAGCCACTCACCAAAACAACAATGGGGAAGACACCTGGCTTGATTTAATCCTTACTTCCAACCCTTCCCTTATATCCTGTCATGGCCAATATCCTGCTCCCGGTTTTTCCCACCATGACCTCATATTCCTGTCGTATATCCTCAAACCACCCAAACCCAAGCCTGAAGTGTTGCACCTGCGTAACTTTGCTCGGATGGATGTAAATAAGTTGGTAGAAGATGCTTCTCATGTTAATTGGGAGCCTTTGCTGTCGGCTGGCACTATAGATGACAAGGTTAATATCTTCAATAACGTACTAGTCAACTTGTATAATGTCCATGCCCCAGTTAGAAGGGTTAAATTGAAACGCCCTCCAGCCCCGTGGATGACCATAGGGGTAAGAATGGCAATGAGACGCAGGGACCAAGCATTCCGCAAATATAAAAGAGATTGTTCGGACGACAATTGGGCCTCTTTCAAAGCTGCAAGGAATCGGTGTAACCAGATGGTACGTAACGCCAAATGCCGCCATATTCTTGAAAACATTGTCCCCAGCTCTCCTGCTGCTACTTGGAAGTTCCTTGGAACTCTTGGCATCAGCAAACAGCAGCAATTCGACCTTCCGAATAACATCGGCTTGGATGATATTAATTGTCATTTCACCACTACTCCTTCAATTTGTCATCTAACCCGGGATCGGATGGTCGAATACGTGGCAAATTCGCACCAGGTTAACATAGATCCATTTCAGTTTTCTCCAGTTGCACCAGATGAGATCAAGAAGATTATCCTGTCCATCAAAACAAAGGCTGTGGGATACGATGGCATTGGTCGACAAATGGTCATGCCAATTTTAGACCAACTCCTACCTGCAGTATCCCACATTATTAACTTTTCCTTAAATTCTTGTGTCTTTCCCTCCTTATGGCGTAAAACCTTTATCCGACCCTTACCTAAGATCCCCAATCCGTCTTTACCTAGCCACTTCCGTCCCATTTCCATACTTCCATACCTCTCCAAAGTGCTGGAAGCCTGTGTCCATAAACAATTATCTCACTTTGTACATGTCAACAATTTTTTAAGTCCTCTTCAGTCAGGGTTTAGGCCAGGACACAGCACTACCTCTGCCCTGTTAAAAGTGACTGGCGATATTAGGGCGGGCGTTGAGGATTCCAAGGTTACTGTGTTAGTCTTGGTTGACTTTTCGAACGCCTTTAATACCGTCAGTCACGATATTCTCCTATCCATCCTCTCCCATCTTATGGTCTCATCTGATGCACTGGATTGGTTTTCCTCTTATCTTCGGGAGCGTCAGCAGGCGGTTCGCATTGATGAATCATTATCATCTTGGCGAGTTCTCGACTCTGGCGTTCCACAGGGCGGTATTTTATCTCCTCTTCTTTTTGCTCTTTTCATTAATCTCCTGACCCATGACCTTCAGTGTACGTATCATTTGTATGCTGATGACTTGCAGTTATACTCTCAGGCCACGGTAGATAATCTTACTGCTGCCATTGACGCTGTAAACAATGATTTGACCGCTATTAAACATTGGTCCGATAGCTTTGGACTTCATGTCAACCCTTCTAAATGCCAGGCTATTATTATAGGAAGTAATTGTATGATGAGCAGAGTTAAGGCACTATCTCTTCCATCGATTTTATTTGATGGAACTGTAGTAAAGGTAACTTCGAGTGTCAAAAACCAAGGATTGCATATCGACGAATCTCTTAGTTGGCAAGCTCAAGTCACGAATGTGAGTAAGCGAATTACTGGGTCCCTGCGAACTCTCTATCGCTTAAGACATTTTCTTCCCGTCAAGACAAAGTTAACGCTGGTGCAAACTTTACTCTTCCCGGTCATCGATTATGGTGATGTTTGTTATCTCGACCTGAATGCAGACCTTCTCGATAAACTTGACCGTCTTCTCAATAACTGCATTCGATTTATTTTTAATCTTCGCAAGTATGAACATGTGTCTGCTTTTCGTTCCGAACTTCGCTGGTTGCCCATTCGTCAGCGCCGAAGGTTGCGCACTCTCACGACTCTTTTTTCTCTTCTTCATTCTCCAAGTCCTCCCGTATACTTAATGTCTAATATTCAATTCTTAAGCTCGATTCATTCAAAAGATCTTCGCTCTTCTAACAATCTCTTACTTTCATGCCCTTCTCAAACGTCTGGCCTTGTCCACTCTTCCTTCACTGTGCAATCAGTTCATTTTTGGAATTCCCTGCCTCTGGAGATCAGGATGGCTGCTAATCGTTGGACGTTCAAGGTTAAGGCACGCGAGCATATTCGCAAAGACTTATTGGCACAATCGTCATAATTTTTCACATCAACAAAACTGTATATGTATATATATATTATGTATATTTATATATGTATATAGGTGATTATATATATGATTTAACCCTTTACCGCATCGTGGTTCGTATATGGACCAAACCATATTATCTTAAATATTTTTAAGTTTCAAACTGATTTTCTTATTTTATGCATACTGTGTCAAATTCGTCCCATACGAGCTTCATTTTATGTATAAAACGGCCATCTATGAGCAAGTTGTGTGAACTACATCCTTCATCAAAGCCAGTGAACAGGTACGAACCGGTGCGGAGCGAGTTTATGATTTTCGAAATTGTGTAAAAAATACAGTGCTCAATGTTAGTACTTGCAAATAAATAGTCCAGGAAAGAAAGTAATCTATATATTGGTAATTAGGTAAGTATTTACTGTTTTATCAAGTAATAATTACTTTTAGGTGGTTCTAACTGAATGGAACAAATTTGGTACAACATGCAGAAATATATTTCTTCCTTTGTACCTTATTTGTGTCAACATGCACTAATATGATACTTTATAATGTAAAGTTACTTAGCTTATTTTGTGATGTACCCTCTTATTTTGTTCTTTACGTGATTTATGCTTATTTATTACATTTACAGGCAATTTACCATATGGATCTACGACTTTATGGAGGTATTCATATAATTATCCAGGATTGCCCTGTAAATAGAAGCAGTGATGAAGACCTGTCCAAAGATGAACATGGGGTAAGAAAATCGGTATATTCCTGGATCTGACGAATCCGACACAGAATCAGACGATAATACTCCTTTGTCCCAATTGACATCTTCGTCAAATAGAAGCGCAAGAGCTGAAAAACCTCGATGGAGGGACGAATTTCTCGAAAAAGTTGAGACTGAAACTACATTCAGTTCTGGTCCACTAGACAACATTGTAAGGTCCCTGAATGCAATGGAAGATCTCATGTGGAGTGCTGAAAATTCAAAGTGCAATGCAAAAGAAATTGTTTGAAGTATTCCATACTAAGTACATATTTTTTATTCATATTACGTTTTTTTGTTATTGTTGATTTTCTGCTCAATGTACCAAATGTGATCCAAAGTAAAAAAGTTAAAAGTTAATTTTCTGCTCAATGTTCCAAATGTGATCCAAAGTGTAAAAATGCTTTTTTTTCTAAAATTATTCAATAAAAAGAAAAACCCTGAAACACGTGTCCATTTATTTAGTGTTTCCTACTATATATTTTTTTTTCTAACTTAAATAAAAAATCATGCAGTAAAGGGTTAAATATATATTTATCTTGAATGTATATATGTAGCCATATTGTATAAAATATGTATGTATTGTATATTATCATATTTATGTTACTTGTCATATACAAATATTAAGCTCCTTAAACTAATTTGTACACCTACCACAATTATCTCTGTATCACCCTATGGTTGACTGGGAGAAAATGCCTCGATGGCATTAAGTCCGCCATTGTACTTACATCGTGTATTGTACAAAAAGTTTAAATAAATAAATAAATATATGCGCAAAATTACATTTAAAACATAAAGTAAAGTAATTTTATTCTTCGAGTTCAAAAATCAAACGTTATTAAGGTATATTAATATGTTATACCAAATTAACATATTCTTAAAAGATTTTTTAATATAAACTGGTATTACAATTTTCTAAGTAGGTAGCTAGCTGGGATAGATAAGAGTTGAAGCTAGAATTTCTAAGCGGGAAATTAGCCATTGTCGCTTTCTAAAACACAGCTAAACAGTCTAACGCTATTTGAACGAATATTTGACATATTTTGTATGGCAATATCTATCTCTAGCAGGCAAATCGTAAGATATAATATTAGCAACGGCCGTAAGACTACATTCTGTTAACACTTTCTTTCTCATCTCGCTCTGTCTCTCTCTTTCTCTATAATTTTAATTAACATATTTGTAATATATGAAATTGACAGGCAACGGACAGCCTTCTGATATAATTACGTAATATTGCGACGTTATTTTATGATAAAATAAAACATGAGCTGAACTTCAGGTTGCATCAAACCTTAGGCTCGGTCTAAAGTCAGTGTCACCGCTTTCATTCACGGGATCTTATAACTATATTGAACAGAAATTATTCATTGCGCAGCGACTAGCCCCTATATTCAAAACATGCGTTAAACGACATAACTCAAAATCAGTAAATTCGTTACATGGCTGTGTAATATGCTAAATACAGCAAAAAGTCAGTTATTATCATCATAATTTTCATAATGGGATATTTAATTATATTTGGTAATAGCTAATAAACCTTCCCACACTTTCTTCGATTCTATCGGTTTTGAAAGCAGAAAATTAGTCACACAGATATATCGATATTGGTTTCATAATGGTACAAATATATTGATGATTAATAGTTAAAAGATTATTACGAAATTTTGATTTTATAGACAGATTTCGCTCTTAAACGTTTACGTAATTTTGGTGAGTCTATTAAAAAACTCAGAGGTGATGTAGTCATTTACAGGACAGAAGTTGTAGTAACTGCGGCGAGAATGACTTTGACTCATACGGGACACTCTATGTGATTCATAAATTGTCTAAACCTAAGGCTCTTTACTTAGTGCGGGACTTAATAAAGCCTTAATTTTGGCGACTTTCACAAGAAGTGTTTATCGATAAGTGTGACACGATGTCTTTAAAATACAGGTTTGGCTTAAAAATTGTGATAAATAAAAAGTATTTTGACCGTAAAGTAGTAATCATAAGTTATTTTTTATTAATGTGTGTAATTATTTAATCTATCTGATCTACTCTGGAAATGGGTGTCGATTACTTAGAAGTTAATTGGCTGTGAAACAATTAAGGCAAGTTATACCGATAACATAAATATTATTGTTGGCTATTTAGGCTGCCCATTAGTGGCTAAGTATTTTATTCGATCAAACAGTACTAAATTATATGTGTAGGTAATAATCATAAAAATTAACGGTGTCGTTTGGTCACCGGTATTTTAAGTGTGATAAAAAGCTACCATAAAATACTAAGTTCATTAATATGTTCCCTTGGTAACATAAACATTTAAAGGATTTTCATTTTCATAAGCGTAGGTTTTAGTGGCATTTTCAACACCCAAGTACATTACATGTAGGTAACACATATGTACATATTATGCGTTTATCAATGGTTTGTTCAGGTACGATGGTTTGCTTTGTAAGCATTTATTATGTTGACCTTGTAAGGCTTGGATGCAAGGTTTTATCATTAAAGTGTCCTTGAAATTATACCAGCTTGTATTAAAAACTGGATGCAGTAAGCTAATACTTACTTTGAACTACTTGACAGTGGATCCAGAAATGAATTAAGGAGTACAAGAAGTAGATTGTCATTGACAATAGTATGAACTAAAAGGTCAGAACAACAAAAAATAAAACATTGCTCTACAGCATAGCTGGCTGAATGATAACAAAATATATAAATAGCCTCAATTCACACATTTTGTGGTACACGCGGACAATGTGTCAACTGCATTTAAACTTCGAAATAAGTACGTAAGTGCTATACTTATGCAAATCTCATGCTCATCGTCTTAGGTTAATTTCAGCTGCATCCAATACTTTCGCATCGGAGACTAGCGATTACTTTCTAGTCGAACCAGATCTGACAGGATATGATCTTTTATGCAAAGCGACTGCGGTCTGACCTCTGCAATTCAATAGGAGAGCAATATTTACAGCTAAGACCTGTGTCGGCATCTTCAAGGATACTGACTCCCCAAATGACTGACAAAAATTTAACGTGCTCTTCGAGGCACCGGGCGAGCGATAATTAACAATTTCAGAGTACATAACTTCAAACAGTCAATGGTGCGTCGTGGGTATGAACCCAATGCTCTCTGCATGGCAGTCTGTTGCTATCTCCATAAATCTTTTGCAGCTGTTGGCTACAATACTTACGCAAATGTGTTTGTGTAAATTTTTATTTCCGGCTTGTAGGTACAGTATCGATAATTGATACTGTACCTACAAGTTGGAGATAAAAATTAAGTTAAACAACGAATGCATAACAAACTCAAAACAGTCCGATATGAATATTCAAACTTCACACTTCATGAAAATTATGCTGCCATTAAAAAAACTGTTTATCATAGTCACACTACGAACCGTCAACCACAGTTTGCATTCAGACAATGTTGAAGTCAGACAGCCATGTTATTCACCATGCCACACTGTGTTTAACACCTTGTTTTGCACCTTACACACAACTTGTTTCAAAAGCACCGCAGAGATTATTCATGTATGTAATTTATGCTGCATCTGGATGCAACAAAAAAGCTGACATCTAGCAGATACACAGATACTTGAACAGATTGGTTGATGAACTAGTTTAGATGCTAAATATACAGGGTGTAAAAAGACCCTTAAAGAAAACTGAAATCCCATGTTGTACCAATCACTACGAACATTTTTTACTTCGACACCATACCTGGGAAATTACTGGTTCAGGAGATATTGAGGCTCAAAGTTAGTATGGATTTTTTCTAATTAGGTACAAAATCGATGCATTTGCCCCGCCAATATGTTCTGTAGATGCCCTATGACCCCATGGATAAGTAGGTATTTTGAGCATTGCATGCGCGCGCTTTTAATTGCGGTTAAAAAAATGTGAAAACTTTAAATAAATCATTCTTTTTCCAGGTATTGTTTTTGGTTAGTATGACTAGGCATGATTTCCACAATGAGTATACTTCGGCTTGGTGATGGGTCTTGTGACATCCTGTATATTCGTTTAGATTTTTCTGAAGTAGAAATTGAACAGTAGTTTGTTGCCGTACAAATAACTTGCTTAGAGGTTGGAAGGTGCGTATTTTTTCTTGATGCGATATCGCTCAAATGATATCTTGTAGTGAGAATAACTGAACAGGTTTGAGAGGGATTAGTTAAGTAATACATTTACTTTTCACCACTATGGCATGGCGATTTCTTGTTTTGTCATCCACCACCCGATACACAAATAGACTCCCAGTCCGTATTTATATTTTGTGTATTGGTAGCTTTAATAAACAAAGTTATTGTACGAAGAACACATGTCATAGCTTTCACACCCTGACCGTAAACTTTGAATACACCACTCCACGTTCCAGAAACGTAGCCTTAACCATTCACACTATAGTATAATCTATATCTAACAAGTTCGAACTGCAACTCCTAACAGGTATATGATTACCATGTTTTCTGCAGTGATTTACTTACCACTATTGTTCGAATGATTATGCTCTAAGTACTAACTGGCGAGTGCAGCTAAGCGGTCGTTATATCCCGCTTAGTAATTAAATTGATGTCTTCGGTTTAGCTTGTTTATTAATCGTGAAGTTGTTTGCTTTCGAAACCAGCTTATTCTCATTAGTTTGGCGAGTTAAATGTATCGAAGTGAAATATTGGAGATTACTTCAAATTATACGTGATTGATGAGTTTTGTTAGAGATTATAAACTTAGACTAGCTTAGTAAAACTAAAGTCTTGGATAGGTTGTCGCCTTGCCAGCCTCTGGCTTGAAAATTAATGTGTCAAACTATCGGGAATACCTTACCTTTATGATATTAGCAAAGTAATTGATGTTAATGAGAATGTCTATTGGCTATATAGAAATTTAAACCACGGTCGTTAACATAAGTTTTTGTACGACTTTTGGGATATGCAGAGAAATATCGAAGTAAAGCAATAATAAGTGGGCATGGTACAGTCCATATGTATATAATGTAAAATATGTATGTTTCAGGTAGATCTCCCTTCAAATTCATATCACACTAGGGGATTGCCGCAGCTACATCCGCATGTATTTCTTTTTTATTTATCCTAGGGCATTTCGGGTAATACCTTCTTAATGCACACCTACACTACTTAAAAAATTTACATGCCACAGTTTCTTGCGCCCAGTAGTTTCGTGCGTTGTTTATTTCTTAATTATTGATTAGAACGGCGGTTGGCCAATTACACTAATTAATACAAAACAAAATTACAAATATATACAAAATTAGAGAATTATAATTAAAAATAAGGTTAGAATAGATCATTTTTATAATTTTTAAGATAAACGCAAATTAAAAAAAGAAAGTTAACATAACTAAAATATTCAGTCAATCTCACTTCATTTAAGACACACTAACAAAATCTTCGACCATCCATCGACAAACAGATCAATAGATGAGTCGGAATCCAGGATATAATTAAATGCAGTTAGGAACAGGTGATTCGGCTCTGGCAACCGTGCGGCATGTAGGTACTGCAAGCAACTTATACTTTCTAATGCGGTGGTAATTGTCGGGTGTATAGAGCCGAGAAAACTGACATAAGAGATCGAGTGTGTCTATTTGCCCCGGAACACATTACACGTCATTATCATTTGATCGTACGCTCTTCTTGTTTCCAGGGAGTTGTTACCAAGGGATCCTAGCAATAACTTGGTAGGGTATAAATAGGGATAATATCCATTAACACGTTTATACTGAAATCTGAGAAAAGCTTTTTGTACTTTTTCAGTTTGTCAGTCAGTCAGTAATTATATATTTCATTCATAGTTACAGCAAATTTACTAAACATTAAATCACTTCGAAGCTTCACAAATGACTTGTTGCACAAAACAAATCCTTCACCACTAGAACAGTACGACTATAGAAATAGAACTTCGTTTCATTGTCATATTTCCTTCCACCCAAGACTAATGTTTTTCCGATATCCTTATAGTTTAAAGTGCATTTCGTTTCCGTATAAAGAACTTCCATGTTTTATATCTACAATTCACTGCCTCAGATTTCCGGACCAAGATTAGCTCCATGAGGAATGGTTTTAAAGTGACGTCCTAGGATAAGGACTTGAAATCAAGTCCCGATTTATAACAGTCTGGTATAGGAATTACTTGAGCTGCGTTCAGAGGGATTTTATACAAGTCTAGAAAATTAGCATTGTCGTTATTAAGCTAGAGGTATCTAATATCTAACAAGATAGCATTATCATGCTTATTATCTTATAAAGTTTTAAAATTATGTTGAAAATGCACAGAAAGAACGTAATTATGGTAAAAGAATTTGTAATTTCTACCCTAGTCATGCAATTCACATTTTGTTGAGAAAAAATATATAATTTTAGAACGTACAATTAAATCTACCTGGTTATACCAGACTTTAAGGTATAACGCAGGTTGCGGATCCCCAATGCATTAAGGAATACATTGCTTCAAATATATTAATGATAGCAGGTCTTCTAAAATGACATGACCATTAGTAATTACATACATACATTATTCATTCGTTTTAAATAAAAAAATCCTTTTGTTGTACATATTATTTTATTTTACGGATTGTAAAATTTTACATCCAATGTACTTTTAACAGGTAGATTATTAATGAATTTAACACTGAACAACATAATGAGGATTATATAAAATTATACATACATACATAGACTCACGCCTGTTTCCCCGAAGGGGTAGGCAGAGGCATATTAAACACCCACTTTTCGCCAGAGTACTGATCCCACGTAATAGGTGGCGAGCCTATTGCCGCTTATCGGGATATTTTGTTTGCCAGAGCCTCGTCCGTTGATCGGCAGGTGCACCACTTGCAGGTGAGCTTGGCTTGGGACTCTAAGTTCTTGGTGGGAACCCTATGCACCCAATATAATATTTCAACTCTATACGCCTAACCCATTTCCCAACATCCGAAATCTCCAAACAGAGTTGATACGCCTCCACGATTTGAATATGTAAGTTCTGTGACAAACGACTGCACGAATTGCAGTTTATCAAGAAAACCATTTACTACCCGCATAGATACACGTAGACGATATATCACTCCAAGCCCGGCAAGCTCTCGTTTGTAATGTGAAATGTGACGATGCAATGAACTGATAAATTGAAACATGTAGATGACATTCCTCTGCAGGTGTAACTGCGATATCGTAAAGGACTGTATTATGTAGAAATAGGTTGCTGTTTGATTTCAGAGGAGAATTTAATAAGAAATAAGCTAGACGATCAATTATGAAGCTTTTACTAGATGTAGTTGATGCCGTATTAGGCTTAGTCTGAGAACAAGGATATTGGGATTCATTCTTTTAGTTTCGTCTCTGTTATCGTACATAATATATGACTTCGTAATGGTCCGTATATGAGAAGAGATTTGATGATGAATGTGGATCTGAAATACGCAACTAAACCGGTAGTTCATGAGACGATAGTCTTGCCACTTTCAATATATATCGAGTTCTTAAACTCGATCCACAAAAAAACATATAAAAGCAGTCTATAAACAACTTTTTTGTGTCCAGGTTTTCTTAGTAATTATGCACTAAAATGGACAAAGTTTATAAATGGATACGTATACTTTATTTTTCGAACTTTGTACTACTTTCTTCAACATATTTCATTTGAAGTATTTGAGATATGCAGGAATCATTAGCAGATGTGCGTAAATATGCAACTGCTAAAAATATCACACTGGTAAAAACCCCTCTACATAATCGGGCAAATTTCCAATTTTCCTCTTGGCAAACAGATTTCGTATTTTTCTGTATATGGAATATGCTCGATACTGATTACATCACTTGCAGTTAATGTATTATTATAAAAAGATGTAAATCTATAAAATTTGTTTGTGAGGTAACCGTCATACATAGACATAGGAGCTAAAGGTAGAATTCCGTGCATCGCGATCGATCGCAGCCGCGCGCGGCCTACGACTGTCGTCGATCGCTCGCGACAATAGTCAAAGTATGAAAATGTATGGCACCGATGCCGAGGCCCGCGACTGACGCGCGCGGCCGACGAATGTCGTGAGCCGCGCGCGGCAGTGTCTTGAAATTAGTAGATGTTGTTCGTCAGTTCCCTCTAGACGTGTGTCTAGCAAAGTCAAAATCATGGTCGAAATGCTAATTGACATCCTTGAAGATGAAGAGGAGAATGACGAGCTGCTGTTGCTATATTATGAAACTAGAGTACCAATCGACCCTATCTTTAAAAGCAGATATGAAAAAGGATACTTGCAAATATTGATTCAAAAGCAATTATATTGTACCTAATGAAAAAAAATGTTGGAAGTTTGGAACGATAATACAAAATTGAATTGTTTTTATACAGAGTGTCACAAGACCCTTCACCAAGCCGAAGTCCACTCGTTATGGACATCATGCCAAGTCATACTAACCAAAAATAATACCTGGGAAACGTTTTATTTTTTTAAAGTTTTCTCATTTTTTAAACCGCAATTAAAAGCGCGCGCGTGCAATGCTCGAAAAACCTACTTATCCATGGGCTTACAGGGCATCTAAAGAACAATGGCTGGGTAAATGCATCGATTTTGTACCGAATTAGAAATAATCCATACTAACTTTGAGCTTCAATATCTTCTGAACCAGTAATTTCCCTGGTATGGTGCCGAAGTAGAAAATGTTTGTAGTGATTGGTACAACATGGGATTTCATTTTCGTTAAGGGTCTTTTTACACCCTGTATAGTCGGCAAAACTTCCGAATTTTTTTTTTCATTACTACTAATTTCAAGACACTGCCGCGCGCGGCTCACGACATTCGTCGGCCGCGCGCGTCAGTCGCGATCCTCGGCAGCGGTGCCATACATTTTCATACTTTGACTATTGTCGCGAGCGATCGACGACAGTCGTAGGCCGCGCGCGGCTGTGATCGATCGCGATGCACGGAATTCTACCTTTAAGGTAGCACTTAAATATTTTTAGGGAAGTATACCTACTCTTAATAGCTTTTCTTTTAGGAAAACAAAAAAAAGAACAAAATGTCAAGTAGAAAATATATTATGTAAGTGTTGCAAGCTAGTAGTGATATCTTTATATTACTTAATTTTACATCAGTCTTAAAATAGGTACACATCAAAAGTAAACCATTTTTGTCATCTTCATTACCCTATACCCAAAATTAAATCGATGCTAATAAACATCATACAGTTGCATGTATCTCGAAGATAACTGCCACCTCGCTTCTCTCACTCATGGGTTAATCTGAGGCTTATTTATACACACGCAATCACGAGAAACATTTTATTACGAAGCTAATAAGTGTCGAGGTAAATTATTTGTTTATGTAAAATATGTACCTCAAAACTAATAATATGTATAAATTATTTTGTATGGTGATTGGCACATTGGAAAGAAGTTTCTTATTTTTGCTATGATCCTGCTATACTATTGTAAATATAGAAAAGATAGCACAATAAATACATTTTAGAAATACTTATTATATATAACTCAATAAGGGCTTTCAATCTCAATTTTTATGGGACTGGGAGCACCCACGTCTTTCCACAATAGAATATTTATTTTTATGTTTAGGTATTTAATTTACACAAAGTGTGTATTTTATTTTTTAAGCTCTATTTTTTTTCTCACTTCAATGCGATATTAAAAATATTCTATTACATATACACAATACAAGTGCGTTGAAAATATGGCTTACCCCACAGAAATAGATAGTAATAGAACGGTGAATGTCACGTCATCGCGTACATTTCGCGCGTGCCACATTTTAGCAAGCCCCGCCCACAGTGACGTATAGATAGTGAGGGGACACTAAGGAATTATTATCGATGTGAGAGCTATGGAAAATGAAATTATGTTATTGTTTATATAAAATGTTTTATTATGAATAGTTTGGTTATAGTATACTGTTATAAAAATAAAACGTATTTATTTAGTTAAAAATCTGTATTGAAATCTTACAAAACTTTTGACTATATTATAAAATATCTATACTAATGTAATAAAGCGGAAGAGTTTGTTTGTTTGAACGCGCTAATCTCAGGAACTACCGGTAGGATCTGAAAAATTCTTTTTGTATACGGTAGCCTAGTTATTCCGGAAGGCTATAGGCTATATAACATAACGTTTCGACCCTTTGTGGCCGGGCAAAAGGCTAAAAAAGCTAAAAGATAATGTCGGCTAATCTCAGGAACTAGCAGTCGGCTTTTAAAAATTGATATTGCCTATGATAGCCCAATTATTCCGAAAGGCTAAAGGCTATATAAAATTACGCCACAACTTTTAGGGGCCAGACAAAAATAATAAATTTGGTCAAACGAGAAGGGGGAGGGTTGGGTCAAAGGCAAAAAAAGGCTTAACGAATAGGATACAATCTATATGGGTATCGTTTTCGAGATTTTCGGGATGCTGATTAAATAATATGAAATTTATTTAGTGATTCAAGATGGCGGACGGAATATCAAAGATGGCGGATGACAAAATTTTAAAAAACAATATGGGTATCGCCTTCTATATTTTAAGGGTTGGGGAATCGAAATACAACATCTATTTCGTGATCGAAGATGGCGGATGGGAAATCAAAGATGGCAGATGGGAAAATAAAAAAAATCTATATTGGTATCGTCTGCGATGTTAAAAGGGATGGAAAATTCAAATACAACATCTTTTTCGTGATTCAAGGTGGTGGATAGGAAATTAAAGATGGCGGACGGGATTTTTTTAAAGTCGATATGGGTATCGTCTCCGATATTTTAAGGAATGGGAAATTCAAAAACACCATCTATTTCGTGATCAAAGTTGGTGGAAGGGATTTTTTTTTTAAATCAATATGGGTATCGTCTCCGTTGATATACGGGATGGAGAATCCAAATACAACATCTATTTCGTGATCAAAGATGACGGATAGGAAATTAAAGATGGCGGACGGGATTTTTTTAAAAGTCGATATGGGTATCGTCTCCGATATTTTAAGGAATGGGAAATTCAAAAACACCATCTATTTCGTGATCAAAGATGGTGGATGGGATTTAAAAAAAAACAATTTGGGTATCGTCTCCGATGTTTAAAAGGATGGGTAATCCAACATCACCATCTATTTCGTGATCAAAGATGTCCCGTCCGCCAACTTGGATTCCCAACTGGATGTCATTTTCGTGATCAGAAAGCATGAAAACCCCAAAAATTATACCCAGATTAATTTTATAAAAAATGTCCCGTCCGCCATCTTGGATTCCCAAATAGATGTCATTTTCGTGACCAGAATCCATAAAAACCCCGAAAATGTTACCCATACAAATTTTATTAAAAATGACCCGTCCGCCATTTTGGATTCCCAAATAGATGTCATTTTCGTGACCAGAATCCATAAAAACCCCGAAAATGATACCCATATTAATTTTATTAAAAATGACCCGTCCGCCATCTTGGATTCCCAAATAGATGTCATTTTCGTGACCAGAATCCATGAAAACCCCGAAAATGTTACCCATACAAATTTTATTAAAAATGACCCGTCCGCCATTTTGGATTCCCAAATAGATGTCATTTTCGTGACCAGAATCCATAAAAACCCCGAAAATGATTCCCATATTAATTTTATTAAAAATGTCCCGTCCGCCATCTTGGATTCCCAAATAGATGTCATTTTCGTGACCAGAATCCATGAAAACTCCGAAAATGATACCCATATTAATTTTATTAAAAATGTCCCGTCCGCCATCTTGGATTCCCAAATAGATGTCATTTTCGTGACCAGAATCCATAAAAACCCCGAAAATGATACCCATATTAATTTTATTAAAAATGTCCCGTCCGCCATCTTGGATTCCCAAATAGATGTCATTTTCGTGACTAGAATCCATAAAAACCCCTAAAATGATACCCATATTAATTTTATTAAAAATGTTTCGTTCGCCATCTTGGATTCCCTAATAGATGTCATTTTCGTGATCTGAAAGCATGAACATGATGCTTGCTTTCTTTATGAGAGAGAGAGAGACAGCCAGAGACATAATAATTAATTCGAATTAATATTCCTTTTATTTATCGATAAATTTAAAACGTAACCATAAACCGAACGTCAATCCCTAGCGCGCGCTGACCAATCACAGCTATTTATTTGACCCGTGGCCCCTGATTTGTTATTGTTTTTGGCATCTTGTGAATATCGCGTATCTCGCCGTACATTGCGTGTTTATTTCATAAATATGTCAACAAGTATCGTATCATTCAAGCAATGGAAATTTAACATAACGAAGAAATGAACGATGATGTTCTTATTAGACAAACATGGTAAAAGTAGCCCACTTGTTTTAAATCTCAATAATCTTAAGTTTTACTCAATTTAAATACTTACTGGTGATATGAAATGCCTCCCTTTTCCATATTTTTGCATCACTTTTAATTTTTACAATTGGAAACTGCACAATATGGCATATTCGTAACGAATTTAATGTTTTTTTACCTCCTGAGCGCGCGAAAGGGAGACGCGATGCGTAATGCGAATGCGTTCGAAAACACATGCACTATAGTGCAATAGTTTGGCACGCGCGCCACGCCCGTGTCACCGTTCTATTACTATATATTTCTGTGGCTTACCCTCTTACAATTTTATTCAAACGGGTCTTATTCGCGATATTTAATTAATTTAAGGTATAAATGCATATGTTTTACCGTTACCGTTGTTTATAGAAAACCGACACACACAGATAGGTATCTCAACGCATACTCGCATCATCACCCGCGACACTTGGAACTACTTGGACTCCCTTAAATTAATTAAATATCGCGAATAAGACCCGTTTGAATAAAATTGTATGATGTATACAAATCGCGAAAGTTTAAAATCGATTATTGCTTACCCTATAGCAGACGAGGAAGCTTTCATAGGAAAAAGGTTAATACATGGTGTCTCGCATGTAAAAGAAGAATGTGATTTGTTTAATAAAATGTATGGGCACAGTTTATGAGTCATCTATAACATACGGATCGACTTTTAACATAAACGTGCATTTAAATTATTTTTGTAATAGTAACTTTCGGCAGACATTTAATAATTTAGTACAGCGTTTAAAACTAATAAACTCCATTTTAATGATTCATGTAAAATCTAACATTTCGAAATAGTTTACGGGAATTCCCAAGCCAACTTAACTGCTTAGTTATTTCAATCTATGAGTTATTCTGTGAAGTTTCAAATATCATCATAGTCATCGTTTTGCGATGTGATTTATTTTGAGTCGGTGATGTCCATCGCTACCATTCTTCGACGCCCGTTGTCCTATAATTATTTACCCTTTCTCTTTCATATCTATCCCCAGGGAGTCCATATCTTTCTTGGCCTCTTGCTCCCTTTTGCTCCATGTGCCTTCATATCCATCACTTGTTTACCCACATACATACATAACATCTCTTCTCATAACAGTCAAGTCAATGTAGTTTTAAGTTCATATAAATAGTAAAAAGGCTGCCTCCATGGTCCAGTTGATAGCATAATTTTACGTCTGTTGACCAGAAGGTCCCGAGCTCGATTCCCGAATTCCGTTTTTCAGAATTCTCAGTAACAGCACGGAGTTTGGCAAAATGCCTGGTAACAGTAATAGGTTGCCTATTACGTGGGACCTACAGATTCACAACATGGTGAAATCGGTCTTTAATATATGTAACACCTCTGCCTACCCTTTTGCGAACACAGGCCCGAGTCTATATTTTATTAATATGAAATGATGCCTATGGAGGTGATTAATTCAATCATCGTACATCGTCACCGATGGCGCCAGTTCACGCCATTAATAAAATTCTTTCTAACCCATTACATTATTGCGTTCATGCCTTACTTGGTGTTGGTGTAAAGTGTTGCCACTTGAAATGCTGATTGCGCAGGGCAATTGAGTACCGTAAATTACGTGATTTTTAAATTACTTGCTGATTTTAATGATCTCATGTTACGAGTTATAAGGTTGCTGTTTACCATTAGCAAGTAAAAAAACTTACTACGAAGCTATGTTATTCGGTGATTTTAGTAAAAAATATATATATTAAAACTAACGTTAAATTAAGCCTTTTACCATAGACCTACTACATCTCTTTATCGCTAAAACCTGTCTACTAAGATGCCTATAATAACCCTCATTTTGTTTCAACTATTACTATAATTACATTAATTTCCTTACAAATGGTTAAATATTAACCAATAGCAATCCCATTCCTACAAACTGTCAATTAATGAGGTAATTACACTGGCGGTATTACACTTAAAAGCCTATATTACCATTTACGGCACTAGTTCCGTGTCGGAACTTCACAAGCCTGCAAAAAGCCTAAATTGGTTGTTATAAAACGCTATCATATTTAATAATGTACCTCCAAGTCTGAGAACTAAATAGTTCACTCGTGGTACGTGACACAGAGATGCACTGGAGTTGATATTTTAATTATTTTATTTCAATAGGTATAATACTGGTATATGGTGTGGCTTGTAATTGCTCTTATTCCGTTTGGGACTTAATAGGAACATCTTTGCTTGCATATTTGCAATATTTATATATGAGACCTTAACATTTTCCTAAACTACATAATTACTGTCAACACATTAAAATATAGCTCATACACATGAAGGTAAATATCACGAAAATAAGCAAACTAGGTGCAAAACCTAAGGAGCGCGTGAACTTTTAAGGCGAGGTTGCAGTACTTTTTAAGATTTTTGAACGTCTGAAAGTCCCATGAACTATGATATTTTTAATGAATAAAAATTAAAGTATAAAAGTTGAACATACTTTTTAGTAAATCATAAAGATAGAAACACGATTTGGAATGATTGGCTCGATAAAAAAAAAGTCAAACATGGCACTAAATCACAATTTTAAACGTGTACTGCTTAGAGATTCCATAATGAATTTATATGAAAGTATTATCAATAGAAACAGCTCTTTATTTTAAAATAAATGGTAAAAACAGATTTCGTTATTTCGTTATCATTTTTGTCCAAGAAAAAAAATAGTCAAAATGTTGGCATTATATCGCTCGCCGGCCGTTCATCAGTGCCTGTCTAGGCGTGATTGAGGGCGGACGTACGTCGTTGCTCCGCAAAATCCCCCTCCACCCCCGCTTGTACGTTTCCGCAAAAGTACAAAGTAATTCGTATTCCAAACTCAATCGTTCAAACCATAGACATACTAGTAAGAAACCGTAGACAGGTTACTGACAAGGTAACATGACGGAGCTTACGAGTGGCACGCATCGCGAAAAGCGTACGCACACTAATATAAATATGTCAAAACGACACACTAAGAATTAGATAAGAAGTGTCAGTGAGATAGCACATCTAATCGCAAGCGCGAAATAGAGATAAACATATGCTCTCTGGACCGACGCGCATTGTGACATCATGCTGACCGTTTTTCAAACAATAATTTGACTCAGGTGCGACATGATCACTTTGTCTTAAGTAAATTCAATTCGCCTCAAAGTAAATTTGATTGATTCATTTAAGGTAGGGAAATAAAAAGTCGATGTGATTTATTTATAACATTTATTAAAAAAGTACATTTTCTTCTTCTCATTTCATTCAATGGAAACCTAAAACAGTACGTTAATATAAAAACTGTGCGCTGCGGACCCACCGTAGCCCTGGCAATACCCCTGGGGGTATGGTGGGTCTTTTAAAGCTTAACCGTACTCCTGGCTGAAATGCTCGTAGTGTTATACCAACGTGCTACGTGGACATTAAACTGAACAGTGTTATCTCTCGTATGATAATGACTTACTACTTACGTTTTTGTATTTTTAGACAAGCGAAGACAAGCGCTAGTACGATGATATAGTGCAACAAGGAGATAAATTAGAGAATAAAACGTTTAGGTATTACTGCTAATGGTTATAATGCTTCCTATATGATAGGTATAATCTGTGGTACTGTTGAAGACCCGTCATCATCATCATCCTTGCGCTGTCGTGTCATTCCCACTAGTGAACAGTTCTATGATAGAACTAGTGATACTTTTTTTTCCCACTAGTTCTATTATCACAACTTGATGAGAAGAATATAACTAATGGGAAACAGTTATAGGAAATTTACCACTAGTTCTATATATGTTTTACAAGGGTAGTATCACAACATCGCGCTCACATATCCGAATAAATATGTATGTATAAAAATGTGTTAAACGAATGAACGTCTACAAAACAATTGAACGTCTACAAAACAAATGAACGTCTACAAAACAAATGACTACCAGAAAGTGATCAGCTATCGATAGTGATTGCAAAAAACAGGTGCATGCGATTTTCGACCTTATTGACAATTCATGAAAAACTTCTTTTTTAGTTTTTTCTCGCTTTCTGGCAATATTAGGTTAATAAAATTATAAATTCTGACTAATGTCAATAAGGTTGAAAATCGCATGCACCTGTTTTCTGCAATCACTATCGATAGCTGATCACTTTCTGTAAGTCATTTGTTTTGTAGATGTTCATTTGTTTTGTAGGCGTTAATTTGTTTTGTAGACGTTCATTTGTTTTAGACATTAAACAAATGAACGTCTACAAAACATATTCATTCGGATATATGAGCGCGATGTCGTGACACTACGGATCATTCCCAGTAGTTCTATTGAATACCCTTGTAAAAACATACAAAGAACTAGACTGGGACATTTCCTATTACTTATCCCATTAGTTCTGTTCTCCTCATCAAGTTGTGCTAATAGAATTAGGACAGTTCTATCATAGAATTGTTCAATACTACTACTTTACTGGGAATGATCCCACAAAATAGTAAAACTTGAAATTAACGATCTGAAATTAATAAACTAATTACACAACAATATTATCTGGGAGTACGGTTAAGCTTTGAAAGACCCACCATACCCCCAGGGGTACTACCAGGGGTACGGTGGGTCGGCAGCGAAAACTGCGCAGTACAATCTACTTAGTTGATTAATACTAAAAGGAGAAAAACAAGAACAAGTGAATGGACTTTGATCATCTGTCAATGTTTGTAACTTACGTATGATTTTGTATTTCTATAATAATAATATAATGTGTTGAATCAGCCTCAAATCACTTTTTTTACTTGACAAAAACACACATCAGTATTTTATTATTACGAATGTCCCATCTGGATACTTTGTTTTTTAGTCTTTGAACACGCACAATACTGCTTCTCTTTTACACTCGCTAAATGCCATTTGTTTTATTTACTCTATTATTTGTGATACTGAATTTATTATAAATTGTAAATTAAACGTTGTAATATTGTAATACTCATGAATGAGAAGTGCTTCCATAACTTTTAGTCATTTTCCTACTATAGTTTGTGCAAAATCTCATTACACACGACGGCATTTTCAAATGTAACGTACACACACGCGAGTAAAAGAGCGAGCGCTTCCGGCCGCAGCGCGTACGCGACTAAAGCCAAATGAGACATTTAGCCTGTTTTTAATGTGCCACTTTTGAAGTTCAGAGCAGCGATAGCCGAGTGAATATACCAATAGACTGCCATGCAGAGGGTATCGGGTTCGAATCCATGGCATGCACCAATGACTTTTCGGAGTGATGTGCGTATTGAATTGTTAATTATCGCTTGTCCCGTGCCTCGGAGAGCACGTTAAGCCGTCGGTCCCGGTTGTCATGAAGATCTTTGACAGTCGTTACATGGCGTCAGTACCTTCTAAATTAACTGACACTAGTCTTAACCATGGAATATAGCTATCCCTTCGGGTTGCGGAGGTCAGACAGGCAGTCGCTCTGTGGAAAAGCTAATATTCAGCCAAATCCGGTTAGACTAGAAAGCGGACCTCAGATTGAAACTGGGATAACGCTAAGAGGATGATGATGACTTTTGAAGTTCACATAACTCATCTACGGTTTTTTTTACGCTGCACTGTGGCACACGCACACACGAAACCCCCCCCCACCCCCCGCTCACTCGCTGACGCCACCACCGTGTTTTTGTTTTTGCGGGGGGTGAGGTCGAGCTACGCACTGTACTGCAACCTCGCCTAAAAGCAAAATAATTAACTTTTATTTACCATACACCGTTCGTTTAAATTCAGTCAGATAGTATTCCAACCAATTTTTGTGAGCAATCATATGTGGTTCTTTACAAATATCTATTAGATACAATTAATAAAATTAAAGTAAATGCTTTACCAAATGAAGGAGTCACTCAGTGACTAACTGTATAATTTATTATTCCCATACTTCGATAAAAAAGGTAAGTTAAATTTTATCGAGTGATTGGGTTTTAATAGTTTATATATTACGGACCGCGAATATTTCAAGAATGTTGTGATTGGTTTAGAATTCTCACATGTTTAGAATTCTCGCAAACCTACAGGTAATAACTGCTGATAGAGACATTGAATAAATAGATAATTATAAATTATTGGTGAATTGTTTTACTGGGTACCATTGCAATCACGACAGCTTGTGAGGATGGATAGGAGCTTTGTTACTGTTTCACGCAGGAACATCCGAGTGGATTTTAATGAAACTTTGCGGTAGCTAATTTATTAAAATAGGAAGCTACCTTTTGTCCTGATTACCGAAGCATACACGAGCGAAGCCGCGGGCTCTGATGAGTAGATGACATGTAACTGTGTATTATGCACATATTACACCACATCAGCCTGTTGCAGTCAATTGCTGGAAGTAGACCTCTTCCAGGGAACGTCACTGGACCCGTTCTCCTGTATCACCATCCGGCCACCAGCAACCACCCTCCGCAAGTCATCTATCCATCTGGCTGCGGGCGTCCAACACTACGCTTGCCGAAACGTGGCCTGCACTTGAGAGCCACCGCCCACCGAAACTTTGACAGGTGTGGCCAGGCTACAACCATCTCAGTTTGCTACACCTCTGAATTATGTCAGTTACTTTGGTCTCCTGCCGGATAATCTCCTTCCGTTCTAATATACTGATTACGGCAAAAAAAAAATATTGTGTCAGCTACAAATATTGGCAATTCTAATTACGGTCTCCGACTAAATCGTTATTATATTACAATACAATTAACAATACTTTACGGTATCAGAAATAGATACATACATAGACTCACGCCTGTTTTCCGGAGGGGTAGGCAGAGACTACGGAACATCATTTGCAACGATCCTGACATATCTCTCTTGCTTCATTCCCTCCCATTAAATTTCGCATGCATGTTCTTCGGTTAAGGGTACTTCTAACCTGTCCTTTTTTTAGGATGTCTCCAATCTGGTGAGAAAACGTCCGTCTAGGTCTTCCCCTTCCTCCAGTCCCATTCACACTTGACTTATATAACTTCTTGGTCAGTCTTTCGTCATCCATCCTCTCCATGTGTCCAAACCATCTTAGCATACCTTTCTCAATGGTTGTCACTACATCTTCTCTTATCACACAATTTTTGACTCTGTCGTTCAAAGACACTCCTCCACACATACTTCTCAGTGCTCTCATTTCTACAGCAAGACTCTTCCTTCAAGGCTCCATTCACCCTATTACCTGAATTAACATCAAAAAAATATCTTCTTCATTCTTACCATTCCTACTAAACAGATTCCTAGTAAACGGTATCAGAAATGTAATGATTAATTACGGCAATTTATAACTTAAATTATTCAACATAAAGGCTTTGCTCATAATCATCATTTTAGTTGGGTAAATGAGTCGTCCATGCTCCTGCAACTAAGATTCCCCAAACGGATAGATAAAGCACTATACAACAATTAGCGTTCGCCCGCGGCTGAACCTGTATCAATTATTTCTGAATAATGTAATCTAATTTCTTTTTCGGCATACCTGATAAAGTGTAAAATGAAAGGCTTGAAAACATAATGAAATAACTCAAATTTCAGATTATTGCAAATAAGCACAGTACTACCTGAGCTTGCTTAGCATCTACCGAAGCAATTAAAACAGTAGATAGGATTAGAGTGCAATTTGAAATGCCAGCGTTTCCCTCCACAACGTGGCAGGTCAATGCCCTTTCCTTACAATAATTTAGCTAGTTCTGATATTCAAAGCGTATTTTTTAGTTTTTGTGGAATATGTGGGTATTCAATTATGTGCACACATGCTTGATCAATAATTCTCAACTAGGTTTTTATAAATGCCTTTCGAAATACTTATAAGTATACCTAGTGAACCTAAAGTTCTTTAAAGATTGTCGTATTAATTCATTGGCACATGTTTCTTACCTTTAAATAAAAATACTGTCAGACATGCTAATCACATCAAAATTTAGATAATTTCCCTCTAAATTGATTTTAAGCTAATCCAATATCATGTTAATGCAGTTTTATTCCAACAAAAATCGGTCAAATCATGTACCGTAAAAATCTTCTCATGATTCATATTGGAGTTAAATACAATGACCACTATAAAATGCTTTGATACCCTTAGTTCTTTAACCAAAAATATATAACTACTTTTAAACTACCACGATTTGTACACATACTAATGATTATGTATCGGGTCTGAATCGTGTTAACTGAACGAAAAGAAAGATGAAATACCTTTCTATTTGCCCCGACGTTTCGGCATGGGTTACACCAGCTGTGGTCACGGTATGACTGATGTCCGTCAGCGCTGCCGCTGAAAAGTGCAGGTTTCGGAACCTAGGGTAGGTTCCGAAACCTGCACTTCTCGGTCACACTTGATCACACTTGGTCTTCACAATTATTGACATTTATAAGTTCGGAACTGTCGGTATTTCGATACACAACACTAATGGTATCTTCACACTGGCGCGTAATTTCACCTCGTCGGTAGATAAACGGTAACCTTCCTCCCGGTTGAAATTTGCGTGCTTTTTGATTTCAACCGCTTCCCGTGCTATTCTTGAAAAATAGTGACGGTCTGTGGAGAGAACCTGGGGTCGACGTAGCTCAATCCAGTGATTGGATCCTGACTCCAACAAATGCTCAGCTATGGCCGACTTGGTGGTTTGTCGGTTTTTGACGGCCGTGATGTGTTCCTTAACTCGTTCGGCGATGGTCCTTTTTGTTTGCCCGATGTAGGAACTACCACAGCTGCAATCCAGCTTGTACACGCCTGGTGTTTGAAAAGGGATGACATCCTTTGGAATACGCAGGTGATTTGCTACTTTGGAGTACGGACTATATACAGTCTTAATGGAGTATTTTTGTAGCACTGTTCCAACTTTATCCAATCCCTTTATGTAGGGCATGAACGCTGGCGCTCTGTTCACTTCAGTCAATCTCGACCTTTTCCTTGAACTTCGCATATTGTGTTTGTAACCGTTTTGCTTGAGTACCTCCCGAAAATACGTGAGCTCACTATCTAAGTGTCGCAAAGGTCATATGCTCTGTTTGTCAATGAAGCGATAACGGATTCAAAATGCCGCGGGTGATGATGGGAATTTGCGTGTAAGTACCTGTCAGTGTTTGTGGGCTTCCTGTAAACAGGGTGTGTCAGGTTTCCATTTTGATCCGATACCGTGATCTTCACATCGAGGAAGGCCAACGATCTGTCTGCCTCCATTTCATAAGTGAACCTTATATTAGGGTGTATGGAGTTGAAGTGATCTGCTAATTGTTCTACAACATGTCTGCTACCCTTTATAAAACAGAACACGTCATCGACGTATCTTTTTCAAAAATATATACTTAACAGCAGAATAATAAAGTCTAAAATTTCAATAGTACTAGGTATTTTAGTCACGTACGTCAAATTGTATTCGAACACCAAATTTAGATGATCACCAAATAAATAGGTTCTTAATTCAAAAATAGGAGCCTTGTATTGAAGTAGGTGGTGTAACCAAATCCAATTTATGTGTTGGTATTTCATACAACTAACAAAAAATCTTTGGTTATAATTTTACATTAAAATACTGGTTTAATTTTGGTGATCATTTACTACTTTTGGGTTAACAATGATTTATTTGGAGTCATTTTGCTTAAATAGGATAGCGACATGTCAAAACTTTGGTTATAATTTTACATTAAACTGCGGGTTTAATTTTGGTGATCATTAACTTTTTTGTTTGCTATGTTACTATATCTGGTGTTGAGTTAAACATAAGCCATTCATATCTTACACTCTCCTTTTGAGCGTTCTTATAAATATTTATAACATGTAGTGAGCAATACAAGATAACTTTTAGGGAAAACATGTTGCCCATATTTGGATATTTATAGTGCCCCAAACCCGGCCCTGCGATTTATATGTGAAGCTGTCATTCTATTTTGACTCTGGTGGTGTTTTCCTAAAGGTTATTATTGAATAGTAAAACCGGGTACTATTTAAAGTCAGTTTATGAAAAACACCTGATTTCAATTCGATTAAATTTGTCGTGTCGCTGACAGAGGCTGTCATTACAAGAACCTGATGGCATTCGAGATAGCCCCGAGACGCTATAATAAAAGGCGAAGTACTATTCATCCGTCATTTAATTTATGCAAAAAAATTTGCAATAAATACTAAAACCGCATTTTATGGAGTCGGGTACTTTGTTGATCAAGTCAAGGAACACCTCTAGGCATAAAGGGATTTATTGCCATAGTATTTATGTTTACGATCATTAAAATACCAGCATGTTTCACTTTCGGAATAATAGAACTAAAATTATAATCTAATTATGATCACTTGAGGCATATGCTCGGTACCAATGGCATCTTATACCAGTTCATTTCCAGGTTGTTTGAAAATAGAGCCTGATCTTGTTAGTTAAATCGGCTTACTGTTGTTGCTTCTAGCTTATTCATTTCGTCTTATATGCAATTGTGCAACTTACGTATTTCTAGATATCGTCGACCTAAGATGCTGGACGTCCCATCTGAATTGTATTAAATATTCAGCCATTAGTTCTCCCCGTTGTTGAGATGGCTTACAGAGAGCTTACAGTACGTGAGTAGCTGATTTATCTGACTTGGTTCCGCAGCGCACACACAACAGCGTCAAACTAAATAGGCAACAAGCCAAGCAAATATCTGGCTGTTGTATATCGCTGGCATAAAGAGAATATAACAAATGATCGCGTTTTATTATGTTTGTAAAAGTTATAATAATAACCCATATTATCATGTTTATAAACATAATATTTATTGTAGACTATACATACTACAAATAAATTTGTATAATATACATATATGTTTTTTATATGTTATACTTTTTCTGTGTCTGTGAGAAATAAATAGTTTTCTTTTTCTTTGTTTTACATACATACATACATACATATCATCACGCCTTTTATCCCCGAAGGGGTAGGCAGAGATGTATTTCTACACCCACTTTTCGCCAGATATACTTTAGTCCCACGTAATAAGGGGCGAGCCTATTGCCGTACCGGGCACATTTCCAGACTCCGTGCTGCTACTGAGAATTTCGTGACAGAAAAACCCAATAACACTGCCCGACCCAGGAATCGAACCCGGGACCTCCCGATCCCCCGCGCACATTTATGCCGCGAGACCAACGAGGTAGTCGTATAGGGTTTGATGTCGAGTTTTCCGTCTCTACGCAAAGATGGTATTTGCATCGTGTTATCCCTTAGTCGCCTCTTACGACACCCACGGGAAGATCCCTATCTTCCCGTGGGTGTCGTAAGTGTCACCACCCCCTGGTGGTGACACTTGTATTCTATGCCGTCAACCACACGGCAACTTTCTTTGTTTTCTTTACATATATACTGTTCTGAGGTTTAATTTGTACTAGCGGATATTGTGTAGAATAAAAAGTGTATTTAGAACCAAAACGTCAATATATGTAGGTGTATTATAATTCACCTTCCAAGAGAGTAAAACAAATATAGTACAAGGAAAAGAAAACATAGAAGAATATTCAAATAAACAACAGGTGTCTGCTAGTTACAAGTAATAAAATTGGGTGGTTTGAATTGAGGAACTCTAGTCAAACATCGTAAGATGCCAGGTCACAAAATCAAGTTAGACTTTATAAAAAGGTTAAAAGCCATTGGCTTACAAGAAACTACTGTGGGACTAGTTTGGATTTCATGTTATTTTATTATAATACTTGCGTCTTGTGGGTTTCCATTAGGGAGAGTTTGTTGACGTAAGTGCCACTATCGCCGAGAACTTTAGCATCAAATAAAGATAGTATGCAAATTAAAATATTATTTAGGTACAGGAAAAAGGAGGGTAGGTTGTCCGTGTCGTGACGGATTAAGAATACGGGATGTCACCACCCCATTTCATCCCGTGGGTCTCGTGAGAGTTGACGGAGGGAGCATATTATGCAGAGAACAGCACTGTAAGAGAAGGAAGACATGATACAAAATCCTATACCAACCCGTTTGGCCAGCGTGGTATAGTAGGCCAATTTCTCCATTCAAAGGAGAGGCCTAGTCCAGCAATGGACTGTAAAAGGTTGATGATGATGATCTATACGTTGGTATTGGCGTTCACTCGGCGACGCTCGGCCAACGCGAGTGTAGGCAAAATAATACAAGGCAAGTGTTACTGCCTACACGTTCGGCAAGTATATCGAAAACCAATGCAAATGGCCAATACAGACGAATTTTGAAGAGATGCCCATACTTAAGAATATATATATAAACGGGAATTAACGCGAACATGCATTAGGTATTTACATACCTTATTTTGCTTGACGTTTTGAGACGGTTGCACGCTCCGTGGTCGCAAGCTGACTGGTGTAGCGGTGTCACGTCTCCGAGTGCGAGGTAGAAGCTTCCATTTCTACCCCCGGGTCGTTTATTTTCGAAGTACCGGCGCAAAACACACTAACCGTATCTGTATATTGAACATTCGCCGACTGCGCATTAAAGTGGGGTGTTGTTAGTCGAATCACTGGATTCCACGCCGATGACAATTGCAACCGTCTCGAAACGTCAAGCAAAATAAGGTATGTAAATACCTAATGCATGTTCGCGTTAATTCCCGTTTATATATATATTCTTAAACATGCAACGCGAGTGTTTAAAAGATGCCCATACTGTTCAAGGCTGTTGATGATGACAGGAGAAAGATTGCAATCTACCTATTTGACGGATTATTTGAGGCCACTACTCATTTATATACATATTCATTGCATGGTGTGCCAAATATTTACAATTATATAGTTATGTAGCTTTTGTAATATTGGGATAGGTACTGAAGACTTATACTCAATTACGAGTATACATATTATGCATAGGTATATGTAGATAAATTGAATTACTTTGTTATAACGTACGATAGTCATGGTATATTTAATGATAGACTGTAAGTATAGAATTCATTCAACAAAATGTAAATATTAAATGGTACTCGAAATATCCGCGGCAGGAGAAACGCATTTGCATTTGATTTTAACTATAATTATAAAGATATTTTAAGTCGCACAAATGACGACGATGTTTAGTGACTGTTTTGTAGATTTTGACCTTCGTTTTCCTGCTTATAAGTTTGGACACTAACACCTTATGTTATGATAATAAATACCGATTCAGCTTAATTATAAGGACGTAAGCTACAGCACATTGACCTCTTAAGTTGCAACTTATATACCCTGCATCTGTTCCCATTCTCTAAAGTGCTTAGGTCACGAAATATTATGCTCTTAGTAATATTGTATTATAATCACCGAAAGCATTACAATTGTCTTTAATGCAGCCTGTTCAATCAGTTCAAACAAGTGGCTGTGTAAGGTGTTTAATATCTGCCAAGATATTAAGTCAATATTCATGATTGTGTTGAAAATACAATTACTACAATATGCAACATAATTGAGAACTATATGAATTTACTAACATATTACTTTTACTGCTATTAGTGATGTCTTGAGGTATTTTAGTGATAAGCATGTCAGTACTTCTTGGAAATACACTCAAAACGTATTTCATTCAGTAAATGCATAGGAGAAGTAGGAGAAAGATGCGAAGCGCGAGATAGGCGATTAAACCGCGGACTTCGGCACTTCCTTCACAGAACGAAACGCAACTAAACAGGGACCACAAAGGGGTGTTTAGTAGGTATTCATACTTTCCGAAGCAGGCCGAAACCTATGTGAGAGTTCTTAACTACTCTGGTGAGCTGTTGAGAATTTTTGATGTTACTCCCACAAATGTAGGTACAATGACTTTTTAAATACAATAAAAACAGAAACGATTGTGTATATTATATTATTTTAAAATAAAATTAAAAACACAAACACGCGCGCGCACACACACACGCACACTCACACACACGCACCTATAATTTCACTCACGTTGACAAACTTTAGACTATGATGGAGGCCCTTGAGTTCTAAAATACAGGCTCTGGTTAGTTTAGACTCCAGATCACCCAAATTACATACATGTCACGCGAACTACTTGTCAAGAACATAGTTATAAGAATGTAATTTGTGGTGATAAAATAAATAAAAATATTTAAAAAAATATTATAATCAATTAATATTTAATAGAAAACTCTTTTGATCTACGTAGAAGTATACGAATTTATCTTCATATATTTTTATTTTTCATTAAGAAAGCATAATGTTCTTTGATTATAAATAATAATAATTGCCTAGCAAGAAGCTTCAATAATGTTAAAGCCATTCATTTGTTATGCAACTGGTTCACTTTGTATACCAGTATCGCAACCTACACTATTATTATGACGTCACATATAAAATACGATTTTCAAAGGAAGGAAGGAGTGTGTGTGACACTCATGCACATTCATGCAATTGAGTTGTTTCCTACACATCTATAAAGCACTAGTTAGAATAAACAGAAAGGCCTTCTAAAAATTAAAATCCATTCATTCATTCGTGTCGCACAAAATCGTTGGTTTCTAGTACTCTGGCGAATGCTGACAGCGGAAACCTATTCTGGGTCGCGAATAAAAGTGACCCAGTTACAAATGATCTGGCCGCGCTGCCACTTGGAACCAGAATAAAACACGGTATTAGGTATATACGATAGTGACGTGAAATTGGCAACGCGTAAAGTCACCGTCGTAAATGAGTACTGTTGTGCGTGAATGTACTTCGCACGTATACGCTGTTTTATTGGTCCGTTTTATGGTACAGTCTTTAGGAAGGATAGTTGCGAACAGTTAGTATTTTAGGGGGCCATTTACGAAATTATTCTACTAAAAAGACGTTTTAAAGTTACAAGAGGTACTATATATTATTTTCAATATTCAAGTTTATATTTCTCAACTCTTTGCTGCCTACAGTAGACCAAGGTTTTTTATAAGCTAGTAGAAACAAAAAAAGTGTTATAAACGGATTGCACTAAATATAGAAAACATTTTTTGGAAAGTATTTTCTTTTTTAGATTTTAAAACGTGTGTTTGTTTTAGTGCCACAGTAATGTAACACTCTATAATTATATATAAAATCCTTGCGTTACTGACTGACTGACAGACACGCTACAGCTGAAACTACTGGGCGCAAGTAGCTGAAATTTGGCATGCATGCTCCTTGAGGATTATGGGAGCGCACTAAGAGCGGATTTTTGGAAATTCCTCCTCTGAGGGTATAAAACAGGTTGTCAGATTTTGTATGAAACTTTTTATTCCTTCAATGGATTTATTTCAAATTTTTTATATTGGTTTCCAAATCATGTTAGTGAACACTTAGGAAATATTTTTGTAAATTCTTACCCTATGGGAATAAAAGGGGAGTCAAAATTTGTATGAAACTTTTTGAATACTTCAAGGGATTATCTTTATACTTTCTATATTGCATCATCAAATGACGTTAAACAACCCAAAGACATTTATTTTGGGACATATCTTTTTCCTAAGAGGGTAGAAAAAGGAGTCAGAGTTTGTGTAAAACCCTTTATTTTTCAATGGAATCACTTTAATCTGTCTGTTTATATAAAATCCTTGCGTTACAGACTTACTGACAGACACGCTACAGCCGAAACTACAGGGCGCAAGTAGGTGAAATTTGGCATTTATGTTCCTTGAGGAGTGTTGGGGAGTTCGTACAAAACAATCGTACGATACAATCAGGTAAAATTTCACTCTAGTAGAAAGTTCAAGAAATATTAAAACCATTTGCTGGAGTCGTATTCTAAAATAATAGTTGTAAGAGGCACGGTAGGCACATAAGAAAAAAGGAATTACATATTTTCCTTGCCTCAATCATGAAATAAATAGGTTATGCCTAAAGTTGAAGCCTGACCAAATTGGAGACATCCTAAAAGAAGGACAGATCAGAAGTACCCTTAACAGAAGAGCATGCATGGGAAACTTGATGGGAGTGAATGAAGCAAGAGAGGTATGTCAGAATCGTTGCAAATGACGTTCCGTAGTCTCCTCTTATTCCTCCGGGAAACTGGCGTCATTCTGTGTATGCCTAAAGTTTACTTCAACATATGAAAAGAAAACTTTAGGTAATAAAACAACCTGAGTTCTGCTGCCGACTGTACCTGTAATCTATAAACCAATTGGAAAGAGTACCTATAAAGCTACTATAAAGACTTAGCCAATTAAGAACAAGATTAACTGAGAATAGATATCTAATAAATATCATTAAAGCCAATACGACGTATACAAACACTATTTATAATATTATTGATATTTACCTAAATATTATTTTAATATTAAAGTCACCTTTTCTTCATCATATCAGCCGAAAGACGTCCATTACTGGACATTTGTAGGTGTCCCCCAAGGCTCTCCACATAAAGCGATCCAGAACCACCCGCTTACTGTCACCTTTTCTTAATAAATAATAATATCTTCTGTATATATAAAATCCTTGCGTTACCGACTGACACTGACCGACTTTTTTCATTTGTTTTTTGTCAAATGATCGGACACCAAATTCATCGGCATGCGTTCTGTTGCTTTTCTTGTGTTTGTATGAATTGTATGTTTAGCTTGTGTAGAAGTCTGTAAGGGCCACAACTCGGCATAGTTGGGGGCTCCTATCAGTACATGGCCCCTGTCAGATCCTATGGTGCCCCAGCTACAGTCATCTATTAAATGTATACTCCGAAAAATACACTTATCTTTTTGATCTGTCGTAGTTTAAGGAGTAAAATTTGAACTTTTAAGGTCGGTATTCTTTCATAAAGTTATATTCTTTCAAAAATATATCTACATATGGTTACATACAGTATTGTTAACTATTGGTTTTCTTTAGGAGAAGGAAAACTCCAAATTTAAACCAACATTCAGGGAGCATACCCGAAACAAACCCCCGATCTAAGGTGTGAACCGACCCGTGCCGAGGGATTCGTGGCCAGAGGGCAAGCTGGTCGTAAACGGAGGGTGCCTGTGTTGGTGGTCACAGGGCTCAGCTGATATTCCACCTTACCCCCGTAAAGGGCTCTGCGGGAATGGACCGTCTAGATCCCTAAATCTCGTGGGAACGCTATGGAAACAAAAACTTCTTCTTCTCCATACGGCGGCGACGCGGTTCGCCACCCATCACGTCTCGTTTCCCGCGAGGGTGAAAAGCGGCCTACGGAAAGCAGGTTTGCAACATTGAATGTTGGTGGCGGAATGAACGGCAAATTGGATGAAGTATGTCAGATGATGGATGATAGAAAGATTCATGTTCTTTGTGTGAATGAAACAAAAAGAAAAGGGTGTGAAACCACCAAGCATGGCGCATATACGGCGTATTGGTTTGGGGTAGATAGTACCACCAGAGCCTGTAAGGGAGTTGGTGTAGTACTGTCTGCGCGAATGAATGAGTGCGTCAAAGAGTTTGAATGTGTAAATGCTAGGCTACTGTGGATAAGAATGAAAGTAGGATTTACTCGTCTCTTTATTGTGGGGGTCTACGCCCCGGTCAATATAGTAACGGGTATGTCACAACATGAGCAAGACGAAAGGCAGGAGTTTTGGGAGAGTTTAAGAGAGATTTTGAGGAACTGGAAGGATAATGAAAGATTGATCTTGTTAGGAGATTTCAATGGATGGGTGGGAGTAAAGCGAGATGGATTTGAGAGGGTGTTAGGTGCATTTGGTGATGAGAGTGTGAACGAAAATGGAAAAACACTGCTTGAGATTTGTTTGGAATGGAGCCTTTGTGTGACAAACACCATGTTCGACCATAAAAGGATACATATGTATACGCGAGAAGCGAAAAATTTTAGAAGAAGTATGATTGATTTTGTGATATTAGATGAACGATTGAGAAAGAATGTGTTGGATACAAGAGTATATCGAGGGATCGGCATCCACACAGACCACTTCTTGGTGTTGAGCCGGCTAAGTGGGCTCTTTAAAGGATGGCGACACTGAGAGCGTAATGAAAATAAGGTCTTGGAAAGAATTAAAGTAGAAAATCTACAAGAGAAAGATGTGAAAGATGAGTATAAACGAAGATTTATAGCAAGATTTGAGAGGTTCGATGGCGTAAATGATATGGAAGAATTATGGCAGGCCTTTAAAGAAGAGGTAGTATGTGTAGCGTCTGAAGTATGTGGTGTGACCAAGAGAAGGAAAATACGAAAGGTTAAGAATACATGGTGGGACAAGGATGTACAATCAGCAGTGTCAGAGAAGAAGAAAGCTTGGTCAGATTGGTTGGCTGCCAGAGCAAATGAAAGAATGGGCAAAGCAACGAGTCTAGACATAGATGAAGCAAGAAAGGTTTTTGTTAGGTCAAAAAAAATAGTGAAAGAAATGGTTAAAAGGAAAAAAGAGGAAAAGAAAGATGAGTTTGATAGCAGATTATCTGACGATTGCCAGAGGAACATTAAGTTTTTCTGGAAATCCGTTCGTGCAGTTCGAGGAAGAACTCAATCCTCAGAACACACATCCATCAGAGACGAGAATGGAAATATAGTAAATGGTGCATTGTGCGTGTGGAAGAGATGGAAAGAGTATTTTGAAAGTTTATTTGAAAGAACGGCGATAGAGACACCGATAGCTGAAGTGAATGGTAATGATAGCAATGATGAAAACGTTATTGGCGTGGATGAGATCGTGAAGGCACTGGGAAGTATGAAAGTAGGTAAGGCTGCAGGATATGATAGGATTACAGTCGAAATGCTGAAGGCTGAACAGGGCATCATAGTTGGTCGCAGCTGTTGCAGCGGTTATATAACTTGTGTTGGAGCACGGACCGAGTACCTAATGACTAAGCCACAGCTGTAGTTGTGCCTCTTTATAAAAGAAAAGGCTCGCAACAAGACTGCAAGAACTATAGAGGCATTAGCCTTCTCAGCATTGTTGGCAAATTGTATGCAAAGTTACTTATTGAAAGAGTTATGGAAGTAACCGACAAGAATATATGGGATGTACAAGCAGGATTCCGAAAGGGTATGGGATGTACGGATCAGGTTTTCTCCTTGCAAAGCATAGCCGAAAATTTTTTGGCCGAAGGCCAAACGGTCTATTGCGCATTCGTGGATTTGGAAAAGGCTTACGATAAAGTGGTGAGGAATGAAATGTGGTCGGTGCTGTCAATGAACGGGGTGGACAGCAGCCTCATTCGAGCTCTGAAATCCCTTTATGAGGATTCTAGAGCTTGTGTGAGAATAAACGGGGCATACACTGACTGGTTTACCATCGAAAAAGGTGTTAGACCGGGATGTGTAGCGTCGCCGTGGCTATTTAACCTCTTCATGGACAGTTGTTTGCAAGATTTAAAACATAGTGACTGCGGATTAAGGATGAATGGGTTACTCGTCAAATGCCTCCTTTATGCTGATGATCAGGTTATACTTGCATCTTCAACGGAGGAATTGCAGGAGATGGTAACAATCATGCATCGTGCGTTAGAGAGGAAAGGAATGAAAGTGAATGTAAGTAAAACGAAAGTTATGGTTTTTGAAAAGGAGGAATGCGTTACGGCTTGTAATGTTACGATCGATGGACAGCGAGTGGAAGAAGTGAATGAGTTTGTTTACTTAGGTACGTTGTTTACAAGAGATGGTAAGAATGAAGCAGATATTGAAAGGAGAGTTAATGCAGGTAATAGTGTGAATGGAGCTCTGAAGGCGTTTATGAACAGTCAAAACGTGTCCAAAAAGGCACGTTTGGCTGTACATAGAGGTGTGTTAGTGCCTACCCTTATGTATGGTAGTGAAAGTTGGGTATGGCAGAAGAGATTTGAAAGTAGAATAAATGCTGTAGAAATGAGAGCACTGAGAAGTATGTGTGGTGTGTCTTTGACCGACAGAGTAAAGAATTGTGTAATACGAGATTGGTGTGGGGTAAAAGAAGATGTAGTGACAAGCATTGAGAAAGGCATGTTAAGATGGTTTGGGCACATGGAGAGGATGGATGACGATAGACTCACAAAGGAGATCTATAAGGCAAGTGTGAATGGGACAGGACAAAGGGGAAGACCTAGGCGAACGTTCTCTGACCAGATTGGAGACATCCTGAAAAAAGGACAAGTCAGAAGTACCCTTAACAGAAGAGCATGCATGAGAAACTTGATGGGAGTGAGTGAAGCAAGTGAGTTATGTCGGGATCGTTGCAAATGGCGTTCCGTAGTCTCTGCCTACCCCTCCGGGAAACAGGCGTGAGTCTATGTATGTATGTTTGTACCGACTGACCGACAGACACGCTACAGCCAAAGCTATTGGGCGCAAGTTGCTGAAATTTGGCATGTATGTTCCTAGGGGACCGTAGGTAGGGGTGCACTAAGGATGGATTGCCCGAAATTCCCACGGGATCGGGCAGAAATGGTTGAATAAAATGTAGTGTGTGGGCGTAGCTGCGGGCGTCCTCTAGTATTTCATAAGTCAAGGAAGCGTTAAACTCTCAGAGTAGAACTTGTGTACTATACTTTTACATAAATATTATAAAATGTTGTCGGTGCCGCAGTTTTATATATATTATTTATTATATCTGTACATACATACATACATAGACTCACGCCTGTTTCCCCGAAGGGGTAGGCAGAGGCATATTAAACGCTCACTGTTCGCCAGTGTTTTGATCCCACGTAATAGGTGGCGAGCCTATTGCCGCTTATCGGGATATTGTGTTTACCAGAGCCTCGTCCGTTGATCGGCAGGTGCACCACTTGCAGGTGAGGTTGACTAGGGACCCTAAGTTCTTGGTGGGAACCCTATGCACCTATATTATATCTGTATGAACGCGAATTTTTTCTACGTCTATCACATTATCTATTGGTTGCACCAATATATAATGTGATAAACTCTGAGAGAGGTTTTAGTGTAAAATTCATGTGAGCGTCTTATATGAAATACAATACTAACTTATTAGCTACCATTTTGATTATTTACATCGCCAACTGTAGGTAATAACTTCATAAGCTGCGCACAAAGTCTACGCGGTGCACGCTGCACTGCCTATAACGATATAAAACCTTCGAAACTTACGTCACCTTCAAACCAGTCGTAAAGCTAGGTCAGACCGCGCTCCCAGGTACACCTCTGATGTTTCATTCATAAAGCTCGCCGGCTACATACGTAACTATTTCACACAAAAAAGATTCTATCTCCGGCTCTGGATTTGGAGCAAATTTGCTTGTGAGTGAGGCATTCCACTTTTAGGCAATATACTGGCTATGTTTTAAATATTTCATTCCAAGTATTTTAAAATAATTTAGCTGGAGACGATTTATTTTAATTATTTACTTTTGGGTGAATCTTTTTGGGTTTATACTGCTTAGATTTTTTATGACCCGTCACATCTGAATATTAAAAATCTTTCGTTACTGACTGACGGACAACGCAAAGCCACAGAAATTTGGTATGTTCTTGGAAAAAAATTGAGGTAAAACCTGAAAACGATGTCAGGGATGCTTGCAAGAGTGTAAAGGAGACTTTTGCCAAGTAGTGGGACTTAAGCTTACCAGATCAGGCTTAAATTAAAAATAATGTGCGGGTGTAGCTGCGGGCATCCTCCAATTTATATCCCTAATTAGAAGTAAAATACCGATAGTACATTTTTCATAACGAAGACGTATGTATAAGGTTAAGGCATAATATTGAAGACTATAATTGGATTTATATGATAAATTATTCTAATGCATCGTTATCGAATTAGTTACATCGTAATACATTTACGATATGATGACATAGATTTTCGTGTCTTAGCAGTTCAGTCTGGAGGAGGTGCATGACCTCCTGTAATTTATTACCTGCTGTTGACACTAAGTGCAAATACGTGGTGACAAATTACTTTCTGAAAACCTGTGTGCGAACACCTCTGTAATATATCGCACCAAATATTTTAAAATTCAAGGAGTTTAATTTTTATCTGCCCTTAGTATACCGATTTCTTATTCAGATTTATTGGCAGGCAGTCTCTATGGTCCAGAGGATAGCGTATGCGTCTGTTGATCGGGAGGACCCAGGTTCGATTCCCGGGTCGGGCAAGAATAATTGTTACTGAGTTTTTCGAATTCAGCAACGGCAGCACGGAGTCTGGCAATGTATCCGGTAACAGTAATAGGTTATCCCCCTATTACATGGGACCTAAAAATTCGTAAGGTGAAATGTGAGTGTAGGTAATATTACACCTCTGCCTGCTGCTTTGAGGATATAAAGGCGTGACGCTATAAAACAAATGGCATCTCTACAAATTTTCTTCAAAAAAAATGTTGTTCCATTTTAGGATGAAATCTCTGATAGTGATATTAATAGGCCTTTATGAAACATACGAATAAAATAAAGAATTACCTAAAATATTTTTCGTACCAACTACAGAGCAAAAAATTATTTGTAAAGATCAAAATTGAACGCCAGATATTCGGAGAATATAGTTATATTACAGATGGATTTATTCCCAAAATCAATATATTCCAATCAGCCTTTGGAAAAACGAGTAGAAAATTAGAACCAAATTTCGTTTGCCAGTTTTCTAATAAAATATCGAAACATTTTCTGCTCCAGTTAGCAAGTATAAACTTTGCAAAAAATAACAACTCTAAATTCCCCAACTTTCGTCTATAAACTCTTTGATTGTTGAGCCAATAAAACTCACGGCTTGTAAATATTTATATCGAATTGTGTTCTTAATAAAAATTCAGGTAGCCCCTAGTTTAATACTCGTTACGAATGTTTCAGTTTGTTTTTCCGGCGTTAATGATCTTTTTGCACCAGAATTTAGGCTATTTTAGTGGAAAACAAAAATACTGGTATTTTTAGTGCCGGTTTATAGATTGAATTGGAGTAAAACTCGTGTTTGGATTGTTAATTTGTGGTTTTTTAATGTTATTTTGTTTTTGACTGAGTTAAATTGAGACTTTCAGGCAATTATGTCAATAAAGCAATAATTTATCATCCACTGAAGGTGTATTAATGGACAATAATAATGTCTAAAACCTTGCTCATGCCAGTGGCTCTACCAAGAAGTTAATGACAAAAGAGTATGAAGATGAACTGGAATGTAAATATGAAATACTACATTATGTCTGAGCTTATCATTGTAAAATATGTGTAATTCATTGATATATGTGTTCTAAAGAATACATATCAATGGTGTAATTATATTTCTATCATTACCATTTATTACGCCAACTTAACGACTTAAATATGTTATAAGTTAAAAGATTTATCTTAAGCCAGTTACGGCGTTCACTTTATCGATTCAAATTTATCTAACCACCTATTTTCGTAACCCGAGACCCGACAAGTAATAGATGTATGTCAGTTCCCACGATTCAATAGAAAATGGATCTCATTCACCATACGACTTATAAAATATCGTTTTATTCTCATGGCAGTAACATGAGATGCGTTCACAATTATTATAAAGAAACGAGTACTGAACATATATGATAGCCTAGTAGTGTATGTAACGGACTGCCGAGACGATGGTATCGGGTTCGGTCCCCAGGTACCCCGGGCACACGCCTCTGACTTTACGAAGTTGTGTGTGTATTAAAAATGTTAATTATCGCTCGCTTAATAATGTGCCCGGTAGATGGCAATAGGCTCGCCCCCTATTAGGTACATTGGGACCGAAACATAACTGGCGAAGTGTGGGTGTGTAATACACCTCTGCCTACCCCTAAGGCGTGAAGTTATGTATGTTATGTGAGTACTGAACATTTTGAGCGGTGCACGTTTTCAAAATACCGCGATAATAAACGCTTGTTTGATTGTATTAATTATGACGGCACGTGAAACGAAATGAACACCGTATGTGACGTCATCTATACAAATACTTACATACAGCTTAATTAATACCTGTCCCGCCAACGGAGCCTTCATCAAACCTCATACGAATATCTAATTTAATTTAACATGAAAGCAATTTCATGTACAAGTAAAATGTATACAAAGATACGTACATGCAAATTGTGTAGGGTTGTCAATCCGAAGTGTTTGACCCGGCGTCTTAGAGTAGCGAATCTTAGGGATCCGGATTAGGTGTCTATCTTTGGGTCACAGGTAATCCTTAAAAGCATTATAATATTAATATCTTGATAAGATTAACTAGGATGTATTTAGGGGATATGATAAACGTTAACCGTAAACTATGAGAACTTCATATACATATAATCGTTATCACTTTCGTGTATTTTAACTTTCCGTTAGTGGAAAATCCCCTACTTTTGAAAGCACAACAGCAGCTACTTAAAATAAATATGTGTCTCAAATTTATGCTAAAACTTCGAAATAGTGCATCATCATCATCAGCCCCTTATAGTCCATTGCTGGACTAGGCCTCTCTTTTGAAAGGAGGAATTGGCCTACTATACCACGCTGGCCAAACGGGTTGGTATAGGCTTTGTATCAAGTTTTCCTTCTCTTACAGTGCTGTTCTCTGCTTAGTATGGTCCCTCTGTCGGCTCTTACGACACCCATGAGATGATATGGGGTGGTGACGTTGGGTATGCTTAATGCGTCACTACACGGACTATAATATGAAAATGTATTTATACACTGCGAAACAAATTATGATGGAAAATTACATACATTGATTTTATTTTCTTGCCGCGACTCCAGGTAACCCATTTTTTAAATAGGCAACCCTATGTATATGTACGTTGATTGGCATAGAACACAAGTAAGCGGATCATGAGATCTCGGGTTCGATTGCCGGGTTGAAACAAATGTGATATTGCCACCAAAGTCCGTACAATGTCGAGCTAAATTTCATAAAAAGATCTCAGCTAATGTCTTCTCGCTCCTGGTCTACACTGGTCGCGACGGCGAACGTGTGTGCCCGTGGCATGTTTTTCGCGTCGCGCGAATTGTCGCGTCGCCGGTCGTGTCGCAGGTCGCGTCGCCGGTCCCCGTGGCCAAGCCGTTATGTATCGGTGTTATATTTGCTCGCTTCCAAACACTAGGAAAGGTACCCTCTGTAATAAATTTCTTATAAATTATGTTTAATGGAAGGCAGATATAATCGGCTATTCTATGCAAAAAGTAAGGTGGCAGCCCTTCAGGACCGGGTCCCTTAGTTATATCTAAAGCCTTCAATGCTTTCAGAACTTGATCACATGAAAATGTGATGTGGTTTATTACATTACAGTTATCTGCATACGTTTCAGAAGGCTGCCATCCGCTATAATCGAATGTTGAAGTTTCATATATAGATTGAAAAAAATTGAATATAGATTACAAATTACTTCAGGATTATTTGTGTTATGAGTTTTATAGAACATAGTACCTGGTATTCCATTTTTTTCTTATTAGAAACATAACGCCACAAACTTTTTACATTTGTTTTTATATTTTCCTCAACACTATTTATATAATTAGCATAATGATTTTTACATTCTATTTGAAATTTCCTCCTCAGGTATGAAAATTGCTCATATTGAGACAAGTTGCCGTATGTTTTCCATTTTATCCAGGCCTTACGTTTATTATTAAAGATGCGTATTAGTGATTTAGAAAACCACACAGGGAATTTCGCAGATTTTAAGCGAGACAGAGGTGTATGTTTCTTGATTGATCCATATAAGAGGTTATAAAAAATGCTTACGCTTTCTTCAGCTGACAAGTGACTCAAGAACTCCACCCAATTCATTTGAGAGAGATCTAAGTTAATTTGTTCGTAGTCTGCTCAGTAATTAAACTTATTTATTTTCGCCTGTGAAACCATTTTAATTTGATATTTATTCATGAATGATAGTGACACAGAAAGGGGGATGATGAACATCCATGGGTAATAGTATGTATGACGGAGTATTTACAATGCAATCGGTGTTGCTTATTACTAAGTCTAAGATGCGGCCATTATGATTGGTAAAATAATTATATTGAAAGGAATTTGATAAAGCTATAAAGTTACTAATATGTTCAATTAATAAAGTATTACCAAAACAACTTAGTGCCGCTGGGTTGTCATCACTATGCGGCAACCAGTTAGCATCTGGTAAGTTGAAGTTACTAAGTATATAGATTTTTTCTGGATTATGTTTATCTATTGTATAATGTAAGTGTTGAAAATGACTTAAAAATATTTCGTGATTTGTTTTAGGAGGAATATATGCTGCACTAATAAACATCTTCTTACTATTTATACTAGGAAGCTGGAGAAGTATATGCTCAATATGAGGTGTGGCTAGTATATTTAGGGACACAAGAATGGAGCTTAGAGTCTTTAAGATAGCCACAAGCACACCGCCGCCTTCTTTTTTGTTCGTAGCAACACGATAACGATCACATCTATAAACTACGTAGCGATTGTCTATAAACTCATGGTCAAAAATTTCTTGGGTTAGCCACGTTTCTGTCAAGATTATAACGTCATAATGATTGGATAAAATTTTCATGTATAGTAAATTAAGCTAAGTACGAATACCCATACGGTTCTGATAGTAAATTATTAATTTATCCATAAAAAAAAAATGCCGTGTGGTTGACGGCATAGAATACAAGTGTCACCACCCCCTATCTTCCCGTGGGTGTTGTAAGAGGCGATCTTTGCGTAGAGACGGAAAACTCGACATCAAGCCCTATACGACTGCCTCGTTGGTCTCGCGGCATAAATGTGCGCGTGGGATCGGGAGGTCCCGGGTTCGATTCCTGGGTCGGGCAGTGTTATTGGGTTTTTCTGTCACGAAATTCTCAATAGCCGCACGGAGTCTGGAAATGTGCCCGGTACGGCAATAGGCTCGCCCCTTATTACGTGGGACTAAAGTATATCTGGCGAAAAGTGGGTGTAGAAATACACCTCTGCCTACCCCTTCGGGGATAAAAGGCGTGACGGTATGTATGTATGTAAAAAAAAAACATCAGCATGTTCACCAAAGTCTTGCAATCGCCTTACACAATACCTTGAGTAAAAGTTTTGACAGTTAATAGCGTAACCGAACGATAATACAATCCTGGAGGGGTCAGTCCGCGCATCAATGCAAATATACTGGTCATATACATCGATTATAAAATTATGGAAATGCAAAAAGTAACCCCCAAAAATTGATATGCACAAGAAAGATACACACAAACACATCAATAACGTAGACCAAAAACTAATAACACAATTGCATATCGTACACAATGAGCGAAGGGTTGTGTAATACCAAATGGTACTGACTCTCCATAAAGACAGTCAAAGACCTTCATGAAAGCTAGGACCAACGGCTTAACGTTCTCTACGAGGAATAGGGCAACCTAATTGTAGCCAATTTTGTAAACATTACCTTGCCATCAGTCAAAGCCCTATACCCTCCGCATAGCCGGTCTGTTGGTATCTGCGTTAGCCTATCGTTGTCTTTAACTAAGGAAGACATATAATAAGTATATTACATGTGGCAGTCCCCGAGCAAGTAGGATAAGTCTTCTTATAATATTTTTATTTGAACGCAATGGTTAAAAGCAAAGTTGGCCGCAGTATTGTCGTACTTTATACAACTTGTCCTTTTTCTTTCAACATTCGTTCCAACACATCTCGACGTCTGGCAACTACTGTTACTATTTAAATACAGGGTGTAATACACATATTATGTATGTACACATGTATACACACATTTTATTAAAATATTATTTTATTCAAAAAGCTTTGGTACTGTTTTTTATATTTGATATAACATACTTTCATTTTCATGTCCGACACGTCTGTGATCTGTGTTACCAGAATTTCATTACACATTTTTCATTTGACAAGTTTTATTTTTGTGTCATATTTACAAATATTTAGATTGGTAACCTACATTTGAACCCGATAATAGTAGTTTAAATTAAAAATGGAAATCTAAGTAGTGCCGAGGTAGTTGATATAATCTCAATTACTTGATAATGTGTACCACGTCACATACGGGACGGAAATCACAATGATTATTAAGTTCACCATCTACTCAAATAGATACTCACGTAATTACTATTTTTGTCTACACTGATAGTGTAGTGGTTTCAGCCGCATTTTCGTTTAATATCGGACCGAGTGTAGGTTCGGTTCCAACACAGGACAACAATTTGACCCATAAACAGATGTTTCTAGTCTGTAGATCAAAATGATTGTAAAGGCTTAGGCGTTGTCTTAAAATAGATAGAGTCATCATTATCATCAACAACCCGCCATAGTACACTGTGTATGTCCAATGTTCCTCTCTTGTGGTACGCACGTGACGTCGACATTTGCCTCAAAAATAGAGTAAACTGTTCTAAATACCTACCACAAAAATAAATACTAAATTAGTAAAGAAACTATACCACAACAAGGTATAATATATGAATTACAAAGAGTAAACTTTACATAAACATAAATACTTCATGATAGTATTTAGATCCCCCCCGTGGGATCTCCACCTTGTCGTGGTGGGGGGGCTCAGTAACCGTGGATTGGTGACCCGCGGTGAAGCTAAGAGGGATCCAGGAGGGGACGCTCCGCGTGGGCTTGACGGGGCCTGCGCAGGATGCGTCCAACGGTGCGGGTGCGAGGGACAGTTCTGTCTGTCCCTCGCAGTCGGGTGCGGTCGCGGGAGGAGAGGCGTGTCGGTGTTGCGTTGCCGCGCGCCCTATCTCCCGCGACCAAATGGGGGCGCACCATTCGATGCGTCGCGGTGGGGCCGCAGAGGAAGAGGAGATGCGGTGTTGCGTTGCCGTCCTCCCTATCCTCTGCGGCCGCTGGGCGTTTTGGCGGCGGAGTCCAACACCTTAATCCGTCGCCAAGGGGGTTTTGTTCGGGGCCCGCCTGACCATCTGGCAGGCCAATACCCGTCGGAGGGTGGCGACGAGTGCTTTGGTGATGCCCCACCCTCCGACACACGGGTACATGGCGGAAGTCGAGGTGGTTTTTAGTGGAAACACCACATACTCCGGCTCTTATTTCCCCCAAGAGTCGGAGATCCGAAGGGATTTTCCACCTCGTAAAAAAAAAAAAAAAAAAAAAAAAAAAAAAAAAAAAAAAAAAATGATAGTATTTAGATAAATGGAATCTTAAACCTTCGTAAAATATATGTATCCAATCCTATTTAAAAAACCAACAAAATAAATTTTGTAAAGAGGTTATCAATATTTTAGTCATTGTATTACTTAGAATATAAAAACCTACCTGCCAGTGTTACCATAATTTGAAGAAATCACCAAGTTAACCTAATAACTGGCCAATAGTTATAGTTTAGTTGTTTAGTAATGAATCGAACATGTGCGCGTTTGGCATCATTGGCAGACTGGCTGAATAATAGTCCAAATTCAAATCAACCACGTCTTTACCCTCACTTCTATTATTACCACTGGACTAGCTGCTTCCTATAAATGACAGCGTTGTTCTTGGAAAGCTATTTTGCAGTTGGATGAATATTTTAATTTCCCTGAAAATTACCCATAACGTCGTTCCAAAATTATGTTTTATTATAAGTTGTAGTTGTAACTATTTATGAAATTCAAGGACAAATGGGCTTAATTTTAGCTTAATAATTATAAACACAAAGCTTCTAAAAATGCTGTTGATATTACTTATATGTATATCCATTATCTAAAACGTTGATAACATAACTGAATCAGCAGGCAATGAAAGAAAATTTTACATGTAGGAACAAAATTTTAATCCATGAGAAATAGAGAGACAGTAAAATAGATTCCATATTATAATTAAGCTTTCAATTAATTAATCGTATCAGAGTTTATACAGTACACAAGGTAATATTATGTTTTACTTTATGGCAAACACTACTCCATTGATATCTGGTGTCTCTTAAAAAAGAAAATAAATGGTTTTAACAAAAATCCGTTTGCCAAAATATGTTAGCAAAATGTTTTATTGGAATTTGTGGTTAAAAATAAGTGAGAATGAGGGAAATACGTGTAATCATGTAATCACATGAAATAAAATTATGTCAGTTGCAACACATCATTCAGTATTTTAGGTTTTTATTTTTGTGTCACAATTTTGTTTCAGCTGTGTTTATTTTTATGTTTTTTTATAAATATATTGACGCTGTCTTTACAGGTAGGTATGTTCGTCTGTGTAAAGTTTGTACGACAACTATGTTTTTAGCGTTTGCTCATTTCTTATTAAATTATAACGTTATGGGTTATAGTAGAGAAGAATAGACCACCAAATTCATCGACACTCTATTTAAACTGTATTAAGGTCAATGAATCGGTAAATGATCCATGAAATTAAAACTGTATTAAGGTCAATGAATCGGTAAATGATCCATGAAATTTAAAAAATAGTCAATTTTCATCTAAATTACCAGATCCAGATCATAAGATACCAGTGTACAATTCGGCGAAGTCCTTCTCCAGACCACGATGCACGTTTACGGTTCACAAAACTTTTCACAAATGTTCAATATGTCATCAATTTACAACAAACTTTGCCGGAAGTCAAAAGCGGCAATTACGTATTCAGTTAATTACAAGTTGATTCAATTCGCGTTAATTCAAAGGGCGATCAATTTATTTTACGTACGAGACGACAACGTGGTAATTTTTCAACGCGGGAAGAGACGGAAGTGACAGTTCAGTGTGACCATTGTCAGAAATTTTCAATAGACTAAACAAAATGTCACTCAATCGATCTAATCGATTCGACTTATAATAAAAACTAATTCTATTTCAAACATCCACCCGCCCCGGACCGGCCTACCGGTCCGCTAATCGGTTGGTAGACGTGACAATGTTGCAACCGCTCTCCTCAGAATCGAACCGTCCACCAAGACCTCAGCAAATCGGGGAACTCCATCAGCCCCAGTTACCAAACGAAGGATGCGCCCCCTGCGCCATCTGAGTGGCGGAAGGTTAGCCTCCTTGATCAAAACGAGGTCACCAATCTTGGGTGCATCGGTCTTGTCGGTCCACTTAACGCGTTGCTGGAGTATGTGCAAATATTCCAAATTCCAGCGTTTCCAAAAGCTCTGAGTAATCTGGCGTACCAATTCAAAGCGCGAGAGACGACCAGGTCTCGTATCAATGTAGGGGTACTCAGGCAAGGCGACAAGTGGGCGACCAATCAAAAAATGGCCCGGCGTAAGGGCCTCCAAATCATTCGGATCTGAGGAGATCGGGCACAATGGCCGAGAGTTCAAAACGGCCTCAATCTTACAAAACACAGTTGCGAGTTCCTCAAATGTAAGGACAGACTCACCGATTGTCCTGCGCAAGTGTGTTTTGGCCGATTTTACGGCGGCCTCAAATATACCACCCCAGTGTGGACAATTTGGTAGGGAAAACAACCAATTTATCCCACGTCGGGCAAGCCTATCACCTATATCAGCTTTGTTGGTTTCAAGGAAATTAACAACATCATTCAAATAATTATAGGTGCCCTTGAAGTTAGTGCCGCAGTCAGAACGGATCAAGGAAGGCAGCCCCCTGCGGGATAAAAATCTGTCAAATGTGGCCACAAACGCCTCGGTCGTAAGCGAGGAGACCAGTTCTAAGTGTACGGCCTTTGTGGAGAGACAAACAAAAACACACAAGTAGGCCTTAACAGTCTTGCTGTTTCGAAGTGTCGACGTTTTCACCAAAAAGGGACCAGCGAAGTCCGTGCCAACACCGTCAAACGTCCTGCTCTCAGTTACGCGATCTGCCGGTAAGTCACCCATCAAGGGCTGCATGGTAGAAGCCTTGAGCTTATAGCAAGGGATGCAGCGAAAGACTACACTCCGAATAATTCTTCGGGCAGACAAAATCCAAAATTCGCGTTGCAAAATGGCCAAGAGCGCATTACAACCAGCATGCGAATTTTTAAGGTGACGGTCAGTTACCAACAAGCGTACCAAATGACCGTCCTTAGGTAACAACAGGGGGTGACGTGCCCCGTAAGGGAGGTTGGCGTTTTTGAGACGCCCTCCAACGCGCAAGAGACCCGTATCGTCTAAAAAGGGGTTCAATTTAGAGACAGCTCCCGACAATTTCGATTTCCCTGACTTAAGGATAGCAATCTCCTTCTCAAAATGCGCCAATTGCACAGAACGAACCCAAAAGGTGAGGGACTCCTGTCGTTCCTGTGGTGAGAGAAACGGTGTCAGACGTTTCTGTTGTGGGTGCCTAAAATTACTAACTGTGCGCAAGTACACCACGGCCGCGTGACCACGTTCCGAGGCATCACAAAACCCGTGAAGGGTGGCTTTGTACTTCCCGGGAGGAAGGATGGGACGAGGCAAGAAGATCTCGTTGACGGCAGGAAGTGAGGATACAAAAGAGGTCCATTCCTCAACAAGAGTGCCGTGTAGAGGTTCGTCCCAGGTCAACCCTGCTGTCCAAAGCTTCTGCAAGAGGCATTTTGCCCAAAATATAATTGGACAGATCCAACCGTTCGGATCAAAGGTTCTGGCGACAGTAGACAATACGAGACGTTTAGTTCAAGAACACGGCAATTTCAAGTCTACGTTATACGTAAAGATGTCTTGGACTGGTCTGTACTGGACGCCTAGAACAGCCATCATGGTGGGGTTGTCAACAATCTCAAACAAATGTGGATCTTGCTGATGATCCTCTGGCAAGCCTTCCAAAAGCGCTGGTGAGTTGGAAATCCATTTGCGCAACTCATAACCAGCGGAGGCCAAAATACCTATCAATTCGTCCCGCAGGAGAATCGCCTCGTCCGCTGTAGAGGCGCCTGAACAAATGTCATCGACGTAAATATCGTCTTTCAATATGGCGAAGGCTCGTGGGAAACGTAAGCCTTCGCGGTCTGCGAGCTCCCAAAGAGAACGTATTGCCAAGTAGGGGCTTGACCTTAACCCGTACGTATTAGTATTGAGCTCGTAGACGACCATGGGATCACGAGGAGACTCTCTCCAATGGATCAGCTGGAAGCGACGGTCATCAGGGTGGATAATCGTCTGCCTGAACATCATTTTTATGTCGGCCACAAAGACAACCTGATGTCGTCGGAAGCTGGTGATGACGTCACAAAGGTCCTTGACCAACTTGGGACCAGAATGCAAGCACTGGTTCAAGGATACGCCTGTTGAAGTCTGCGCAGAACCATCAAACACTGTGCGCAGTTTGCCAGTCGATGGCTTCAATACCGCATGATGCGGGAGAAAGTAATGCTCCACCGAACGCCAATCCAAATTTGACACAGACATGTGTCCCAATTGTTCATATTCTCTCATGAACTCAATGTACTTCTGTCTGAGCTCCGGATCACGACCCATGCGGCGCTCCATGGCCAACAACCTCTTTTCGGCTAAAGGTCGTGACTCACCAAGCGGAGGCCGTACTGGCAGGAAGGGTAGCCTCGTAATGATCCGACCAGAACGGAGTCGACCCGTGTTGTTCTGGAAGAACAGCTCGCACTCCTCATGTTCTGGATTCAAACGGGCAGCTTGAGGGGGCTCCTCTACCTCCCAAAACCTCTGAACCGCATCAGAGAGAGCGGAGCCTACAGCCAACAAATTATCAAGTTCAGGTGGAGGGGGGTCCCTATGTACAGGTCCCATCAAAGCAAATCCAAATATGGTCGGGATGGCAGTCAAACCATTTGTCACCAAGACCCGTTTCCCACCAATCAAAATTCCACCGAGGACATCAGAGCCAATCAACAAGTCGATTTGTCCCGGTGTGTCAAATTTGGAGTCTGCCAGTTCCAATCCCGATGTCAAATTCACCACAGCAGCAGGTAGCTGCTTCTGTGGGTGCATACCCAAAATATTCTTCAACACAATAGCCGAGGTTTTAATCCTCGGGTGTGAAGATTCAACAGGGCCAAACAAAACCTTAACTTGACCTTCAACATTAGAGGCTACGTCACCTATGCCCCGTATACAATTTGGAAAAGAGCTCATATTTAATTTAACCTGCCCTACCAAATAAGTGGAAACAATGCAACCTTGTGAACCTGTGTCCAATATAGCACGGACAACAACAGAGGTCCCCGTGGGTCCCCAGACCCTAACAGCAACCGTTGGTAGGATAACGGTCTCAATGGGGGAGGTTGGAGTTATAGGGCAGGGGTCAATGACCTATTGTTGCCTGGGCGGCGACCGTTGGCCAGGACCAGGCAAGTCAAAACGAGGGTGCGGCTTGAAGTCCTCAAAGGCGCGATGACTCGATTCGCGCACCATGTGTGGGGGGTCATAATGACGCACCCGCCCAAAACGAGGTGGGCGCGAGTCAAGGCGGGGACGCTCCGCCAAAGGAGGGGAATACCTGGGGCAGCAGTCATGGTGCTGGTGACGCTGAACAGCACATTCAGGTGCGCGAGAGAGAGGAGGCGTGCGCACGCTACGGTTCTCCGAGCGGGGCGAGTGGCGATCAATTGAGCGAGGCGACGCTCGGCTACGCGCCGGTGAGCCTCGGCTGCCACCTTCAAAACACCCGCCCGTGCGCGGCGTCGGCTGGTTGGACAAGCGGCCAACCTCTCTGGCAATCATACAGAGAATGTCCAAATGCTGTCCTCCACAGTGAGGACAGGGGCGAGAGTTTGGGCAGTCTCGCTGGTAGTGGGACCCCAAACAAGAGAAGCAAAGGCGGCGGGCATTCGCGATGCGCCTACGAGAGGCGACATGTAGGTCCAAGAATGCCCTACATCTGGCCGTTCTGTGCCCCGTGACCTTGCAGTAGGAGCACTCCGCTGGGCTCTGCGTGACCGCAAAGCGAGGAGGGCGCCGGTCAACATTGGCTCGGGTGTGACCGCGAGCCTGCTCCTTGACCTTGGGCGGCTGCGTCTTAGCCGGCGTGTCACCACCGTAGTTGTCCAAGACCCGGCACTCATCCTCCAGGAACCTCTCCAGGTCAGCAAAGGGGGCAGATGGGTCGCGCTATCCCCACCAAAGCGCTGCTCAAAACGCGACCTCAGGTCGGCAGGCAGCTTCTTTAACACAATGTGCACCAATAGATAGGACCATTGGTCCACGGGCAGGTCAAGGCACTTAAGTGCGTTGATGGTCACCAAAAGCGGGTTCAAAAGTTGGGTGCGCAACCCAGAGATCCGGGTGAGCGTCGGCAAACCCAAAATCTGCTCGATGTGCGTGTCGGCGAGGCCACGCTTATTAAGGTACCTACGGGTGATTAGGTCCTGAGCCGTCTGGTACGCCTCGTCAGACACGGGCAGATGCTGGATGAGGCCCTTAGCCTCCCCATCCAGAACCGACATTAGATAGGCCAACTTTTGTGCCGGCCGAAGGTCAGCCCTATCATTGACTAGGCTGTCGAACAAATTAATGAAGCCCAGGTAGCTTCCTAGGCAGCCATCAAAATGGGGGAGGTCCAAAGTAGGGAGCCTACTCACTAGCCCCGGTGCTGACCTAGGAAGCTCCTGCTTCAGGCCGGGTTGCCCTTCCCTATCGGCAACTAGTTGTCTCGCAGTATTGGAGACAGCATCATACAGGTCTAAGACCTGGGCATAGTCTTCGCTGACCTTATTTCGCTGGTCAGCAGTGAAATCAGTGACTGACACTTCGAGACAGCAAGCGCTGAAAGTGCGGAACTGCTGTTCCACACTTGCCAGGCGATCGTCAATCCGCTCGTACCTTTGAAGTAAGGCCTGCTGGCGATCAGGCCGGTTCACTTAAGCACTGGCCGAGGCAAACCAGCGCAAATCTGATGCAATAGCACCAGCAGCCGCACGCAAGTCCTTGATAGCTGACATAATCAAAATTTCAAAAGAGCCCGGACAAGCGTTAAACAATATTAACAATCAAAACTTAATTTTTCTCAATTCTTTGAAACCAACAAAGTATTAGCCTGTTTACTGCTGGTACAAGCAAGTGGCAGGTATTTACTGCCCAACAAAATTAATAGTTTCAATATATATTGACACAAAACAAAGTCAAAGCTATCAAAGTTGAAACCTCAAATAAGTTAATTAAAGTTAAATATTCAAATAAATTAACTAATTACTTGCAACAGACAGACTGGCTGTGTTATTTGAGATATACAATGGGAAGTAAGCACAGAATATGTGTTACCTAGCAATATTATCTATATTATAACAAAACAAAGTTTATTAATGTGACCCGCCCAAGTGGCAAGGTCAAGTTGGATGTTATAATGTTTATGAATATATGCAATAAACTAAATTTACTAAATTTATTGATACATACAGCTGTTATGTATCCAAACAAACTGACTTATTAATGCAACAACAAATTTAAGTTAGATTTTTCAACAATACAAATCAACAATTACTGGTTGAGGTTATGTGACAATGTGTTTCAAATTATCTAAGTCAACTTATACAATTAAATATTATGTATTTTAGACAATAACTGACCTGACAAACACAACAATACTGTCTACAAGGTGATAAGATACAAGCTCATACCAATTTGAGTTTATACTCAGTAATGCAACAGCGGCTAAATTTCAACCACGCTCTGCACCAAAATTATGTCTAGAATTACCGTAGCCAGGCAGGAAGGTGTATCAGAAGTGCGCAGTGGAAGGTGTAATACATCTACCTGACCACGATAGACAATATAGCCAGACACAATGCACTGCGTTGCACAGTGAGTAAAGTATTGAGTAGGTACATGAAAATTTTACCTTATAGCTCCTGGTGATGTTCTTGAAGTGGACCTATAGATTAACTTATAATTTTGGCCAAAATAACAAGAGAATCAATAGATACCAGTGTACAATTCGGCGAAGTCGTTCTCCAGACCACGATGCACGTTTACGGTTCACAAAACTTTTCACAAATGTTCAATATGTCATCAATTTACAACAAACTTTGCCGGAAGTCAAAAGCGGCAATTACGTATTAAGTTAATTACAAGTTGATTCAATTCGCGTTAATTCAAAGGGCGATCAATTTATTTTACGTACGAGACGACAGCGTGGTAATTTTTCAACGCGGGAAGAGACGGAAGTGACAGTTCAGTGTGACCATTGTCAGAAATTTTCAATAGACTAAACAAAATGTTACTCTATCGATCTAATCGATTCGACTTATAATAAAAACTAATTCTATTTCAAACAGATTTTTTACTACTAATGCAAGTGCAAAAGTTCGTAAGGATTAAATGATGTATGGATATTTATTACTCTTTCACGCAAAAACTACTGAATGGACTTTGATGAAACTTTGCAGTGATACAACTTATATCATTGTCATGTAGGTTCACTGTATGAAATAGAAGAGGTTTACTCTTTAATGCAATCAAATTAAAACTAACATAGCTAAATGACTATTTACACATAAAATAAAACAATAATTTCTATACTTAAATAACTTAAAATACATTAAAAGAAAAAAAAAAGAAAGGAAAATTAAATTTAGAGGGCGTCATGGAAATCCTCCACATCGCCGTCAATTGGGAGCGTGCCCAGAATGCTGGCAGCATTGCCACGTTGTATGGCAATGCTGATCTTTTGCGCCAAATACAGGCCAGCCTTCTGGTCACGCGAGGCGTCGACCAGTCTCTTTGAGAGATCTCTAAAAAAAGATCGCGCACTTGGACCCCATGGTCCCAACGTTTCGACTCCAAACGGCTCAAATACATAATCTCCAATTAGATTTATGTATTTGCGCCGTTTGAGAGTCTCCGCTGTAGCTGCAGCAGCGCCCGCACAACCCGCTGTGTTAGGAAGATGAGATGGCGCAAGGGTGTCGACACAAGTTGCGTCCCACACCAAAGGCCTACCCAGCTTCCACGGCAGTAAAGACATACCGTCTGGTCTTTTCTATCGTCGCGTGCCAAGCCCTGAGGTTCAAGTTGGGCTGGAACGCCAGCGGTGACAAGAGCCCGGCGAAGTATGTCATTAAGGTTGGCGTGTCGTGAAATACGACCTGCGCTCCTGCAGCATGACAGACCATGATGACCAAGGCTGTCGACAGCCTCTCCACAGTGACAGCGATGCGGAGAGACACATTGCGCACCTAAACGAAGGCAAGAAGCAATACGGAAAGTCGTATCGTCCAACATGGTACCTATGTTGGACGATGGCAGTGCCTGAAGCCAAAGACCCGACTCCCATTTTCCCACAGCCAGCAAACGAGCACGCTCCGCAGCATTGGACGACGTACTTAAGAGATTTTCTCGTACCACGCTGCAAAGCGGCCCGTCCCACTGCCTCTGTGAAGATGGATTTCGGGGTAACTGATGAACTGATGCTTGGACAAGCCATTCTCCAAGCATTCATGGCATCGATCTTACACGGCACCTCAGGATCGACCAGTGTGGGTGCTAAAATTTTCCTGGTCAATTCTGCAGTGCCGTGGACCGAGGACAGGAATGCTGGTAAACTTACTTTCGGAAATTTTGCGAACGCCAAGGCCACCCAGGCGTACAGGCAAAGACGCCTGTAGCCACACTCGGTCGTTCAGGTCCAGATTTAGAATTTTGCTTAAGGTAATTTGCATAAGATTGTCAATTAGGGCGAGTAGAGATGGGTATTTCCAAAAAGGGAAAGATTGAAGAGCGTGTGTAAATTTAGGCACAAAAAGACAATACTTGATAATAGTAAAAGACGAATGCATATTAATTTTGAGTAACCGGTCTGAAATATCACTAAAATTTTGAATTTTTTCTTGTATAAATGAATCGAAACCTTTGTCTAATATTGGGGACCCAAGGAGGCGAAGAGAACTTTTTTTAACGTAAATAATATTGGGAGCCAGATATTGAAATTTAGAAAGTATATGTGATTGGTCTAAGTTATTGTTAATGAAAATTTCGCATTTACTGGGATTAAGTTCTAGGCCAATGGATAAAAATTTCGACTTTAGTAGTGCCAGGTCTTGATAAACTACGTCTACATCACCTGCAAGGGTCCCATCATCCAGGTACCAGATGTTAAATTTTGAATTTAGTTCTTTGATAATTGGGTGAATGGCCAAGCTAAAGATAAGTGGTCCAAGCGGGTCGCCTTGTTGACAGCCAACGGCGGATTCCAAAACATTTTCCTTATATATCAATTTTGAAGGGTGCCTGTAACACTGCCAAAGAAAACTAAAAATTTCGGGTGTTTCTAATTTAGCTTGTGTCAACAAGGTGTCTCTATTAACCGAGTTAAAGGCATTCTTTAAATCTACCTTCAGGACAACCTCACCTTGATTACAGCCAAGGTATGCCGACAGGGCATGTATGGCAGCCTCGCAGCCCCCTTTGGATCCAAATCCAAGCTGCAGGGGCTGAAATTTGCTGCCTAAAAGGGTGTTATAATGGCAGCAGCAAATCTTGGCTGCCATACGCCTGAACGTACAACCAACGGCAATGGGACGAATGCCACCGTCGCGCTTCCGCAAGGCGCAGAGATTTGCGCCATACAAAATATCCACGATGGCATCGTTCACATTGCCGGAGAGCATAAGGTTCCTTAAAGCCGTAAGCTCCCTCAAAAGCGAGTCGCCGGCCGACCCGGCGCTTGCACACACAAGGTCCTTCAAATGTTGTGGTGTTAAACCGTCGAGGCCACCAGCAGACCCGCTTTGGAAGGAGCAAACGGCCGCAACCACATCCTTGGCTGTAGTTCTGAGGCAAACTGAATCAGAGTCAGGTGGGTCAGGAAAGGAAAGATTGTCCTGTGGCGCTGGATGCTTGCTCTGGAGACTCGCGAGTGTGTCTGCAGAGCAAGGCGCCACCACATCGCTGCTAAATAGGAGCCTGGATGCTCCTCTGATGTCACCTTCCCTCAGTTTGTTTTCTACGTGGTGGTAGATGGTACTATTGCGGTATGGTTTGGGTGAATAGTGCTGTAATTTTGACGCCGAATCATTACAGTTTTCCTTTATTTTTGTTGTAAGTGTTTTTTTTGATAGCCGATCATCTTGTGCGTGTAAAATTCTGTAGGGAAAGGTGAAGAATTGCTCCCAAGCCGTTACTGAATTCTCCCGTACCACAAGACCTATGCACAGTGCTAGATTTTGAGCCACTGAAGGCCTTGCGCCACGGGGAATTCGTTTGATAACCGGAATTGAATTTTTTAAATTACCCAAATATTGCCAAAAAGGAATTTCGCAGAAGACTGTTTGCTCTGTGTTTGTGCTGTGGGGTGTTGATATACTGGGCCCAGAAAGCACATTTTGGCGTTTATGGACTTTACCAAAATGTACTTTTAGGCCCCGCTCACCTTTAAAATAACGTTCGTGGGAGCAAATGGTGCAACGCACCAGCGTAGCTGATGTGCAAGGTAGACTGGCACCTATTCCCGCAACACTTCTGCCACCGTTATATGACATAATATGGAAAACTTAGGAAATATTATAATATACACTTAAAATAACAAACTAGAAATAAAAATTATAAACACAAATATACAACTTGACGTTTGTCACGAATAAAAGTTTTTAAGTTTTGACGCGGTGGTTTGCGGCCGGCGGCCAGTATGTTGGCGGAGGCCGGCATAGTGCTTCATCGGCTAGCCTTCCACGCCTGCCAGCCTGAGATGATAATGCTATTAGGTATAATTTCCTTGGCTCCAGCAGATAATGTAGGTAAGATGCAGCAGGCCACATGAGACGTAAAACTGGTGTTGATGCTTCAAGGTATATTCATGTAATATATATGTCAATGCGTATATTGTATATATATTGATATTGCCTTCAAACTGTTAAAAATATATTATTTTCTTCGGCTACTGTTGGGTTCATAATTTAATAGGAAAATAAAAAATCTTGAAAAATTATTTTCCGGCCGATCTGACAGACGTCCATGTAAATTTTATTATTTTTGAAATTCACTTAATTCTACAATAAAAAATTGATTTGATTTGAAATCAATTTTGGATACTGGGACAAAAGGTAGCCCATGTGTAATTCTGATGTTACGTGTCAAAACTTGCTGCAAAGTTTCATCGAAACCTATTTTGTTGTTTTTGCACCCATCCTCATATACTTTCGCATTTAAAATTGTAGCAAAGTCTACTTACTAATCTACTAAGTACCATTTTAGACAGCAAGTTCAATAAATAAAATTACTAACATAGTTTAATAACAACGTATCTAAAGTAAACAATAGCAAGCCCTCCATTATTCCAACTTTCCAAAAAAACATTACCTACAGCAAAAGGCCATCAAAACGACAAAGTTTACATTACGAAGCTCATTTCCTTATATATTTGTTTGCAGAGCGAACAATTCGTTTGAACGCCATTTTAAAATAAACAACAAAATTACGTCGAAATTCGTTGATGAACGGTAATTTTGATGAATGATTCTATACACTTATTTAATTCCGTTATTAATTCAATATTGACGCTGGGAGGTGTTCTTGGGCTTAATGTTTAGATGAATATTGGTATATACTTTGGTACTGCGCTTTTATTTGTTTTTTTTTTATTTAGGTACATAGGTATTCAACTCGATTGTAGCGTAGACTTACTGAAGACGTTTTATAGTAATAACTTCACCTAACTATCTACGGCCTTTGTTCAACTTAAGGACAAATCCACAGCATTTTTATTTTTTTAAAGACAACACCCGTTATAAATTCTGTGTCTATGGAGTCTTTATAAACTTTCAAACAAAGAAAGCAAAGTACACCCAGACTTAAAACAACAATTAGCTGATTACACAAACTGTTCTCTCGTAAAGGGAACAAGTGGCGACGCTATCACTACGCTAGCCTTACAATCGTAATACGCTAAAATGTACCACTACAATACGAAAATTTATAAACCAAACGTCTGCAGGGCCCATCTTTTGCTATTCAACAAAAACCTTCAACAATCCTTATCCCAAAACAAACATAGCCCACAAAGTACAAGCAAAAGCAAAACTTCCAACCACTTATCTATCTTTTACCCCTTCTAAGTACTGTCCACAGCTGTTAACAAAGTAAGGAGACATTCTAGTACTTAGAGTTGAAATAAACACATTTGTCTTGATGCAAAGCCCGAAACCCTTTGCGTGACACACTAGGTGGGGGCATGTGGCCACGTCAGCTTGTTCTGTGACAGGTAATTATAGCTGTTATATAATACCAAGTAATATAAAGTACAGTTGGCAAAATAAACTCGTAACTCGTGAGTTGGTAAATTACGTTATTAAACGATAGTGTGTTCTTTGAAGGTTAACAATTTTTATAATAATTACAAGTTTATCTAACTAGACTTACTAGACTGACTGGTGAAACAATCAGTGATGATGAATAGAGGTGTTCGCAACAACTTGAAAACGCTTTATAACGATACGTTACTTATAAAACGCCTATTATTTTTTACGCTACATATATTACTTCGCTTCGTAGAACGACGTTTTGTTTATCGCTGTAGAGGACGCAGTGTGATGTATTAAGAATATGGCCACATTACCTATGACAACACTTTACTGCTGTGCTGTGTTAACATTTTATTTAAATAATTTGAGTCATTCTTCTAGACACGATTTTTAAGCGGCATCACCTTAAAAAAATAGAAATCGAAAAGTTAGCAAGCCACTTTCTTTTTCGGGCAAACCTTTAATCCTCTCTTATTTGGGTTGTTGAGTATTACTCAATTATCTATGTATTTAATATCATAAAAAAAAAAACACCCCCATTCTTTGATTTTCATGGAGTGTCACAAACCCCGATCTAGTCACTTAGTAAATTATATATTTTAAACTAAACGGTACATGCTTACCAAAAAAAACTTTAAGTTCTAAGAAATTGACCATCCTATGAAAAATTAGATCATAGTTCTAAATGAATTACATTATCTAAACAAAAAATGTAACTGTCCCGGGGTAGTTACTGATTAGCGTGAATCGTTGTAAATTTACTTGCACATCCCTAATTTCGCGGCCCAATGTTGTGTCATCCTAATTCACGTTGCAACTAGTCGCACTCCAACAGTCGTCGGGCAGAGTGCTTGTGTGATGACGCGGCAGGTTGCCGAAAAATTAAGGTAAGAACTTCGTTTCGTGGGTATGGTTTCTCAAAACTTTAATTTGCGTGGTACAATTTTCTCCGCTGTCTGTGAATTTGTTTATTGAATAAAATATTGTAGCGGACAAATATAAGGTAACGCAACTCTATATTCAAAACACAGTATATTTGCTTAAAGAGTTTTTATATATTTTTAGAATAAAGAATTTATTTTGATTTCCGTGGTCGTGATTAGAGTGGTTTACGTGGTAGTTTTGACCCACGCAAATCAATTATTGGCCATGTAAATGAAATAACTTTGAGTTTTGTAATAGTATTGTATGATAATATTTTTATTACTTTCGTTAAATGTAAATTCGTTTAAATCAAACTTAAAATGACTTCATAAGTACCTAATAATAATAAAAATTGTGTCAGATTAGCTGAAATTGTAATGAATTGTTTTTTAGACCGAAATTTCATTACCAAGAGAGGAAAAATTAGAAAAAAAGAAGTTATCTGAAAAAAAAAGAAGAGAGAGGCTAAAAAATCATGAAGAGTTCAAGGCCAAAAACCAAACAGTATTTTTCCTTCAGCTTTTCTTTTATAATATCTTTATAAAAGTAAAGCTGAAGGAAAAATACTTAGTATTCATGACTTAAGCCGCCGCAAAATCCTAGACGAGAAAAAGTCAAATAAGTTCCCAGAAATATAATTTGTGATAAAAAAACAAGCTAAACGTTGTCTTCATGAAAAACTTATACAAGTACCGAAAATTCAAAATAACGAATGTTGACTGATTCTTCTATAAATAAAATACATACATAGACTCACGCCTGTTTCCCGGAGGGGTAGGCAAAGACTACGGAATGCTATTTGCAACGATTTTGACATACCTCTCTTGCTTCATTCACTCCCATCAAGTTTCTCATGCATGCTCTTCTGTTTAGAGTACTTCTGACATGTCCTTCTTTTAGGATGTCTCCAATCTGGTCAAAGAACGTCCGCCTAGGTCTTCCCCTTTTCCCCGTCCCATTCTCACTTGCCTTATATATCTTCTTTGTCAGTCTTTCGTCATCCATCCTCTCCATGTGCCCAAACCATCTTAACATGCCTTTCTCGATGCTTGTCACTACATCTTCTTTTACCCCACAACACTCTCTTATCACACAATTCTTTACTCTGTCGGTCAAAGGTACACCACACATACTTCTCAGTGCTCTCATTTCTACAGCATTTATTCTACTTTCATGACTCTTCTGCCATACCCAACTTTCACTACCATACACAAGGGTAGACAATTATACCTACATATAAACCTTCCTCTTGAATCATTCTATATATTAAAAATAACCGCATTAAAATCCGTTGCGTAGTTTTTAAGATTTAAGCATACATAGGGACAGACAGACAGAAGACAGACTTTGTTTTATACTATGTAGTGATCATTATATAAGGACAGCGATAGCCTAGTGGAGATACCAACAGACTGCCATGCAGAGGGTATCGGGTTCGAATCCACGGCGCGCACCACTGACTTTTCGGAGTTATGTGCGTATTGAATTGTTAATTATCGCTAACCTCGTGCCTCGGAGAGCACGTTAAGCCGTCGGTCCCGGTTGTCATGAAGATCTTTGACAGTCGTTATAGGGCGTCAGTCCCTTCTAAATAAACTGACACTAGTCTAAAACATGGAATATCGCTATCCCTTCGGGTTGCGGAGGTCAGAAAGGCAGTCGCTCCGTGCAAAAGCTAATATTCAGCCAAATCCGGTTAGACTAGTAAGTGGACCCCAGATTGAAACTGGGATAACGCTAGGAGGATGATGATGATGACTCTCTTATCATACAATTCTTTACTCTGTCGGTCAAAGGTACACCACACATACTTCTCAAGGCTCTCATTTCTACAGCATTTATTCTACTTTCATGACTCTTCTGCCATACCCAACTTTCACTACCATACACAAGGGTAGACACTAATACCCCTCTATGCACAGCCAAACGTGCCTTTTTGGACACGTTTTGGCTGTTCATAAACACCTTCAGAGCTCCATTCGCTCTATTACTACTCATTCACTTGCTCCACTTGTTGTCCATCGATCAAAACATTACAAGCCGTAACGCATTCCTCTTTTTCAAATACCATAGCTTTCGTTTTACTTACATTCACTTTCATTCCTTTCCTCTCTAACGCACCATGCATAATTGAAGACAAGGACAATGACAAGTAACCCATTCATCCTTAATCCGCAGTCACTATGTTTTAGATCTTGCAAACAACTGTCCATGAAGAGGTTAAACAGCCATGGCGACGCTACACATCCCTGTCTAAAACCTGTTTCGATGGTAAACCAGTCAGTGTATGCCCCGTTTATCCTCACTTAAGCTCTAGAATCCTCATAAAGGGATTTCAGAGCTCGAATGAGGCTGCTGTCCACTCCCTTCATTGACAGCACCGACCACCTTTCATTCCTCACCACTTTATCGTAAGCCTTTTCCAAATCCACGAATGCGCAATAGACCTTTTGACCTTTGGCCAAAAATTTTTCGGCTATGCTTCGCAAGGAAAAGACCTGATCCGATCATTCCATATCCTTTCGGAATCCCGCTTGTACATCCCATATTTTCTTGTCGGTTACTTTCATAACTCTTTCAATCAGTACCTTTGTATACAATTTGCCGACAATGCTGAGAAGGCCTCTATAGCTTTAGCAGTCTTGTTGCGAGCCTTTTCCTCTTTATAAATAAAATCTTTCAAATCTGTGTTAGTTACTTACTTATTCTTTTACCTCATAACTTAATAAGTTATTTGAGAAAGTTAAATTAAAAAAATATATTTCCGTGGGGTGTTTTGTGATTTGCGTGGTCACTAATTTTTTAACCTCGATTATTTCTATAAGTCTATTGCTCTCTGAGGTGCCTTTTCTATAAAAATAATACTTTTACGTATATTTTAAGAAACTCAAGTCGATTTAAAAAATATTAGATTTAAAAATTGCCACGCAAATCACCAAATAATGCCTTGCTCGAAGAATCACCCATTTAATAAAAAATAAGTACGTATTTTTGACGATTATTTGTAAACACACACACAGTGTAGTTGCACAGTGAACATAGACCAGTAATATTAACACTCAATATTGTTATTTGCCTACTATAAGCATTGTAAGAATGAATAATTAGAAGAAAATGAATTTAAATGATTCATTCATTTATATTATACTTGACGGCGCCAGCGACAATTATACCTACATATAAACCTTCCTCTTGAATCATTCTATATATTAAAAATAACCGCATTAAAATCCGTTGCGTAGTTTTTAAGATTTAAGCATACATAGGGACAGACAGACAGAAGACAGACTTTGTTTTATACTATGTAGTGATCATTATATAAGGACAGCGATAGCCTAGTGGAGATACCAACGGATTGCCATGCAGAGGGAATCGGGTTCGAATCCACGGTGCGCACCAATGACTTTTCGAAGTTAAGTGCGTATTAAATTGTTAATTATCGCTTGCCCCGTGCCTTGGAGAGCACGTTAAACCGTCGGTCCCGGCTGTCATGAAGATCTTTGACAGTCGTTACGAGGAGTCAGTACCCTCAAATTATAAGCTGATACAGGTCTAAGCCATGGAATATCGCTATACCTTTGGGTTGCGAAGGTCAGACGGCAGTGGCTCTGTGGAAATGTTGATATTCTGTAATATCTGGTTAGACCAGTTAGCGCACCTCGGGCTCTAAGGCGTGTAAGTCTTGGATGCAACCGGGATAACGCTAGGGGAATAATGATTAATTTATATTCATTATTTTCCTATCATTCATTCATAATCATTTAAATGTTTAAAAATACATTATTTTTTATTTTGTTTAGTTACTAAATCATATTTTGTACTGTAATATAACCATAATGTTAAAATAACTTACAAGTGTAAAATGAAAATATAGGTTAATTAATAATAATAAATTGTTTTTTATTTATATATGCCACGGAATTAAGTAAGAAAAGGATTTTAATCAAATAGTGGATAATTAAGGTACACATTGGCATCAAATCCATGTGTGTTGGTATATGGGGACGGAGCTCATACACTTTTGCCTATAGTCCTTTATTCAAACAAAACATAATCTAACGCATATTAGCCGAACAAAATATATTAGTTTACATAATATATTTACTATTCGTTATAAAAATAATCTAACGCGTATCAGCCGAACAAAATATATTAGTTTGCCTAATATATTTAGTATGCGTTATTCGGAAATTAGTAGGACATTTAACTGAATATAGTTCTTATGCGGTCATATTAGAGCATAATAATTTGGTAGGTGACAAAAATATTATACAGACAAATGCAATTGACATGTGACACCGTTTTTTTTTTCTTGGTGTTGGGTCGGAAAATCATGGGACTCCATGAGGATTTACCGACCCAAGGGCCCCGGGGGAAGGGCGATGGGGACTGTCAGACTCTTACTGACTAAAAACCAACCCGTGTTCCTCATGTATCCGTGTGTCGGAGGGTCGGGTATCGCCGAAGCATTCTTCGCTACCCCCCGACGGGTATTGGCCCGCCAGATAGTCAGGCGGGCCCTGAACAAAACCCCCTTGGCGGCGGATGAAGGTGTTGGGCTCCGCCTCCAAAACACGCAGCGGCCGCAGAGGATAGGGAGGACGGCAACCTGGCAACACCGCATCTCCTCTTCCTCTGCAGCCCCACCGCGACCCGCGTCCCCATTTGGTCGCGGAAGATAGGGCGCACGGCAACGCAACACCGACACGCCTCTCCTCCCGCGACCGACTGCGAGGGACAGACAGAACTGTCCCCCGCACCCGCACCTTTGGACGCATCCTGCGCAGAGCCCTCCAAGCCCACGCGGAGCATCCACTCCCGGGATCTCACATAGCTTCACCGCGGGTTTCCAAGCCACGGTTACTGAGCCCTCCCCACCATGACAAGGTGGAGATCTCACGGGGGGGGGGGGACATGTGACACCATGCATGTGTTGTTGGAGCTACTTAAAATAATCATTCAACATAAATAACGCTTGCCAGTTGTAATAAGGAATAGGTTGGACGATTATTAATAAATATTAGGTTATTTTATCAGCTATATAATATTATAACGAACACCTCTAATGATGAACGATGAAAGGCGTTCGAAATGGTGTAGTCTACCGAAAGTGTTTTATCCCTACAAGGCACCTGGTGCCATATGTGGGACAACGAGTTTAATCGTTCTTATAATATATAAAACTATGAATAGGGACATCTCTTGACATTTTGATAGAAGCTACTACCATTTAGGAATTTAGTAATGTGACTTTTTACCTAAAGATGTCGTTCGTGTTATTTTTATAACGCACTCAGTGTGAAATTTTAATGAAAGTGTTAGGTTAGTCGTCTGTCTCAAAACACAAAGAAAATAAAAATAGTAAATGAACAGTTTTAACTCGAAAAAAAATACTGTGTATTATAATAAAGTATATATTTTGCAGAGGTAAGGTGTTTTTTTATATTACAATAGTAAACTTATTAGTAAATCATATTTTCATGGATGTGTCACATACGGTACGTCGAGCTTTAGTGTCCGGTTTTACTCATATGTACCTACGGTAACTTCCCTTATGAATAATTCAATGTTATTTCAGATAATGTCGCAATGAGGATTATGTGATATAGATATTGATGGTTTCTCGAATATTGCTTCTGGAAGTGAACATAAACCAAATTTTTCTGACGCTGAAAGTGATGATGGCATCGGAAAAATTCAGTTCATCCAAAACCCTTTTTCAGAGCCATTTTGCAAAGTGGAAACTTCCTTTCCTCTGCAGAGACATTAGGGCTTGCCTCCCGTCAACGACCATGTTACGAATATTGAAAATCGTCAGCCAAAAATATCAGACCGTCAGCCTAGAACCTTCATCAGGAATGGCTTCAGGTACAGCTACAGGTACCATTACACAATCTCGGGCACCTAAACGATCATTGACTATGAGTAATGCAATGGGTTATAGATTAAAAATCCCTGGTTCTTAGACAAAAGAAGAAAAAAAACCAGGTCACGTCACCCAAAAAAGAAACAAGGTCCCTCATGAAAAGACTTCAAAATACTTATCATAAAAGACCTAAAAAAATGAAAAGTTCAAAGAGGTTCTTCAGAGCAATGAGTAGTAAATTGTGATAATACAACTATTGTCACCGTTATCGTCCCACGATAACAAACTAGTTGTTTTATCATCGTCTTTTGTGGCTCTAGTCAATATAAAGGGAAAATGGTTCTTGAGGTTATTTTATCATCTTCTCGATGTAACTCTTTTAAATTGCTGGTTATTGTACAGAAGAGTCAGGGAGCAGTAGCATACGCTGACCCCAATGAAACAGAAGGAACAGAACTTCAAATTTGAAGTGGGTAAAGTTTATCCTTATTTGGGCTATAAATAAACAAACAGAGAGGTAACACAGGTCTATCTGATGAAATTGAAACTAAAAGACAAAGGCCAAGTACATCAATCCTACATCCTCGTGATGTCAGACGTGATGGGTTTGAGGAGTTTTTAGTTTGGGTACAAAAAGACAACGATTCAAATATCCTGCTTGGAAAAGAAAAACATTCTTAACTTGCAATAAACGTCACGCACAACTCCTTAAATAAATATAATAACAGTTTTAGATCTTTTTATCAATAAAAAAATAGAAATTCTTATAATACTTAGTGAAAAGGTTTTTATTTTTCTTTTATAGAGCAATATAAAAAAAAAGTTATAAATATTATACCTACTTATTTCATTTTATTCAAAATAATAAGTCACCAATTGAAAAAAAAATTAAAAGTAAACGATTTCCAAAACATTTAAATTGAACTAATTTATTACCAAAACGCATAAGTTAAGGCTCAGTGTACCGTATGTGGAACAGAAATAAAAAATATGTATTTTTCGTAAAATATGGATTTATTTTTATTTTTATAAGTGTATCCTAGCTTCTGATCACTAATTACAACTTATATATTTTTGTCGCGCACTAACAAAAATTGAGCCTTGTAGGGTTATGATGCGTTAAATAAACTTTTGGGATATATAAGCGTACCTATATGCTTGCAACTGATAGTTACTGTTATCAGGCTTACTTGGGAACGAGAACTGGTAACTCCCTGTTTATTTTTTATAATTGGCTAAAAAAAAAAACAACCTATTTAATTATTTTATACATCGGCCTCCATAAGTAACCAAGGGTATCAGAGTTCTACAGGTCTTTCAACAGCTAGGCCCATACTAATTAAAATAAATTAGTGTAAGTTCGGGATAGGTAAGTACACATTTATATCATGCTAAAGAATATAATTATAAAAATATTTGTAACATTTTAATATATGTAGCCACTGTTGGCTGTACAAATCTGAGCTTTGTTTTATCTATGGTGACTTTTCTATCGCTACTAGCTACGATACTTAATTACTATATTGTTTGTATTTGTGGACGATATTGTAGGTAGCATACTTTTACTACTGAGAATTACAGCTGTTCTATTTGTAACGTTTTTACACATTGGTCCGTAATAAAAAAAAAAATATTGCTGGTACCACTAAATTACAAGTATAGTTATGTCAAAGGCTAGTCTTTTTATCCGCTTGCCGGCGCTAGAACATCGGAATTCCCGAACGCCCGGCGGCTCACGCGATGACGTAACGCCACGCGCCAGATGGCCGCACTCAACAAAACATTTTTTGTTTACTCGTTGGCGACGGGCGTAATCTCAAGTTATATTTTTGTTAGAGCTTATGAATGGCCCTTTCGGGTCGTGTTAAGTGTTTGTTGATATTTCGTCTCTAATTTATTATAATAAATGGTAAACATTGACTATGGTTGAAAATAAACATTATGTGAACTTTAAAAATTATTATTTCGAAAAGTAAATCGATACCATATATATTTTATGGCTTTTATTGATGGTAGGGTTCTATCTTCATACGAAAAAAAATACAATTACACGTTATAGTAAAAAAAATATTTATTTACAGGCATAAAACTGGCACAAAATATTTTGCCGACGGTGAAATTTTTTTAACAAAATTAAATAAATTATTACGACTATACAGTTTCACGAAACTTAAAAATATAGTTACTATCTGAAAACTACATTCTTAGAGGAACTTATGCGTTAAATATTAATGCATAGGTCTATTCAATACAGAAATACATGGGATTGATTGAAGGAAAACAAAAGTCCGTTGCGACTTACACGGCACCGAAAATCACACAGAAATTGAAATATACTTACCTCTGGGTAAAACCCCGTTGCACACACATTACCTATATTATAATTAACCAAAAAAACAGTAATTTACTCAAAAATACTCACCCGTTAGCAAAAAATTTTTTTTTTCTGTAACAGCAAAATGTTTGACGTCGCGAATTCACTGAGACTGACTTTGAGAAATTATTTCTTAGCCACAGACAAACTTTTGACGGCCAGTGTTGCAATTTTTTAAGGCAGATATTCTCGATAGTTTAAATAGAAAAGAGAAAACTGATTCAAAACACAGAGGAATAAAGGGATTAAGCAATATTATGACGACCAGCACTATCACCCCATTTGGGGTGAAGAGCCGTCAACGGTCAAAAATGTCTTCCACCCATTTGGGGTGATGCGCCGGCAAGCGGTTATTTTCTTTGCTTTTCTGATAATATAACATATAGCCACTTATAGGATATTTGTAATTATTTGAACCTACTTATCTATTTTTATAATTTCGCTGTTTTTTTTTAAATCTTATTAGCCTTCTCAGCATTGTTGGCAAATTGTATGCAAAGGTACTTATTGAAAGAGTTATGGAAGTAACCGACAAGAAAATATGGGATGTACAAGCGGGATTCCGAAAGGGTATGGGATGCACGGATCAGGTTTTTTCCTTGCGAAGCATAGCCGGAAATTTTTTGGCCAAAGGTCAAAAGGTCTATTGCGCATTCGTGGATTTGGAAAAGGCTTACGATAAAGTGGTGAGGAATGAAATGTGGTCGGTGCTGTCAATAAATGGGGTAGACAGCAGCCTCATTCGAGCTCTGAAATCCCTTTATGAGGATTCTAGAGCTTGTGTGAGGATAAACGGGGCATACACTGACTGGTTTACCATCGATAGCCGTGGCTGTTTAACCTCTTCATGGACAGTTGTTTGCAAGATTTAAAACATAGTGACTGCGGATTAAGGATGAATGGGTTACTCGTCAAATGCCTCCTTTATGCTGATGATCAGGTTATACTTGCATCTTCAACGGAGGAGTTGCAGGAGATGGTAACAATCATGCATCGTGCGTTAGAAAGGAAAGGAATGAAAGTGAATGTATGTAAAACGAAAGTTATGGTTTTTGAAAAGGAGGAAAGCGTTACGGCTTGTAATATTTTGATCGATGGACAGCGAGTGGAACAAGTGAAAGAGTTTGTTTACTTAGGTACTTGTTTACAAGAGATGGTTATCTCTTCTTTTTACCACTATACCAAAATTTGAATCTGTCAACATATTCTTACGCAATTCGAACCAGTCACTGCTATCCCTCTTGTAATGTTTGCTTAACGCTACGGAATTTGAGTCAAATTTGTTAAAAAAATTATTTGGCATTTCTTGGCTAGCTCTTGAACAGATCGTGTTAGGAATGATTGCAGTCAAATGTGTGTAAGACGTTGCAGAACTGTAATCTTTAACTTCTCTGTAATTACAATAAAGATAATTAGTTACGTACTTTATTATTAAAAAAAATACTGTATCTTGTGTTATAGCAAACAGAGAAGTCACCTTCTTACTTATAAATGATTGATTTTAGAAATTAAAAAGATATTAGATGTACTGAGACATACCTAATAGTTTATGAATAATCGAAGTTTTACCCGATGTACCTAAATAGGTTTATGTTCACAACACAATAATACAACATTCGTTACCGCTTGTGTGGATTGCGGAGCGCCATATTAGCGCTGTTTATTGTTCGCCGTGGCGGCATCTTAGCGCTCCAGGCGCTCTGACAAGCTAATGAATTTGCAATATAGGTACATAAAATGATTCGATTTTATTTATGTTATTACTCTTTCGAAAATTGAAAACTGTGGCAGCTATGTATTGTGAGAATAATTTATATAATTATATTATGCATAATCGATAACCTATAACATAGTTAGTCATAAAAGACTCTTATGAAAATAATTTGTGTAAAAATGTTACATATTTCATAATCACTTGGCCATGGATGAATTACTATTTTATTACGACGCTTTCTTGTACAAATCCTCCGTAGAACTTAATTTCTCTAATTGTCCATATTTTATTCTTCTACCTATATATTTATAAGCACAGAAACAATAACACATTAAACGCAACAAGATTATAAACTTAGGTCCTAATTATATGTGCCCATAGTTACATGAAAAGCCTATTTGATTCAAAGTATTCAGTCTATAACATAAAACATGAAATTACGAACTCAATTTGGCGTATTATAATAACAAACAGGTTTACGTAAAATTTCATGCAGCGGAGACGCAAGCGACATGACCTATCTCTCACAAGGCTCATAGCCGAATGATGAGGTCTGGGCGGGGCGTAAACTAGCAACTGACACTCAGTACACCGCTTATGCTAATAAGGTTTAAATTGCTGAAGCGTTTGATATTGATGGGATATACCGAGCGTCAAAATCATAGACGTTTGGCAGATTTTATTTAATTTTACAAAATATACACGTATAATATGAAAATAAATAGGGTAATTCTTTAGTTCATTAGATTTCCTACAATATTATCAAATAAAATATGACAGCTTACGATCAAAATATTGCAAACAGTGAGACGAAAGATTATTTTTGCCTCGATTTTGTGATTTTTTACCGTGATTCTATTTTACATACATGAAAAATTCTTTCAAAAGTCTTTTGTACAGACTTTTGACTTTAAGCTCTATTTTTTGCTAGTTTGTAATATGTACCGTTATGGCTAGATGCGCGACGAAAAATTAGGTGTTTCACGGCTTCTGAGGTATAACAGCGCCTTGATGTCTTACACAGACAATGTAGATTGAATTGAGCCTAAAACTTAATAGTTTTTCTGTGGGCAAGCACATAAGCCCCGGTTAATTTATAAAAATATATTAAACTAAACTGAAACGAGGTGTTAAGTTAAAATCCCAAATTTCGTTAACTTCAAACAAATAGGTAGGCTATACCATCCAATGTCCCCAAAACTGGTCAAAATTAAATATTCTCCACCAATACCAAAGGAAGTCATAACTTATTAATTCACAGACAAATGTTCAATAGACAGTGTTTGATTACATTTAGAGTAATATCTCAAAACTCTCAAAAATTACTAGCATTTTGGAAAATCATTGCTTTTCTGTTAACAAATCTACTAAACATAATGCAAAAAAATATTTTAAGTTTTGGAAAAGCTTATCTGCTCGAATCAAAACCGTCTGATGCTAAGCTGACGGAAAACGAACTGAAGATGAAATACCTGAAAAAAGAGAACATAAATATTAGAATGTTTATTTTTTTTTAAATTTCATTTGTTTCGTGGTTTTTATTCATAAGAATATGTCAACCACATCATGCCTTATACAATCTACATACAATAACTTACTAAACCTATAAAAAAAAAATCATCTACCATAAGAAAATGTTAATCGATGAAGTACACCAGTTGACATAATCTCCTTGCAACATCGGTCTTTGCATTCGCTAAAATTGTTTGTATTAGACCTACTTCTAATATATTGAATTGAAACTAATCGATTAACATTTTCCTCTCACTATGGTTCCTGACACAATCCAACAGCAAATGATGTACATCCTCAATCACATTACAAGTACAGCAATTTGGTGAATCAGCTTTCTTCATTAGGAATGCAAACTTTGCTGATGGATAGTGCCCGGACCGCAACCTTAATGCTAACTTAACATAAGTTCTACTTAGCCTACAGCCTTTAAACCAGGGTACATGTGGAAGTTCGTGTTGTATACTTTTGTACCATATTCCCTTTTCTTCGGATTTAATGTTAAAATCTTCGCTGCTAATCTAGATAACTGATATACTTCCTCATTTCCTCTTTAACCCACATGCGCTGGAACCCATTGCAATTTCACTTCCATACTCTTGCTATTAAACATTGCAATGATATTTAAAATATCGTAGGCTACCGATACACCTCTGAAACCAGAGGCGCATCGAGCCACGTGTTGCAATGCACTTTTACTATCTGTAAAAATAACAATCTTATCGTAATTTTTGCTCATCGCGTACAACAGAGCTTGTAAAATTGCAATGAGTTCCACCGTCATGACTGTTACATCTGAAAGTATCTTAAATCCTGCTCAATGATTACAACTTTGATCATAAAATGCCGCACCCAATCCATAAGTACTTTTAGACCCATCCGTGTATAATTTATGCCAGTGTCCATAATTTAAGTTTATTTCAGTTACCACATTATTTAACAATGTATTAGGTTCATATCTAGATTTAGCTAATGAAATACTTTTTAAATTAATATTTAAATGCTTTTGTAAATTAATCGCTGACAACCAAACATCAAAAGAAAACATTTTGAGAATATCCTCGGACACACAATTAATTTCTTTAGTATCTTCATATGTTTGTGCAAGTAAAGGTATTTTTTTCTAGCCCAATATCTAATGTGACATAGAGTACTAATTTCCGTGATTAAAGAGATGGTATTATTATGGGATCGAGAACAGTTTTTTAATAAATATTTATAGGCTAGATATTGTCTCCTAATTAAAAGAGGTGGTATGTGCATCTCACTCTCCATAACATGTATACACATAACTCGTAAGGCTTGATTCTGAAGTTTATCAAGCTTACTTATATGTGTTTTAGTGCTATTATCGTATAAAAAGGACGCATAGTCAATACGACTTCTAATAAGGGACATGTATAACCTACGTAAGTGAATCATATGTATGCCCCAGGAACTGCCTGCCAACAACTTAAGAATATTCATGAATTTTGAACATTTTGCAACCACCTCGTTAATATGCTTTCCCCAGTTAAGACTCCTGTCCAGCCATACTCCCAAGTATTTTATATTTTCGCTATATGTTATGGGGCTTTCTATTTTTAACGTTGGGATATTTCTTCGCCGACCTCTGCTGAACAGACAATATTTAGTTTTGTTGGCAGATAGTGTCAATCCTAAGGCTCCTAATAACTCAACAATAACATTCAAAGCATCTTGTACATATCCTTCAGCAGCTTTAACGTCCTTATTACTGATATACACGACAAAATCATCAGCATACTGCAATACTAATACATTTTGAAGTGTGTGACATATGTTGTAAGTAATTAAATTGAAAAGTAACGGAGAGAGGGGGTCCCCCTGCGCAAGGCCTTTGTTTGTATACCTGGTTATAATACTACCGTCGCTAATTCGCATTCTTAAATGTCGCTCGCTTAAGAACCGCCAGAGATAACGACAAAGTTTCGAACCGATATTTATGTGATCAAGCACCCTTAACGCAACATCAATAGAAACGTTGTTATAGGCGTTTTCGATATCCAAAAAACAAGCCAAGGTTGGCATATTTTTGGAGAAGCCAATCTGCGTATAAGTCACTAAGCGTGTTAAACAATCCAAACAAGATAGTGATTTTCTAAAACCTATAGTAGACGATGAGAGTATTTTTTCTTTGTCTGTAAACCATTCTAATCGCTTGAAAATTAATAAATGGAATAATAATAATAATATTCTACCACATTCACACAACACCATCTAGTCCCAAACTAAGCAGAGCTTGTACTATGAGTACTAGATAATGGATAAACATACATATATACTTTTTTTTTTGTAAATACATACATATTATACATAGAAACACCCAGACCAAGACAAACATCCATGTTCACGCACACAAATGTTTGACTTGAGCGGGAATCGAACCCGCGACCTTCGGCGTGGCAGTCGCTTACACTCCCGCTGCGCCAACCGGTCGTCTAATGTTTTACATATACATGATAGCAAGGATATGGGTCTTAATTGAAGGTCGCCATAATTAGTTTTGGGGATAGGCACTAATTGGATATCTCGCCACTGAAAAGGTATAACACTATATTTCAGAATACTATTATATAAATTGAGCAGATACTTTTTAGCTATATGTGGTAAATAATAAAGCATTGTATAAGAAATACCGTCATCGCCAGGGGATGTATCTCTCTTTTTTAAAACATGTTGTAGTTCCTGCATAGAAAATTCTGATTCTAGTAGATTATTTGTAGAAATGAATGTTGGTTCTAAATTTGAAACATAGTCAGCTGTAAGAGAATTTAACAATTCATGAGACTTTTCAAGGGAAGGATAAACCCTTGGTTGTTTACACCCCTTCATTCATTTCATGCGCTGCCAAATGTGGGAAGGCGAAGCTTTTTCATCAAACGAGTCACAAAACTTATGCCAACTCTCTGCTCTTGCCCTTCGAATTAGTAACTGAGACTTCTTCGTGACATTCTCTAATCTAGTTAGATTATTAGGCGTTGGGTTACGTCTGAAGGTAGCTAGAGCTAATCTTTTTTGCGCGACCACCTTAGATAGCTCTGGATTCCAATAATCCTTCGGCTTAAATTTTTTATCCGGTTTATTACATATTTTAACTAACGGTATATGCATATCCGCCGCCGTGTTAATTGCAACTAATAAATTGTCATGCATTTCTTGAATATTCTCGGAAGGGCAGTTTACAAATATATTATTTTCAGAAATGGTTTGTGAATATTTGAACCAATTTGCACGTTTATAATTGCGTTTTTTTATATGTCTGAACTCATCAGTGATATTAAGTGACAATTTAATTATAATGTGATCACTCCCTAAATTTTCATTACTGACTTTCCAGCTAAAATTAATGGCCATGTCGGCAGACACAAACGAAATATCGGGTAAAGTCTGTTGTAGACATCCGTTTACCAATTTTACCCGTGTAAAATCTCCATTATTTATAGAAATGAAGCCATTTTCTAAAGCGGCATCCATAATTTGGGATCCCCGTGTATCCGTTTTCACCGACCAGTTGGTATGGTGACCATTGAAATCCCTAGCTATCAAGGCTTTGTTCGAAAACTGTGAGAAAACGTCATCCCAGTCCGCATTCTGTGTATGAACACTGGAGGGACAGTATACTGACGTTACATATTCTAAATCCTTGCAAATGACTAACCTAATACAAAGTATCTCTATACCAGAATTACTAATATTGTATGACTGTAAATATGATTGAATGGACTTGTGCACCATAATAGCAACCCCGCCGTATGAGTCACCTCTATCTTTTCTATAAATATTATAGCCATTAATATTTATACAGGAGTCAATATCTAGCCAAGTCTCACTAATAATTGCTATGTGGATAGATTCTCGTGTTAACAGATCAGAAAACGTTACTAATTTCGGCCGCAAAGTGTGAGCATTCCACTGGATTATATTAAGCCTTATGTGGTGAATACTATCCATTACAAATATCAATAAAACTCCCTAATAAATCACCTCTTAATAACTTATTGATAACAAAATTCTTTAGTTCATCCCATATGATTTTAATCACTGACAGTGCTTTTTCTTCTATGCTACCCTCAGACAATATAATACTTTTAATTTTAAACCAAAATTGCTTAAACTCAAACTTATCTTTCAAATGCTCCCTTCGTTTCCTTTTGTCTTCTGTATCCTGCTGTGATTCTTGTTGTTGACTTTCCATATTTACTTCTAAGCAGCTCTCACTGCTCCCCAACATTGTAGACAGATTCCTTTGTTTCTTTTCTGGCTTATGATTTGACTTCTGACTCACACTGGTGACACTTTCTCTGAAACTTCCGCTCAATTCGTTTTCTAACCCTTGATTTACCGCTACCGCTTGTTTGTGTACCGGTTCCTTACTGAGTATGCTGCTGTAGGTCTCCCCCTCTCTTAGTGTGTATAATGGAGTGATGTTAGCTGATATTATGTTTTGTCCTTGAGTATCTATATGCTTGTTCATCCTTATTTCAGTATATAATTCTAGAGCTTTTCTATACGTAACTAGTTTTGTGCTCATAATCCTTCGTATTTCTTTTTCTCTTACAAAATATGGGCATGTTCTATCTAGCACAAAGTGATCACCTTTACAATTCAAACATTTGAATTCCTTTTTATCGCAGTTATCATGATCTTGGTTACCGCATTAAGGGCATAACACCTTCTTAATAGAGCAATACCTCTTTATGTGTCCATATTGCCAACAACCTGTACACTGTGACACGGGAAAGCTGTATGAGTCCACTTTAAAACGGCATTCGTACGCTTATATATATTGTGGTAAAATACTGCCCTTAAAACATATCTGTCTAGCTTTGCTCGCTACCCATTCACCGTCTGAATTAATCCTATTCAGTCTTTTAAGGACAAAATTTGTATATCACTTTCAATGATTTTCATCAGTTCTTCCTCACTCAAATCAAGGTCAATACCTTTCACTACCCCGTGAATCACATTTAATTCATGTGTATATTGACTACGGTAACCCAACTCTTTTATCTTTTCGCATTTTAAAAGATTTTCAGCATCCTCTTTCCTAAGAAAAGTTATTATGGCTTTGTTTGTATTTTTATACTTGATACGATCAATCCCTGTAATATTTTGCGATCTCAATAATTTTGCCATAGCAATCTGTTTTGGTAAAGATTCTAAGGCAGTGATGCATACTTCGCGACATTCCAATCCTTCATTATTGTTTTCTAAATCTACCCTCATATTTGATTGTGTGTCTAACGAATCACTCCTGATTATTCGCTTGGGTTTTCTTCGGGTAACTGTGCTAAAGCCCTCTTCTTCATTATTTGAAACGTCTTCTGCGCTGTTTTCATCTCTTTCTTTTCTCTTTACCGCATTCTTCTCAATATTTTCATAAATATTTTTTTTACGATTTCCATGAACCGATAGTCCTAACTCTCGCTCAACATTCACTAAAAACTCTGAGTCACTTGTGTCCTCGTCACTTTTACTCTCGTCCATCTTGCAAAAAGAATCGCGAATAAACTAAAATAAAATACACTGCAGGTAGCAAAGATAATTATGTACAAGTCCTTCACAGTTCAGAACCTTGAAAACGTCTTCCAGCGCAGCGGTGAACGTTTTGGAGATACAACATCTCCCTGCCTCACCCCTTACTATAGTTGAATAGGTTTTAAAGTCTGGTCCTGGAGGCGGACTGACATGGTGGCGTTTTCGAACAAACACTTCAGCACTTCAACGATAGTGGCACAGTTGGCGAGACTGCAGTTCCGCCCAGGTTTCGATCGAATCGAAGGCTTGCTCATAGTTCACAAACGCCAAGTATAGAGGCTGATTATACTCTTCAGACTTAACCTGCCGCAGCGTATGTATGTGGTCTATAATACTATAGCCTTTACTGAAACCCGCTTTTGCGGGAGGCTGGAAGTCGTCTAGCTTGGTCTCGAAATGATTCGTGACGATTCCTGGAAACAACTTATAGACGTGACTCAGGAGTGAGATGGGTCTGTAGTTCTTCGAAGGGTTTTATCGCCTTCTTGACGAAAAGCACCACCACACTCCTGTGCCATGCCTGTGGCGTTTTGTCCTCGAGTATGACAGAATTTAATAGCTTTCGAAGTTTTTCCACGGCAGGAGCGCCGACAGCTTTCAAAAGCTCTGACGTAATTCCGTCATCACCCGGTGCCTTGTTGGTTTTGAGTTGATTTAGGGCCACACTTAGCCCGTGCATGCTGACGGGTTGTCATGTCCGGGATATCTTCGGTATAGTGTCGGGTCAATCCAGCTCTAGGGTCAGTGACTGGAGTTGAAACAGGTGGTCGTGTAGTCGTGTATAGCTATCCAAAGAACAGTTCGATCTCTTCCAGGAGCTGAGGTCTGGACGAGATAATTCTGTCACCATTCGTCTTCAGCCTTCTCAGCTGACCTGCCCGATAGACAGATCTCTTTTGAACACTTTGGAACCGTAATTTGCTCGATTGCCTCTTGAACTCACTTAGTGTTGTATTGGCGGAGATCGCGAGTCAAAGACTTAGAGATCTGTCTATTAAGCCGCCGATACTTTAAAATATCGTCGGAGGCATGCAGAAGCATCTTACGCCTTTCCTGTATAAGTTCGAGGATTGGACCACAGATTTTATGGCCTCATTTAATTGTCATGGGCTTTAAGAACTTTAAGCCCGTTGTATGGACAGCATTCACTAACCTGTCCCTAAAGTCGTCCACATCTACGCATTCTCCCAGGCATTCGAAGCGGTTTCGCAGTTCAAGCTGAAAGCTCTCGGGGTTTTAGATTTGAACTGGCGCTGGTAGGAGCGTAGACTTCATCAATCTCGACCGTTCGAGGCTGGGACTAATATTCAATGAGCCTCTTACCATTCGGTGACCGTTACCTGCTTTATGCGAACTGATCACAGAGATACATACATACATACATATCGTCACGCCTTTTATCCCCGAAGGGGTCGTATAGGGTTTGATGTCGAGTTTTCCGTCTCTACGCAAAGATGCTATTTGCATCGTGTTATCCCTTAGTCGCCTCTTACGACACCCACGAGAAGATAGGGGGTGGTGACACTTGTATTCTATGCCGTCAACCACACGGCTAAACCGAGATATCATTAAATATTAACCTCTTCATTAACATGATGAACGGAAGGACTTATCCAGGTCCACTTGCGGCAATCTCACTTTTTGAAAAAGGAATTCATCATGAAGAGTTCTTCCTTCTCCATGAAGCTAGCCAGCAAGTGGCCCCACTAGTTCCGGTGTCCATATACAAATTGCTCCACCCTCAGCTCATCACCGCTCGTTTGCCTAGTTTCGCGTTAAAATCTCTCATGACAACGGTGTAAGGGGTTTTGAAGCTATGTACAGCCCGAGATATGTCCTCATAGCTTCTACATCCTCATCGGCGTGTGATGAGGTCGGAGCGTATACCTGTGTGCAGTGGCCTAGGAAGGGGAGGGGCGGCAGGGGCGGTCCGCACCGTTTGCCACCCTTTTTGAGGTGCCACCCATCCAAAAAATAGGGGTGACAGCCAAAACTTAACTTTACGAACAATGTACAAAAATATAAAACAACATAGGCACTAGCTCAGCACTACGAGAGTTTGCCGACTCACTACTGACATACCTCTCTTGCTTCAATGAATATTGCGACGAATCTCTGCCGGAGATTTGTCGCACCCCTCGCCGTTACCATGGCCGCTATCTGAGTCAGGAATAACGGGGCCGCCGGGGAATAGAGGCCGTTTTTTTCATGTGAGGCTCATTTGTGGGGGATCGCAACGCTTGGCAGACGGATTGGCGATCGTAGTGGCAGAAATCTTTGATACTTAATGCTGCTGTCTATATAGTATCTTGCTTTTTACTTTCGCCTTACTTTGGGTGGTTTGACCGCCATCTTCCGGTTGACTGACTGCAATGGTGGATCCGAGGCTACTCTCATCCAGTTCCTGCCCGTCATATGTAGTCACTCCACCTAGTCTGTGGAATAATAGCAAACCAACAAGGCAGTCATAATAATTTAATAAATATGACTAATTTTTTGGTCTGCTATTTTTCCCTCAAACTCGGTGGAGATATTAAGGAAGATAATGTTAATTATTGCACAAAAATATTCAAATTTCACCTCTAAATGTTCCCCGACATGACCCGACGCACTCTTGCACGCTGTAAGCTCTCCGAGCGGAATGGCAAACCTCCCTGCGCGCTTATCCCATCGTCGCGCGAATATAGCAACGCGGCACACTCCCGGAATTAATGAAGCGCGAGAACCGGATAACGTGTTTCTAGTTAGGGAACGTGGGCTAGCCGTTATTAAGTTAAGAATGACTAATATTGTTTTGAACAAATTCCATGTTAGAAGTAAATAATGCTTTTTTACGAATTGTTTTGAGCAAATCGCAATATTGATTACTTGGCAAAAATACCGTTATGGTCGTCTAACCATATTAAGATAAGTTTTGCATCATAAACAGTTTATAGCTTTGTTTTCATTCCTGTTTTATCAAAAGTGATTCTTAACTATAAACAAGTTATACGCTCTTAGTGTATTTGTAGTCAAGAATATTCAATTAACGTAGTTTAAGCTTATAAAAAATGAAAAAAATATTCTTAATCCGTCACGACACAGACAAAATATTTAATAGTCTTTATTTATTGCCTTGCTTCTTTAAAAAACCCTAGCATAAAGCGTATTAATGATCTTTGAAATATGTAGGTATCATATTGTATTACATAAAACGGCAATAATCTTAGAGAATATTCTTTAACAATCCCAAACAAATTACACAAAAATTAATCGTTAATATAAAAACGTTACAAAGCGTTTAAACAAAAATACGGCGACTATAATATTCTTAAACAGCAATACTAAGTTTTTGAATCACAAACAACCCCTTTTATTTTCTTATAATGAACATTAGTTAGAAAATTTCGCATTTTATCGCTACAGCCCAGCACTTGCCAGGAGTTATAAAATTCCGGATAAAGGGCATGTTTAAAGAACTTTGTAGCCTTATTTTAGACATTTTTGGCAAAACTGCGGTAATTACAGATATGTTGGCCCGTGGCAAAGTGGGCACTTTGATCCGTCGTGTCCTGGGAGTCTTAACATCCGGTATCAACCGATTTTAAACTTTCACGATTTGTATACATCATACAAAATAAATTAGCGGGTCTTAATCGCGTACAATTAACTTATTTAAGGTATAAATACCTATTTGTTTCCGACGTTTCGCTCGTCTTGCACCGAGCGTGGTCGCAGAGAGACTGATGAGAGCTCAGAGCTGTCTTGTGGAAGTGCGTGTTTCGGCACCTACACTCACTTGCTCTTTATTTAAGTGCGCAATGCCGGTACTCCGACACACTACACTAATGACGTCTACACACTCTTGAGATTATAGCGTCGGAAACAAATAGGTATTTATACCTTATATAAGTTAATTGTACGCGATTAAGACCCGCTAATTTATTTTGTATCATCCGGTATCAGTTCGTCTAAATATACATACACTGTTCATAACCTCAGAATATGGCCATCTTTTAGCACTGGTGAGATCAAATGATAGTCAGTCTATGGAAAAGATGTTTTGACTGGCATCCTAAGTTTCAAGACAAAAATCTTAAATGGCAATTGCCACATTGCTTATAAGTGGTGATATATTTATTTATTTATTTATAGACTCATGCCTGTATCCCCGAAGGGGTAGGCAGAGGTGTTATATTACACCCACATGTCGCCATGAGTTTTTAGGTCCCACGTAATAGGGGGCGAGCCTATTGCCGTACCGGGCACATTACCAGACTCCGTGCTCCTACTGAGAATTTCCTAACGGAAAAACCCAATAACACTTTGCCCGACCCGGGAATCGAACCCGAGACCTCCCAATCCCATGCGCACATTTATGCCGCGTGACCAACGAGGCAGTAAGTGGTGATTATCTTGTATATATCTAACTAGCGGATACCTGAAGCTACGAACACACGTATTTTTAAGCTATTGCATAGCTTTTATCGCGGGCTTGAGCGCGGCGACCGAATCCAGAAATTTCGTAACGTAAAAAAACCTAACACCCTTCACATATTAATCAACTTGGCGTAAGCGCCAAGTTGATAATATGTATTATGAACTTTACTGCTTACTTATTAAGGTTTAGTTTAAAATAAAGTATTTTACTTGTACAAAGGTATTTTTTTTATGTGGAACATATTACAGCGGTTCATAGTAGGTACTATTGTCATTAATTATATTACAAGTGGTAGTTATGGTAGAAATTGTAGCTTGGTAAGAATAGTAGTTTTGAGAGAAATGGTTCTTTTGCCAGCACCGGCGGTTTTGGTAGAAATGGTAGTTTTGAAAAAGTGGTAGATATGATAGTGTTAGTACGAATAGTAGTTTTGGTACATATAGTAATTTTGATAGGAATTGTATTTTTGGTAGGAATAGTAGTTTTGGTAGAAATTGTATTGTTGGCATATATGGTAGTTTTGGTAGCATGTTACTTGCGATTGCTACCAAAACTACCATCTTTATCAAAAGTATCATTTCTACCAAAGTTACCATTCCTACCAAAATTAAACCCACCGCAAGATTCACATAAAAAAAATATTTTTTAATAATGTATAAGGTAATACACATTAATGCAGCGCAGAGAAAGTATATATAATATTATATCTATATAAATGTACGTTGCAGGCAGCGATAGCCGAGTGGATATACCAACAGACTGCCATGCAGAGGGTATCGGGTTCGAATCCACGGCGCGCACCAATGACTTTTCGGAGTTATGTGCGTATTGAATTGTTAATTATCGCTTGTCCCCTGCCTCGGAGAGCACGTTAAGCCGTCGGTCCCGGTTGTCATGAAGATCTTTGACAGTCGTTACAGGGCGTCAGTACCTTCTAAATAAACTGACAGTAGTCTAAACCATGGAATATCGCTATCCCTTCGGGTTGCGGAGGTCACACAGGCAGTCGTTCTGTGGAAAAGCTAATATTCAGCCAAATCCGGTTAGACTAGTAAGCGGACCCCAGATTGAAACTGGGATAACGCTAAGAGAAAGAGAAAGAAGAAGAAATGTACGTTGCGCAAAATTCGATGATCAAACTCTTAATATCGTTTTTTTTTTCAAACTTTTTGAATGAATAATTATTTTGGTGTGTAATTACACTATTAATACCTAATTATTTATACCAATTATTTATACCTAGATATTTTCTTTTTATAGAGAAGAAAAGCATAAAGAGCTAAAACAATGTAGGGTCCCGTAGTTGCCCATAATGACTTGCTGCAAAGGGTATTAATGTACAACAAATCCGACTGTTTATTTTGCTGAAAAAATAATTTTAATAACACTATTATAAGAACCTAAGTTTTGTTTAGAAAAATACTAGGTATGTATCCAGTTATGTATTGTAAACATAAAATGTGGTTTCCAAGATATACTACTACTATACATACGTAGTACCGTAGTACATTACATACCAAAGTACGTATATCTTTAAGATTAAGCCAGCGCGCCCAATGTATACTCACAGAAATAGGTATTTATAAGTTAACCGACTATTACTCGTTAACTAGTGATATCTACTTAGCCGTGATAGTTTTCCTTTTAAATTCGTTATATGTACTACATTTGTGATTTTTTTCATCTCTTCCAAATTAATAGTTCAGCCGGTAGAGGGGGAGGACACTTGAGTCTAACAATTTTTTTCACTTCAAAGCTTGATATTTGACAAACCAATCACTTGATCAAAAAATGATTTGAGCAAACCAATAATATTTTTCTAAAACCTATCCAATGATACCCCACATGATGGGGTACTCAACCAAAAAAAAAATCTACCCCACTATATATGTAGGGGAGATACCCTTAAAAAAATATTTCCCTAAATTTTATTCTACAGTTTTGTTGCAATATAATATGTCTATATTCATGTCAAATATTAGCTTTCTAGCACCAGGCGTCTTTGAGCTAGGCTGCGGACGGACAGACGGACGGACATGACGAAACTATAAGGGTTCCTTGTGGACTACGGAACCCTAAAAAGAGCTAAAAAGAAAAAGAAATTGTGAACGTCAAATATTATATGTAGATATTTAGAAAATATCAGGTCTCAAACTTATGTTTCTTATTTCAGTTACCATAAACCTATAGTTTCAATGATAAATATTCCTGAAGAACCGACATGTATTGAAAGATAATAAAAATATTTTGAACAATATTAACTTCTCATTTATTTAATAAAAGAAAAAAAAAATGTTTTCTTATCGGTCACCACGCTCAAAGTGTAACTTGAATTAATATCAAAGAAAAAAATACTGCATAAATAAAATAAATATACACACGTCTTTTATTTTTTAATTAACCGTTTCATCCCGATCCCGTTGTTGTTTCATCATTGGTGTGTGTATTCATCGATCATCAATGTTATATTGTAGCCGCATGATATTATTTCAGTGAATGCGAGTTACTATAAACAACGTGAAGACCTTATAATGAACTAATATAACGGTAATAGATGTTCTGAGCAAGCTACTGCATTCGCCTATACTGCATTAGTTTTGTTCCCCATTTTAAATCGTACTTAGTAAAACTACGATGCACTAGTGCCACAAACTGCAATCAAAAAACCGAAACAGTCCATATATTTTGCGTAATCCGACTTTCATTTCAAAAGCTAACATGGCCAAACCTAGATATTAAATCAGGCGTTATTTCTTAATTAAGCTGTTCTTCCTACGTAACACGTGTTCTAAATTATTGTTAATACAATTTGTACGATTTAGTTCAATTTACGAGGTGTAATTGGACTTTAAATTGTGCGCATGTGTTTATGAAAGATGATGTTTTGGATGTGTTCTTGTTTGCTTGTTGTATGGTGACTTAATTTGTTTTCAGTTAGTACCATGCCATATCAAGTTAGATATAAATGACTAAATTTTATTCAAAAAGATTTGCACTGGCTTTGCCCTTGAAATCGTTCGACACTCACATATGTATCTTACTAAAATACATTTAGTATTTAGATTCCTTATATTGATTTTGACCTTCTATTTTAACGTATTATTTTCGCATTTAAAAGTTGCAGTAATAATATGTCAACTATTCAAAAATGTACTTACAGTCCTACACGTTGATCATATTGTCTTCTAAGCGCCCAGTAACAATAATTATGTTCACTAAAGATTAACAGACTTAACAACAAATTAATACTTAATATTATATAATCCCCATGTTAACAGCTTCATAAACTTTAATAATAGCGAATAATATCACAACCCTAAAATTAATTATAAAATTCTGCCATGGAATGATAAAACAAAGTTTAAAATTTGAAATTAGTACGTGGACGAAGAGCACGTGACGTTGGCTTTTTGCAGATTAAAAACCATTGCTTTTTGAAAAAAGGTTTATATGATTTGTTTTATATTTGCCTAATAATTTTTGTTCTTATTTTAAACTTGCGTAACAGACTTTTTGAACGAATAGTCAGTTTATGAATAAATATCGCTTGCTTTTACGATATCGAGTACAGTTCTCGAAACAATTTTGCGTGTTTTATCCTTTATATTTTAACTTTAGAACTTTCAATTATAAAATTCTCATTACGAATGTCATAATGTTGACAAACTCACCTACTTCAATAGAATTTCGAAATACGAATAAAGTTTACGATTAAAATATATTGCTGTCATAAAGTATTTAAAGTAGTAAAAAATCTCATCTATCATGGGAGCAGTTTTAAAAGTCAACATAAGATAGATAGAAATAAAAATTCACAGTTATAGAGTAGGTGTTATATAGTTGCACTGCAATATAGAAAATATAAATTAACCAAAGATTAGACACACCAAACTTTTAGACCCTTGGGCGTTTTAAGACAATATTGACAACATTCTTGCAAAAGTCAGAACATCTATCTATAATCTGAAACGGTAATTACATGATTTTTTTTTTTGGTATGGTGGTCTAGTGATTAGTGACTCTCTAAGTTAAATCGGCGATCGTGGGTTCGACTCCCACCCAGGATAAATGTTTGACCGATGAGCACGATTATTAGTATCGGGATGTTCCACCTATGATTAGTATGTATTTAAGAATATTTAAGTAAGTATATCACTTATCTGCATCTTAGTTTGGATGACCGCGTGTGATTTATCCTAGGATATTATTATTATAAAACACCAATTGACTAAATTATAAGGTCCTTCAGGTACCAATAATTTATGACCAGTGTCACAACTTCTGCATGCAGATAAATTCAGGAAAGATTGAAATGTTTACGATGCTTTGTATCAAGTAATTTGAAGTTAGTGGAAACTGCTTGATTTTGGGGTTGTCTTTGAAAATAATAGACAATATTAAGAACGACGCTAGAAAAAGATAGTTCATACGGATCTTTCAAAACATTATATAAGACAAAATACTGTAAAATTCAGACCATTTGTGAATCATACTATATTATCGAACCCACTATACTCTATGCGGTATAGCAGCAACCTTTATCACTACCTTACACGCTAGTGACACCGCTATTCTCTGTTTGAGACCTAAAGCTTTCGAGCTACAGTGCGGCTGACGCGTCGCGATAAATATGTCATTTCAAATAACTTTGTTAACGAGCAATTTCAAAAATTCACTTTGCAATTTCTGTTCGCACTGAATCTCGCTTGTACGTTCTATATAAGTGCGGTTATAATATGGAGTATACATATTTACTAGGTAATGTAATTTATATTCGTGCTGCAAATAAATTATTGCAAGATTTCTACTGACTTACTTTCTGAGGCTTCTATGTTACCAAGTAATGTAATCATTTTAAATAAGTAAATCATTACTCGTAACTATATCGTCTATTGTTATGGTACAGCGGCCCTCATCATAGATATGAATAAGATCCATCGTATATTTATCACAGATCTGTATCTACCAGTAAATACACACCAATAAAAGAACTGCTATTAGTAGTTCTCCTAAAATGTTCCTTACAGACCATCAATTGGACAAAAACACAACTTACTAGAGTATTTTTCGTAGTATTTTGTTGGCCAACACACAGGAAGTTACTGTCCAAAAAGCATGCTCCACAGCCTGCCTACTAGTATGTTTTTCATGAGACTGATTTATCTCGAATAAATAAATCTAATCTGCAGTGTGAGCATCACCATCTAAACATGTATTCCTTCCTCCGATCAATCTTAGTCAGAAGTCTATGTAACAACTTGTAGCATGTTAAGTATCTGATGACCCTCTAAAAACATCTCAGCAACAAAAAGCAATAAATAAAAATCAATTTGCGTTCTTTAAATTGTTTTAAACTTCAAGCCTCACCGTTAAATAATAACGAGTTGAACAATGGCTAAATAATATTTAAAAAACACATAAAGCACATGGATCTCATTAGAAGTAGAATATAAAAAGCATTGAATAGTTCCTTTAAGATCTTAAACACTACTGCTACAAATATAAACCAAATTTAAGCTCATACAACAACCAAATCACTGTCAACTTCAACTGAATGAAATACAACACAATTTAATACCTACATAAACCGAATATAAGACAGTTTCAATTTTACAGCGCGGGTAGCCGCAAAGAATATCCAATTTTCCTTCTTCTAAGATCCGCCTTTTATTTGTGGCTTGCGCTCAATGGGACAATATTACACACAATCTGGGAGAGGAGGATTCACTGGATCAGTTACCCATATCATTCAACACCAAGACGGATTTTATGTATCCTTCTGTGTTTCATTTTATAAGTACTGGTATTGTTTGATTTATACTTTACGTAGAGTTCCGTGGTTTGAGTTAGGTTTTTTATTGAATACATTTTCGTGTACAAGGAAAAAAGTTACGCTTCTGTTTAGAGTAAAGAAACTTAAATAAGGATATAAACATTTATGTATACATCGATTTATTAATATAGTAACAATTCGTTTCACAGCTACATGAAGTAGAGAAGGGCTGTGATTGGCCTGTAGTCAAGAAACTAGAGACTTTCTACCAATTTTCAAATGTACTTGACGATAATATTATGGATAAAATTCAAGATATAAAACTCTATATGTTAAACCTTGCCTAAGGCAGACCTTGTAATGATTTGAGTTGCAGTTGATACTTTTCATTAAGAACATCCAGTTTAGAAATTATTCCTTGCGTGAACTCACCTTACGATCGTAAAATAAATTAATAGAAAATACAAAGAAAATAGAAGCACAATATCAAAGAAAAACAATGCCAATAAAAATATTACACTACTAAATTGAGAGCAGCATGTCTATGCCATCATTATTTGTCAATTTCACGGCAATATAGCACAAAATAGAAATAACAAGCGCCCAGTTATCGTAGCCACTTATTTTCTTTACCCCTACACTGTCAGATGCAAACTCGTAGGAGCTGTTCGATAAAGCGAAAAGGCAAATACAACAAGTTTATTTGATATATTTGTGTTCGTAATTGGTAGTATTTTTGTATACAAGGCTTTGAAACAAACGTTAAAAATGCGTGCCGAACCATAGCTTAAAATTACTGAAATGATTTTGATTACACTTAAGATGTATTTAAGTTGAAAGATAATTAGTAATACCTTATTTATACTACTAGCGAATAGCCACTAGGCACATAGCACAGAGCTAAGCCCGCATTTTTTCATTTAGCCATTTCTGCTTGATCTCTTGGGCATTTCGTGAAATCCTTTCTAAGTGCACCCCTACGGTTCCCAAGAAACATACATGTCAAATTTCTGCGTTTTGCGCTCAAGCGTTGGGCTGTGCGGTGAGTTAGTCAGTAACGAAAGAATTTCATATAATTTACAATTATACACAGATAAGAAGATTTACTCAATTTAAATTTATTTTCCTAAAAAGTCATCGCTGGATATACATTCATTTATATTACATACAATATACTTACAGTTAGGTATATAGTAGTTAGAAGTTTGTGTAAACGAACATAAATCTAAACATGTTTGCAACAATAATTAAAATGAAATTGCTTTGAAATCAGTTACAAATTGTCGTCTCCTCTCCAATAGTTCTTATTTATATTTGTCTCTTTGCACGTTCTAAGAACCTTTACACTTGTTTAAGTAGGCTTTTAGGTTTACAAGTTGGTATTCATTACAGCTATATGCCTGCATTACCTAACGTTTCAAACAAAGTAATTAATGAGTTACAACCCGGCATCGCAAAACAATTGCGCAAATTCGAATTTATGTAATCGAATTCGTCACGAATTTAAGAACATTATACATATATACATGAATTTAATTTTTTTTTTAAATTTCATTTGTATAGTTCAAAACTAAGAAATTTTACCGTTTTGTTTAAAATACAGAGGACTTAAGATTCGATTACAAGAATATACAGAATATATTCAAATTGCAAGCTATTGAAGATTTAGCAAAGTGTGCCGCCATTGAGATAAGCGATTCTACTTTGAAATAGTTTTCATAGATGCACGTGACAGGAGTACAAAACAGTGTTTGTGGAAGACTTCAAGTTTCAAGCAATAGAAAAATCAATAACACTGATATCTACATCTTCAAAGATATTCATACTGTTGTAGTTTTATAAATATTATATTTATATATATCTTATTTGCTCCTACCAGTATAAATCCTTATGCAACTTGCTAGTTGTACTCATAACAATGCATCTACAATTTTCATTGAACCACAAATTAGCAATCATCATATTAGTCGATAGACATCCACTGCTGGTCATAGGACGCCCCCAAGGCTCTCAACATACACCGATTTTGAGCCGGCCGCATCCATCCGCTGCCTGCGACCCCAACAAGATTTACCTTGCTATACAATAAACAGCGAATTCCGAATTCACAAAATGTACACAAAATTACAAAATACTTCAAATGTCGATTTGTAAATACAGATACATCCTCGTTGGTCTGCCTCGTTGGTCTTGCGGCATAAATGTGCGCGTGGGATTGGGAGGTCTCGGGTTCGATTCCCGGGTCGGGCAAAGTGTTATTGGGTTTTTCCGTTAGGAAATTCTCAGTAGCAGCACGGAGTCTGGTACAAACATACCTAAAACCCACGGACGCAATGCACACCCAGACTCCAAAAAACAATTTTCGAATCAGACAAAGTGTTTTCTTATGTGGGAATCGAACCCTCGGGACGGTTTTAAGTAGGGTGGCTCAAAATACTACACCCACCGTGCAGTCATATATTACTACTATAAATTAGCATCATCGAGTTTTTTGAACATCTCTATATGATCCAGAAAATTATCATCTGCAGCACCATAAAATTACGTCATATCATGTAGCCGAAACAAAACACATTTGTTCACGTCCAATTACTTTCATAACGTACATCAAAATAATCCCACTTGGTTAAGAAATACGAGTGTGAAGATGAGTATGTTTATATATATAATTTGGACTTTGGCTGTAAATTTTTCGCTCGCATTTTGCGTTGCTGCCCAGTAGGTAACGTAAACCTTCGAATTGGGTAACAGGCTGATTAATATAGGTATGCATAATGACTATGGAAGACATGTGAAGTCGGACAAAACGGCACTTGGCCAGCCTGGTGTATTAAAGGCTAATCTTTGCTATAATGGAAAGAGACCATAGGTAGGATGATCATAGGTAATAACATTAATTAAAAGTTTGTGTACGTAGATGTCATACATTGCACTCACTCAAATCTCAAATCCATCCCTGTAAAGTTTGCCTTGAGATGGTGTTCCGAGTCATATCTTGAAAGGTGAATAACAAATAGTCTATGACTTTCTTGAATCTCAAACTGAATCTGTTCTTTACTCTATCAATATCAATGGACTATCTAACCAAGCAGAGCTACTTTAGTATAGTAATAGTGTGAAACTTTTAGAAATAGACTTTATTTAAAATCAAAAGATAAAAAAAACAAAGAAAATATGCACTAAAAAATCAAGCGGACCTCGGAATAAAAGTTAACAACTGCCACCACATGTAAAGCAGACGTAAATCATAATACAGACACCGTTTAGTACCATTACCGTTGCTGAAAACACACGTAGCTCTTTCAAACAGTCGGTTACGTGACCTCATTCTACTTTTGATATAACGAATAACAATTTATGAGACAAATAAATAAGAATACTACTTACAATCCTTCACGAAGGGTAACATAAGAAGTGAAAAGTAATATCGGAGCCGCCTCGCAATAAATCATTTAGCAATTAAGACAGATATCATCTTTGTCCTAATTTTTTGTAAAGTGTTTTGCCGCCGGCTTTTTGACGCTACTGGAGCTTTAATGTTTAGAATTATAAACGATTATTTTATTATAGTGTGAGGTTTAGGTCTTTGTGTGTCAGTTGATAAATAATGTATTAATAACTCTTTGTGACTAATATTTATTGTAACGCGTCTCAATTATATAAAAATGTGAAATGCCTTCTATTTGACGTGCGTTACATATGTATGCCGTGCTCTGAGGATAGTGACCATAAAAATAATTACGCGATCAAATCAAATCTCTTGACTTTTATTTATTTTTTACTATTATAGTTGGTGCCACGAGAAGATAGACTTTTTGTAAACAAACATTCAGGGCTTCACAACCTTTTTTCAAACAGTTGTTGTTTTTCAAGGCCTAATTATGCCACTCTGTTTTTAAGTTTAAATTGTTAAATTTTACTGAAATGAAAATATTTGATTTTGTGTTTGAATGGTCGAATGTTCATAAATTTGCCGATTTTTTTTGTCGTTTTACACTTAATTTATTCTGTAAATTAAGGAAAAATAGAGTACCATATATGTTAATGATAGAGTACATACATGTTACTCTATTATTGACTTTTTTAAATCATAGACAATAAATCATTTGCTCAATGTAGCATACCTGTCCTAAAATATTAAATTATTGACCAACAATGAATAATATTATAGATAACTAGCTAGTACATTGCAAAATTTAATAATCTTTTTGTCCTATTGGATAGTTTTGCAGATAATGTAATTACAAATGACAGACACTTACCTACTATACTACTTACTTCATATATTGTACAAATAATCAAGTACTATTTAAATATATTAATGCTATGTATCAAATATAGCAACCGCAAATAGGACAATCAAAATTGTCTTGTTCGTCTATAAATTTGCTTACACAACTAATATAATTATAATTATTAGAAACTACATCAGGTTTGTAAAACCATCGACGCTAAAAAAATCGCCCACCATGATATTTCCTGCCCATTAAACATTAATTCTGAACACATTTACCGTAGTGGCGCTACGAAATGTATGAATATTTTGTCAGACCTCACATCATGTAGGTAAAGCTAAACTTCCTCATTAATTCTACGTTAGTTATCGAATGTGCGGTTATATAAACTCTAGAAATTCGTGGCGTGCATATTAATAAGGTACCTGCGACACTCTGCAAGACAGTCAAGGACATTAGAAAATCTACAAAAAGTATACGCATGTAACCCTTTTAGAGCCTTCGATATGACTTCAGAAAATACGAAGTTCTACGTTCCTAACAGGTTCATTACGTAAATTATATTTTTTACTAGTTTTTGCCCGCCGCTTCGCGCGCGTTAAATTCGGGGTAACAGAAATCTACTTTCAGTCTCAAGTTGTGTGAAGGCACTCCTGATTATTCTAAAGACTACAGAAACTCTATAGGGTACAAACTAACTAGGTGACATGACATTACCTACCGAAAGGTACATAATAACATCACCTTGCATACAATCAAATGTCAAAGCCATGTTTTAATACAGGTCCAATATATGTATATCTATAAACATTTTCGCATTTATAATATAAGTAGGGAAAATCGTTTCAGCCGTTTAAGCGTAGTATATAATTTATTAGTTTATGTATGCGAATAATTTAATCACCGTGCGCAATATGAGATTATGTATGATGTGTCAGTACTGACAGGTATGCGATAGCACGTATTCATACGTCACCAAGCATTGAACGTTCCTATAACCTGACATTCATCACATTCAAAAAAGCCTACACACAATCATACGCATGAACAAGCCAACATTCATTCACGATGCGAGTCGCATTCATTATAATACACGACGCGCGAAGAGGTATTATACGTGAGTTTTATAGCAAATAGTCACCCAGTCTATGTTGGTAGGCACCACCTGACCACCCATATTCGATAAGTGAAATTAATTGAAAAAGTATAAGTCGTAAACCAATATTACGATCTTACTATATTACGATACTACAATCATACGATTAGTTGGCAGTATCACAAACAAATTGCTCATTAACAAGGTAGATGCAATATTGCAAGGGCAATTTGTATTCATTTAAAATGGAATAACAATGAAGGTTTGAACCAGTGAACACGTGAGTCATCACTGCGCGCTTGGCGCCGGCCGCATTCCATTCTCGCGGACAAATAACTGGTTTCTGATTATGATACAAAATCGACAACGGCAAATACACAATTCGGAATAGGTTGCAATGTATAGTACATCACCGCAGGAGACAATCGATGACATAGTGTACACAACCATAGCCAAAAACACAAAAAAAAATATTCACGGCAAGATGTAATGTATAGTACATCGTCGAAGGAGACTGTCGACGACATAGTACACACTACCATAGTTAAAAACACAAAAAAAAAACACAATCGAGAATCGAACCACAGACCGATCCGACAACAACCTTGCAGCCACTGAGCCATAAGGGAAAAAAAATATATTATATTTCGATCAGTCATTACTAAAGCTATATATAACAAGATATTTGGGTACATGATTTAGCTGTAATTAGGAGTTAAAGGTTTTTATATTATTTGTAACGAAGTGTTAAGTTATTTTAGTGATTAATTCATTAGTGATGAGCATTAATCATTACATTCTTAAACTTTGCAGAGAGTTAATTTAAGATCTTTTATATGGCAATCACCAAGTGAAACATATCTGATATTTATATAGTTATGTGAAAGTTGGATAGTTATCAGATAGTTGAATAATTAGTTAGATAAATAACAGATTCTTTGTAACAATATTACATTTAATAAACTTTATTACAATTTATAACTGAAACATTTATTCATTTTATGTTAGCATGTTTACATAAATCGTTAACACAACAATGCGTTATCTTGTGACTTGGAAACAAAAGAACCATTGTTGGCCTTCACAAATAATTATGTAGGTAATTATAACTTTGTACAGATATGCGTCTTACATTGTTGTGAATGAAACTGTACCCAATCGATTATAAACACATTTATGCTATAATAGAATAAGATTTAATTATTTTATTCAGCTTTTAGGTTTAAAATAGTTGATTGAGAAATACGAAAGGGTATTCTTAAACTTGTACATCAATTAATTTGCTTTAGTTATTAAAGTATATAAATTATTGATTTATGTATAAGTACCCACATTAGTTATTTAAGTATTGAAATTATTTATTAATTTGTGTGTAAACAGCCACTTTAGTTATTTAATGAGGTATAAGTATTATTTATTTGGTTCATATGTAAATAGGCACTTACTTATTCAAGAAAAGAAGTTATTGATTCAATTTATGTGCAAATACCCACTTTAGTTAAAGTTAGTTTCAATTCAATTAAGTTTGATAAATTTAGTTAGATATAATAACATTTGCGTTAACACAAGAACACAATATAACCACTACTTAAACTGGTCTAGTAAAACCAGATACATAGCATTTTGTATAAAGGAAACAAGTTACATATTGATAATTAAGTAGTTTTCCGGCCGTCAGCGGCTTAATTTTACCATTTATTTATCATTATATGTTTTATATATTTCAATAGAAACCAGACATTGAAAGAACAATCCTAGCAACACAAAACATTACAAAAAGAACATATTTCAATAATTGCGACGCAGGAATTTTATGTTTGAGTTCACAATGAACAGTAAATGCATAAATAGATGCATTTGCAAATGACATACCGATAGGCAGTAACAAGGAGATAAAATCGAAGACCAAAAACAACGATTGTAGCATAATAAACATTTGACAAAACGAACAACTAATAATTCTACGATGATATTCGTATTTCTATACCAAATAGACAAGGATTAAACTTTTTCATTATTGTTAGTGAGCAACCTGCATGTGACACGTGTACATTTTATTCATAAATGAACGCGGAATTCTAGCTAGATACCTAGTATATAATACGATAGCATCTTAGGTACGTTCATTCTCAGCCAGTCCAACTATGTTAGGTACACGTGGTATAATAAAGATGTAACTTTCTTAGTAAGAAAGAAAAGAATAGTTAATATTAAAAGATAATCGCCGTAGTAGGCGGTAAAAGTATTAAATAATACCGACTATATAGAAATATATCGCCGTACAAAATCACTAGCAGAAGGTTATAGTAGAAAATAGAAAAGAAATGAAAAAGAGAAGGGTGTGAATTCGTTCCATAAGTCAGCCAAAGCAGATTATTAGCAATAATTACCAGTAGCACTTAATTACCTTAGTGGCATTTAAAAAAACTAATCGCGAATCAATACGATCAAGGTGACCTTAGCACGTCGTTAGTGGACGTGAGGTCATAAATCGCAAAATACAAAGAATGCGATCGACAAATGTGACCTTAGCGCGTCTTTAGAGGACACGTGGCCGCAGTCGAACGATTATAACTCGTTACTTATGCGGTTGATACACAATAATTATCACACGCGGTAACAGAAAAAGTTATAATATAAAAATGCTTACCATGCGTAGTAAGACAAAATTTGTCTGTTGTGACCGGCTCAACACAATACCGACCTTCCGAGCACAACAGAACAAAAAGAGAAAATGTCTATTGTGGCCGGCACAACACCACCGACCTTCCGTCCACAATAAAACAAAAAACAATATATGCCACTAAAATAATTACACACTGGTTTGGAACGATTTCACACATACACAAAAAATAAAAAAAAGACTCACCGGCAGCGGATTCTCAACAAAACCCTACCTATAATATTCCCGTGGGCGCCACTGTAACGTAAAAAAGACCTTTAGGGTGTCCCCTGTTACGTTAACCCTACTAGGGTGTGTCTAAATGAGAAACGTGGTTAAATGTTACAATAAAAATTGATTTAATTGCCAATTAATTTTAGACATCATTTAGCAAGCGTTACCTTAATGAAAAAAATTACTATTTATATGATATTAAGAAAAGTTTACACAGGGTCGCGTGGTTCGGCGAGGGGGTGGGTTGATGTGGAGAATCCTGCTGCCGGTTGTCCAGGAGATGTTGGTGACCTAACTCGTCTGTAGCCGCCGCAAGAGGGCCGAATGCAGCCAGCGCTTCAATATTTATAGGAGCTCGCGGTGCGGTGGGGGCGTAGGTGCAAGCGGCCGAGAGGTGGTGTCCTCTCGACGTCACAGCGACGTCACAACTTTATAATATGGATAGCTTTGAGCTTCAAAGCGAAGTTTATATAAAAATTCTTTAAAATGCGTAGAGAATGTGCACAGATCTCATTTTGCTATTCATGGCATACATTAGCTATGTTGTACGTTTCTTTATTTGCTGTTTTGCTCATGTTTATCTTTTAAATTAGCAAGTGCGCTTTGATATTTGTAATATATTTTGCTATTCCTATATGGAAATAGTTAACCCGGTGAACTTCGTATCACCTGCAAATGTAGATTTTGCTATGTAAATAATATTTTTTTGTACGTTACGAATTAATATTAATGAACGCTGCGTGGGAAGCATAGGGTTCCATTAAGAAGTGATGTCCTGAAATGCCCACTGGATCTTGAAGAAACGTATAAATTAAAAAGAATATTGTAAGCGCGTACAGGACATTATGGTGTTTAATATAATCACATGAATCACGAGCATGTTTTTTAAAAACAGAATACAGAACTTTAAATTTATCAATGCTAAATATTCTTCACAAGACATTAACCCTACGGTCCCCGAGGAAGAGACATGCAAAATTTCAGCTTTGGTACCTATTGCGCCTAGTAGTTATGGCTGTCAGTAATGCAAGAATTTTATAATATACAGAAGATTGGCCTCATCGTCGAGTGGTTAATGTTTAACAACCTATAAGCTGTAAAGATATGAAGGTAGTCTTATTTTTCTTATTTTTGTAGCAAACATGCTAATACTGATGTAAACTGACGAATGTCGTCAATCATCGTTAAGCTATGGCAAACGTCACTAAAATATTACAAATTAAACTGTGTGTACAAATTCAACGGTTTGATAAGCGTGGTTCTAATTTCTAAAATTTATCGAGTATACAAGTAGTATAATTGATAAACTTTTGAGATGGAAACTACGAAAGTGAGCATTATATTTGAATACTAAGAATATTGGAATACAAGCTATTTATCAGTGCAACACATATCATTATATAATCTAAACTTTGGAAATATCCTTTGTAATATCCTAATTTCTAATGAAAAAAACAGTAATAGCATCATTAGTCCATGGTTATCAACTCACCAGCCTTTTAGGAGAGTTTTATGGAGGTCAATTAAGGTAATTGTACCAATCCTTGATACTACCCTAGAAGTTGATTACTTTTACTTTAACTCATCACAATAAGAATTCCTCCACGGATATCAATAAAACGTTAATTATTTGTACTAGTAGTGACATCTCTTAATCTTACCAGGTATTACTTTCTCTGTGATTCCACGTTAAATGTTGTCAGTTTAATTTTTTTTACGACAGTGTCATATCATGTTCGCCGCTCAATGCTTATGTTAACGAATTTCCTAAGGACCTTACTTGTTTCGACTTGTGTTACTCAAAATTGAAGCTCATAAAGTGGTAAGTGCTAACAATATTCTATTTGAGATAGATAGATAGATAGATAGATAATTCTTTATTGTACACCACAAGTCACATTACAGAGTTAAAAGAGAACAAGAAGAAGTTTACAAATATAATGCACAATGGGCGGCCTTATCGCTAAAAGCGATTTCTTCCAGGCAACCTTTGGATGGAAAGAAATAAATAAGGGAAACAGAATTATAAAATGGTGTAGTAATAAAGTTCCTTGCTAAGTAAAGGTAAACATACATATATTACGTAAATACAGAAACATATAATATACATACATGCATAGGTACATACATACATACATGCATACATACATACATACATACATATATATACATACATACATACATACAAACATACATACATAAATACATACGCACATAACACATTATAGATATTATAGTCACAATACCCTTTTGACACTGACTAGCTACTCGATAGGAAATGCTGTTTTAATGCCTTTTTAAATATGCCTATCGACTTTGCTTGCCTAATTTCAAGAGGCAACGCATTCCACAAGCGCACTGCCTGGACAGCAAAGGATTTACTATAATAATTTGTTGAATGGGTTGGCATTTGCAGCCTCAGATTCTCTGACGACCTTAGAAACCTTGCATGTGTGTCATGGAGGAACTTAAAACGTTCTTTGAGATACAAGGGAGTGTTAGGATCGAATAAAACATTATACAATAATGTAAGAATATGAGTATTCCTGCGAAAACGAATAGGGAGCCACTTGAGTTTGTTACGAAATTCTGATACATGATCATATTTGCGAAGACCAAATATGAATCTGATACAAAAGTTTTGGAGACGCTCAAGTTTGTCAAGTTGCTGTTCAGTGAGATCAAGATAGCTGACATCGGCATAATCGAGTACTGGAAGGAGTAAAGATTGAGCAAGCGCAATTTTAGTGGCTGTTGGAAGAAAATTCCGAAGCCTACGTAACGACCCCGCTGACGCAAACAACTTACGACTGGTCTCCTGAATTTGATGTCCCCAAGTTAAAGTGCTATCCAGATAAATGCCCAGATTCTTTACATGGTCGGTACATTTTAGAATATTGCCGTCGAATTTAATCTCAGGCAACATTAACCAATTGACGTTATAGATTATGTAAATATTTTGTTTTCCAACCGTTTTTGCAATATTTAAATGAAATATAAGGGTATCAAATACTAGGACACAAAACATTTGATTTCCAGTACTTGATACAACTATCATCTACTAGGTATAATCTCATTTGCTCGATTTGATCAATTTTTTATACTATTACAATAAGTTTAAGGTTGAATAACATTAGTATCAAATATAGCTATTCTAAGAGGCTTCTACCTAGTCGTTGATAGGGGGTATCAATTACTGGGACGTAAAAATTAAATACTAGTACAAAAGTAAAGCTGTCTTTTTTGTGCAGGTACTCATTGACTTTAACGTATAATACGTTAAAAATGCCTCCAATAAAGGGAAAAATGTTCAGTTATTCAGAAGATGATATATGGTAAAAGCATATAATGAGGTAAAATCTGGGATTTCAATATCTGCTACGGCAAAAAAATATACTATCCCTTATAGCACTCTTTCATATAAAGTGCATGGTAAGACACCACTTGAACGCCGTATGGGTGCGGTATCATATTTATCAACAGAGCAAGAATATGTCCTTGTTTTATGGATATTGGAGATGACTAAAGCTGGATTTCCCGTAACTGTACAGCAGTTACAAGACAGTGTATGCAAGCTAGTGGCGAAATTAAGTATTAAAACTCCTTTTAAAAATAACAGACCTGGGAGACACTGGTATGAATCATTTCAAAAAAGACACCCAGAAATTAGCCTAAGAACATCCCAAAATTTAACAGAATCTAGAGCTGCTGTTACAAATGAAACATTAAGCAATTGGTTTGCGGGAATTGCCGAATTTTTCAAAGAAAATTCTTTAGAAACTGTCATCCGGAACCCAAAGAGAGTCTTTAATTGCGACGAAACCGCCTTCTTCCTTAATCCTAAGGGTAATAAGGTATTGCCAGCCAGAGGTGTATCAGAAAGTTAATGCTGATGAAAAGGAGTATCTGACAGTTCTTTTGACCGGAAATGCAGCGGGTGATCTGCCTTCTCCTATGATCGTATACTAGTATACGAGAATTCCTCGAGATTTGGCTGTTAGCGTACCAAAACACTGGGGTATTGGGCGTTCAGATAGTGGCTCGATGACAGGTGAAACGTTTTTTGAGTTTATAGCAAACATTTTCAATCCATGGCTTAACCAAAACAATATCGAAAAGCCAGTGGTATTGTTCATCGATGGGCATACTTCGCATTTAACACTACAAACCAGCAAATTTTGTTCCGAAAATGGTATTGTTCTTGTGGCATTGTACTCTAATGCCACGCATATAATCCAACCCATGGATGTTTCTGTATTTCGTACCTTAAAATCAGCCTGGAGAACTAGTTTCCAAAATTGGCGCTTACAAAATATAGACAATACTAGACTCAAAAAAATACACTTTGCTCCACTCTTAGAACAAGTTCTGCAGAACAATTTAAGAAAATCTCTCTTTGAAAATGGTATCCGGAAATGTGGGTTATGTCCATGGAATTTAGAGGCCGTACTTCATCGATCATCAATAAATAATACTTTGATAGAAGATCAAAACAAATCTCTACAACAAATAAATGAGGGGCTGGCTTTTGTTGAAAATCACAAACAAGTTCCAAAGAATGGAGAGGAGACATACAGGATAAATCACTTTTTGAATTTTGGAAGAATATCAAGAATAAGCACGACGTACTTTTGCAATCAGTGTCTTCAAATTATAACCAAAGAGTTGTTCTGACTGATGAACAAGAACATTCAATTGATAATAACAATAAAGAGAATTGCAGTATTGCAGAGCTAAAGGATCATGGGCATTTTTGTATGAGAGCTGGGCGTAAAACCAACAGAAATAAAATGTGTTGTAATTTACTTTATTGTATTTCTAAATACCCCCTATATACTTGTTAACCCAAATATCCACCGGGTATCACTGCAAAAAAACCCAAAGATTGGTTTAATTAAAACACACATATTTGTTAAAAAATTACTATATATTGATACCTTTTATTTAAATATCAATGGTTATCATCAACTGTAACATCTAATAAATGTTCTGCGGGTGCAAGGAAAGGCTCGTGCTGTCCTAACCCTAAAAACCACAAAACTGAACCTACGTGGGCACAACTTCCTACTGTTCATCTGCCTGTTAAGCAAGTTACAGTAATGCTCAACTATCGCATTTCTACCGATTTGGTCCCTATCGATCAAAATGTAAGTAGTATATGTGCGCGATCTGACATGCCGCGACTGTTGACTTTTAATTCGAAGAAACCACACATTAGTTAGCAGAATTTAATTACTCCTCTCTATATAATTCAATTAAATATAAATAACGACTGACGCGCATTGCTCGGCCTGCCCGCACGCTTGTTTTTTGGTCAGCGCCTGAGTAAGAAAGAAGTTAGAAAGGGATGGAATGTAGTAATTCCGTTAGGTTACCAACCAATAGATTGGTTTCATTGGCCTAGCTCTGCACAACATCGTGTCGTGTTATCTCCTTTGTATTAGCGATTGTTTTGGATTCTATAAAAATACGTTTGAACATCACTGAATATCTCTGCTCACCGGTTGTTTGGGTGATTGCCGTCATAGTATAAAATTAAGTAATGGTCATTAGCTTTCACATAAAATATATTTTAAAGCTGTTGGTTTTACGCCCATTTTGACCGTGACTCTTTAGAAGCTTTAAGAGCGTCAAAAAGCTTATTAACACCATCACTTGAAACTCACAACTTTTTAAATGCATCGAAAGTGACAGAGGTTTTGAATAACTTGAATGATCCGGAAAAAGACAAATTTACACCAAACAAATCTATTTGCGACAAAGAACAAACAGCTAATGAAGTGATTGATAATTCACACCCACTTGCACTTACGTCTCCTGCCAATAGCGTCAACCAGCACAGCAAAGTATATTATTCCTACACCATTTAAAACTTCTTTATTTTGGCCTAAAGAAAAAGAAAACAACAAAAAGAAGAGAAAAACTGATAAAGTACCTACAGTAATTACATCAAAAAAGTGGAAAGAGTACCATGAAAATAAAGAGAGAAAAAGCTATAACAACTTGAACAGAAACAGAAAAAGGCTGAAGAAAGAGAAAGGAAAAAACAAGAAAAAGAAGAAGCTAACAAAAAAAAAGTTCGTGCAAAAAAGACTGAAAGAAAAAAAAAATCTACTCCTAGAAAAAAGGTCACAAAGACATTGTTTGTTTTAAGTAACGAATCGGAATGTGAGTCATGGAAGCCTTCTGGTGGAAGTACAGATGATCTCAATAGCGACGATACTGATGATATGAATATTTTTTAAGTTTCTTTTTCTGATAATTTTGACGTTTCAAGATCTTTGTTTAATGAGGCTGTATTTTTTTAAGTAAGATGTATTTTTACACGATTTTGAGAAGATATTTGAAATTATTTTGTACGGGTATTGTCATTATTTTAGTTTTTACGTTTTAAGATGCTTTTTTAATGAGGCTGTATTTTTTTTAAGAAAAATATTCCTTTTTACTTGATTTTAAGAAAATTTGTGAAATGTTTTAGTACAGTGTATTGTGATTATTTGAGTTTATTGCTGAAGAGTATACTTATCAAAGAGTATACTTATCATGTACTGGGTCACTAGCTTGAAAAAGTCATAGTCAATTACTGGGACAACTGAAAATTTACCCATCAATTACTTATTTGATAATAAATATAAATGTTGTTAAAACTAACTATAACTAAGTGGCTATTTACACATAAATTAAAACAATAAATCAATTACTAGTACATTTGTAGTCCTTTCGAAAAAAAACGATATAAAAATAAACAACACTTATTTTGTATACTTAAGTTATATGTAAGCGACATGAAAGACAGATTAATATTTATTACTTACTTTGAAAGGAGAATGCCGGAACCTGTACCAATTGCTTTAAAAAAATGATATACCGTAAATACTTTGACACATTTTGAATGCCATTACTAAATTATGAATAGTTATTAAATCCGCGTTTACCAAATATTATAAAAAAGTAGAACTTAGATCAACACCTTCCAAATGCATACATTGCCAGCACAAAAAAATTTCGATTCCTAGCGACAAAAAATCGAGTGTAATATTCTCAACATTAACGATTGCTTACACGATTAAATAATTTTGAATTCAATAGAAGGCACTATGAAAGTGAATTAAAAGAATTGTGTTCTGTGTGATTTTATTAAAAAGAAACACATATTTGGCTACTTATCTTGATTTCAGTCTTTGGTTGAGCAATTTATTCATTAATCGATTGTTTTTTAGGTGATATCGATTTTAGATATAATTGAATCGAGATAGCAACACTTGCAGGGTAACATTTGATAACTTGAACAACTGTCAAAAGTGACAAATGTGAAATGTCAACCCCACACAACGTCGCCTACGCATCGATCGTGTTTGTTTGTGTTATTATTTTGTTTTTATCCGTTGAGTTGAGGTTTGTTCCTTTGGGTCGAAACTACGTTTCTTTTAACTTGTAACGTCATTCACTTATTGAAATTGTTATAAATAATTAGAAATCAAGGACGAATTCCTTCCTTTGCAATATTTATGGCGGATTTTTTAAAAATATGGTTATGGGAAAATCTCAGAACTGCGGATTCGAAAACAAAAACGCTTCATGCCTACGGTAACATTAAACAATAAGCTGGCTAAAAATGTTCATTTCATGTAAAAAGCAAACGGTACAGGCTTCCATACAAAAACCGGCATTCTCCTTTCCAACTAAAGTAAATACATTGTTTTTTAATAAAACGTGTTTTTTTTCACTAATGTATCAACTACTAGTACATCTATTTTAAACTTTCGCGATTTGTATACATCATACAATTTTACTAAAACCGGGCTTATTCGCGATATTTAATTAATTTAAGGTATAAATACCTATGTTTTACCGACGTTTCGGCCGTCTTACAACAGCCTTGGTCGCGGCAGGACTGATGTCATCTCAGCGTCGTCCTTGTGAAGCGCGGGTTTCGGCAGCTACCCTCACTTGTTTTTTATTTTTATTTTTATCCGAACTGTCGCTTTCGGTACGTTGTTGACACACAACACTTATGACGTCTACAAACTGATTAGCTGTGTTACTGCGGCGGGGTTTACATTTGTTGATTACCGGATTCCAAGTTGCAGACAGTCTGTATCCATCCTCCCGGTTGAATGTAAACCCCGCCGCAGTAACACAGCTCATCAGTGTGTAGACGTCATAAGTGTTGTGTGTCAACAACGTACCGACAGTTCGGATAAAAATAAAAATAAAAATCAAGTGAGGGTAGCTGCCGAAACCCGCGCTTCACAAGGACGACGCTGAGATGACGTCAGTCCTGCCGCGATGAAGGCTGTTGTAAGACGGCCGAAACGTCGGTAAAACATAGGTATTTATACCTTAAATTAATTAAATATCGCGAATAAGACCCGTTTTAGTAAAATTGTATGATGAACTAGTACATCTACCTTACTCTACCGTCAAAAATTCCTTGTCCTGAAATGAGAATTGCCAGCTATACTAGCCCTCCAAAGTGCGATAGCATCGTGACGATAATTTCGCAACAATGCTTTACCTATTTGAGGCCTTACCTGTATTGCATATTCCAGTGAGCATTGCGTATCATTGTTACGAGTGGAAATTCAAAATCCGCAATGAACAGGATAATAACACTGATGTATAATAAGTAACACCTCTTGCATAAGTTGCTACAACTTATCCTCATACTTGACTTGATACTTGATGGCACGGGCTGTTTCCGCAACTCCACGTCTTGGCGTGTATTTGCGTGTGGGTGGGAATGGTGTCGTCATTCGGGCCACCCCAGCTCTTCGAGGAAGGCCAGCAGACTCTTGATGTGGCCCACTGCTTCCTCAGGATGCTGTATCTGGACGGGTACTGCTGCCTGTACTGTGTGACCTCAAGGCAGTCGAGGAGCAGGTGGGCTCCCGTCTCGTCTGCTGCCATACAGGCCCAACACAGCGGGCTGTCGGTGATACCTATAGTAAATAGGTGTTTATTAAAGGATCCGTGTCCTGTGTAGGCGGCCGTGACTGTCCGCAGTTGTTGTTTGGATAACCGGAGGATTTGTTTGGCTATCTTACCGTCTACTGCGGGAAGAGCCTGCTTGGCCTGCCTACATGTTTCAATACCAATCCAGGACTAGTTGTATTGGGTCCTGGTCCTATTTCTTACCAGGTTGCGATAAAAACCAGAAGGGAGGGGAATGATGGGGTTGGGTCCCACCACCTCTAAAGTGGCCCCTCTTCTGGCACGTACGTCGGCTGCGTCATTCCCTCTTGAGCCACTGTGGCCCTTGATCCATTGCAGTGTTAATTTGTTTTGTTTACCTACCTCTGTTAGTTTCTGGTGGCATTCAAGCATGAGTGCCGAGGTGATAGTATGGCTTTTGAGGGCTGAGAGGACAGCCTTACTATCTGAGAGGATCCTAATGGATCGTTCCCTTACCTCACGTGCCATTATTGCTGTGGCAGCTAGGATTATGCCAAAACATTCGGCCTTGTAGACCGTGTAGGCTCCCAGCGGTGCTGCGATGTTGATGTTTGGGTCCTCGGAGAATACTCCTGAACCCGTACCTGTATCCGTCTTAGACCCATATGTGAAAATCGTGAGCTCGTTGTGGTTAACTGCTCGTTCGTGTAGATCCTCGTACAGTTGGATTTTGTATTTCTTGTCGAACACAAATTGTTTCGGTATACGGTCGCCAATGGCTTGTGTGAGAGGAACTTCTTTAAAGAGTGTATTTAAGTTGCTAGTGTGCGGTGTGTTACTGTCTTTCCAGAGCTTCAGAGCTCTTAGCCGGACCGCCGACATCGTTGCTTCCTGTTGTATGAACTCTGAATCTCTGCAATGGAGGCAGGTCCAGCAACACTTCGAGTGCCGCTGTAGGTGTAGTTTTCATGCAGCCCGTGGCCGCTAGGCATGCAAGTCATTGAAGCTTTTGAAACTTGTTGGCGGCAGTTGTTAGGTTGGTCCGAGGCCACCACACTACTGCGCCGTAGCTTATCATCGGACGTATTATTGTCTTGTAGAGCCATAAGACAATTTTGGGGGATAGGCCCCAGCGTTTACCTATCATCTTCTTGCACTGCCAGAAGACGATGCTGGCTTTATTGAGCTTATTTTCCATGTGGCTGTTCCATGTCAATTTGCTGTCAAGACTGACACCCAGGTACTTTACCTCGGTAGACAGCTTGAGCTCTGTATTAAATAAACTGGGCAGTCAATAAGTACCCAGCGCGCGTTTGTGTGTGAACATAACTCGTTCGGTCTTGGTCGGGTTTACTGATAATTCGTACTCATTACACCACCACTCTACTATGCGTAGAGCCTGTTGGGTAAGGTCGTACACTGCACTAGTTACCTTACCTGAGGTGAGAATGGTCAGATCATCTGCATATCCTATTGTGTAGAAGTATCTCGCGTTGAGTTTGTCTATGAGTTCATTGATGACTAAGTTCCACAATAGCGGGGAGAGAACACGGCTATGCGGGCAACCTTTAGTTATCAAGGCTGTCTGGGTGTCGCCATGCAGGCGCACTACCCTTTTGCTGAGCATGTTTTGGATCCACTGTATGAGCATCTGATCCACACCGTGTCTGGCTAGGGCGTTGCTTATGCTGGAGAAGTTTGTCTTGTCAAAGTCAGACAGGTACTTTTTAGTTGTTTAGCAGCTTCTATCTGGTTCACGACCTGATGTAAGGTTGATTCTGTCGATTTCCCGGAGCTGTATTCATGTGAGTTGGCATGAAATGAAATACTTCTTTATTTCGTGTAAACTTTGAAAGTACTTACGAAACGTCATTAAAAAGAAATATTTAATACAATTATTTTTGTGTGTCGAATTAGAACAGCTCAGTCCCAAGCGTTTTGGTCGTCTTTATAATCAGATATTTTATAATAGGCTTTTGAACACAATTTTGCTTTTACAATAATTTTGAACTTATTTATAGATAGGTCTCTTATATTATAAGGGAGCTTGTTATAAAAGCGTATACATTGCCCCATAAAACAGCTACTTATTTTGTGGAGACGAGTGCTATGAACTACGAGATTATTCCTGTGTCTTGTATTTACAGAATGTATTTCACATGTTTTACAAAATTTGCCAATATTTTTATGTACATATAGCAGATTTTCATAAATATATTGTGATACAACAATTAGAATGTTTATTTCTTTGAACTTTTCTCTTAGAGAAACTCTTGGACTGAGGTTATAAATTCCCCTTATAGCTCTTTTCTGCAGAAAAAATATTGTATTTAGGTCTGCAGCATTCCCCCAGAGAAGAATCCCATACGACATTAAGTTATGAAAGTAACTGAAATAAACCATTCTAGCTGTTTCTAAATCTGTGAGGCGTCTAATTGTCTTAACTGCATAAGCTGCAGAACTGAGTTTGCCCGAAAGCCTTTCTATATGTGGACCCCATTGTAGTTTGGTGTCCAGCATAATACCTAAAAACATGGTTGTCTCGACGGGCTCAATCCTAGATTCATTAAGTTGTGCATTGGTTGGCATATGTTTAACATTGGGCATTGAAAATTTTAAAAGTTTAGTTTTCTTATTATTAAGTAATAGATTATTAACATTAAACCAATTGACAACTTTAGAGATTGCATTGTTTACTTCGTCAAAGTTACTCTGTCGTCGTTTAATATTAAAAATCAAAGAGGTATCATCAGCGAACAATACAATCTCATGATTATTTTTAACGTAATAAGGTAAATCGTTAATATATATCAAGAATAGAAATGGTCCGAAAATCGAACCCTGCGGGACACCCATTTTCAAAGCAGAACCTGGAGATGTCTTACCATTAACCTCGACCTTCTGGATTCTGTTGCCCAAATAAGAAGTCAGGAGATCGAGAGCTTTATTTTTAATGCCGTAATGATATAGTTTCCTGATAAGAGTATCATGATGAACACAATCAAAGGCTTTAGACAAGTCGCAAAATATACCTAACGCATCTTGCGACTTCTCCCAAGCTGCAAAAATACTTTTCAGTAACTCAACTGCTGCGTCAGTAGTTGAACAACCCCTCGTAAATCCGAACTGTTTCTTGTGAAGAAGATTATGCCTATTGAAATTACTAAGTAGCTGACTAAGAATTAGTTTCTCAAAAATTTTGCTAAGTGTTGGCAATACAGAAATAGGTCGAAAATTTGAGGGGTCTGATGTGTCACCAGATTTAAATAAAGGTGTTATTTTGCTATACTTCATTAAATCAGGAAATGTTCCAGGAGTGACACAACCATTGAACACTGTTGCAAGATGTGGGGCAATTAATGTAATAATAGACGAAACAGTCTTTACTGACAATCCCCACAGATCCTTTGTCTTTTTCATATTAATAGTTTTAAATTGTTTAAGAACATCATCTGTAGTCATCATCATCAGCCTTTAACAGTCCACTGCTGGACTAAGCCTCTCCTTTGAAAGGAGGAATTGGCCTACTATACCACGCTGGCCAAACGTGTTGGTATAGGGTTTGTATCAAGTTTTCCTTCTCTTGCAGTGCTATTTTCTGCATAGTATGCTCCCTCTGTCGGCTCTTACGATACCCATGGGATGATATGGGGTGGTGACATTCAGTATTCTTAATCCGTCACCACACGGACGTCATCTGTAGTAACAGCAACAAATTCAAAGGCTTTAACACATTCCGGCACGCAGTCTTTAAGCAGCATTTCAGCAGACATGGAAGACGATTTGAGTGACGCTGTAGTTACAATGGGTACATTAGCAAAAAACTTTTCAAATTCCGTCGCTACTTCCAAGTCCTCTGCAATACTCACATTATTGATATTTAGTAGGTAGTCGCGACTGCGTGTTTTGGCTCTACCAGTTTCGCTATTGATCACATTCCAAGTTGCTTTTATGGTATTTTCAGCGCTTTTTATTTTATTTTTCAAATAAATTGATTTTGCAGCATAACAAGCTTGTCTAAATCTTTTTGCGTATTTTTTTACATAATTAAAATAAAGGCTGGACTATTATTAAAAGTTTTTTCACTATAAAGTTCATATAACCTAATCCGACTTCTATGAATGCCTTCAGTTGCCCAATCACTAAATATCAGACGGTCTAACTGACCGTCTGATATTTAGTGATTGGGCAACATTTAATTTTTTAGGTTAATAATCACTTATCACTGAAATAATCATTAATGGTATAATAACCTTTCCTAATAAGGCAGTCTTTTATTTTACTTTTGAACGTACTAAATGGCAATTGATAAAGAACATTTCTCTAAAATGTTAATATTGAAGTCACCACAAATAGCAACCGTTTTATGGCAATTATTAACTTTGCTTAGGGCATCCTCCATAATTACTAGAAAACTTTCAAAATGTGCACATGGAGGCTTGTATACACTCATAACAATGAACTGATCAAATTCGACACAAGATATCTCTATAACTCGCTCAACAGAGAGGCTCACAATATCAGACCTTTCTTTAAATTTTAAAAGTTTATTTATTATAATTAACGAGCCTCCTCGAATAAATTTTTCTCTGCTGAATGAGCTTGCAACCTGGTGGTTGTTGAAATTGAAAATGAACTGGTGGCTTTTTAGCCAATGTTCTGTAATACATAAAATGTCAATATTGTTACAGTTCATGAACAATTCCAACTCTAACTCCTTACCCATCAACCCTTGTATATTTTGATGCACCAGGTTAATACAATTTTTTAAATTATTTTTTGTACAATGTGTGGTTGATGAAAGTGTGTTTTTATTACTTATATTTAAATTTATCAATGTCTTGTCTATGTTATTGCCAGAGATTGACTCTATTGTCTCATAACTTAATTTAAAGGATTTGGATCGGATTCCAAGCTTATATTCAATGTCAAGTTAGACTGCTCAATAAAAGCAGTGTTATTAGCCAAATTTTTGGCTGTGCTATTAATATAATATGCTAGCGATGATGCTTTTTGTCTTTGAATATATTAAGATAGATAGCAACTATCACATGTCAAATAACAACTTCTAATGAAAGCATTAGAGTCAATAAAGTCAATAAAATCATTGTATAATGTGTGTATGTAATTTACAATTTAATTTATATCTATAGTTATTTTCGGCCTGTGGCAACAACTTACTGTAGGGAAATGCAAGTAAAATAATTTTTCTAACTTTTAGGTGTAATAATTGGTCAAAATACCTTTTAATAGTATTAAGATTTGCATTACCCCTTCTCCCAATAAATATGATTATTGTTGAATTAGGACAGTATGTTCTACTCAAGATGTTTTGTAAAATATGTGAAAAACTTGCTCCAGGCATACAAAAGTTGGTAATGGTTTGACCTGTCCTTTGTCTCAACAATTGGCTCATGTTCCTACATTTCTCATCACTAAACATTACTAAATTGTTGGTGTTTGTCTTTGTATTGTGATGTGAGAAGGAGGTGCTATCATTAATGAAGCTGTTACTCATTACCGCTGACTGAGATAACATTGCAGAACTATCATTCAAAATGGTAGGCTGAGAACAACTTTGTGGTTTCAAGCTAGGTTCACTGATCTGATTATTAGTAGTAAGCGATAGGAGTCTTTACTCATTGTATTTACACAAATCCACTAAGTCATCCATCGCCAAGATATGTTCATTAATTTGATTTTGTGATAATTGATATTTCTTTGTCATATTAAGTAAAGAATCCTGTAAGCGATCAATCTCTGTCTGCAGGCAATGAATATCAGTATCATATTTTAAAAGATTATTATCTAGTTGAGTAATACAAATAGACATATCTTCCTTTAGAGCTATATACTTGCGGCAATAATTGATATTTGATTTTGAATTTTTAAATTTTCTTAATTATTTTTCCTTTTTTTTAATTTGTTTATTGAACTTTACATACTTTTTCAGTTTATTGCATGAGTTTATGGTTTTACTTGATTGAATAATTGAATTGTCATTAGTTAAGTCAATTGTAATAACTTTGTTACCTTCATTGTTTGAGTTGGCAGAAACCATAGATGGAGCGCTACCAACCAGCTCATCAAACAGTGATTGTGTAGTGGCTGCTTTGATGGACCGGTCTGCACACTCCAATCTATTAATATGATTATTAGCCTCGCTTAGGAGGCCCTCTAACTGGGTGATGCGCTTGAGAGCGGTCTCAAACTTATTACTACAACTGTCAAAATTATTTACTATTGATTGTAACCTATCGCGTTCATCTAAAGATGTAATCAAATGAGAATGAATTTCTGCCATCTCAGTTCTTAGTTGAGAATTTTTCTCTAAGACCTGTAACATCTCCCTCTCATTATCATCATGCTCGCTTTGTAGTAGTTCTATAAGCGTTAATTGAAATTTTTCCTCCTCTTGACGCGCCCTCCTGGTCATCATCTTGTTAATAGATTAAAAATATCGCAAGAAACTTATTAACAAAAGACAGAAATAATAATTACTTGTTACTATTGTAAGTATGACACTTAGGTTTGTGTAAGGCACCAACCAAGATGAGCCGGCTAATCGAGATATGTTCACTAGGTGTTTACTACTTATATAAATAGTTTAAATGTTCGATATTACGTAAACTTACCTCAACTGCTCGAATATTAGAAAAGTAATGCAAAGTATTTTAAATTAAATAGTTCGTTTGTTTGACAGATGACTTTGCAAAACTTTTACTATACCTAATTATCTTATTCACCAACATTCACTTCTAATTATAAAATTATATAGTTAATTATTAATATCACACACTAATAAGAGCTTAAAACACAAATAATACCTAATAAAATTAATTAAATCAAATAAAATTAAATAAATATTGGGAGAAGCACAGTTTTACGTCTTACTACCCGTGTTGCCAGAGACCAAAAAAACCATGTAGGGGTAGGTGCTTGAGTGCCCCACTTCTTAATTCCCTCTCGCAGAGCCTTTCCAAGGCTTTAATCATGAAGGAGGTCAGGCTTATTGGTCTGAAGGGCTTTGCATTGGTGTAGTCTGTTTTGTCTGGTTTTGGTATGAAAATTAGTTTGACTTCCCTCCAACTCTTCGGTACATATCTAAGGGCCAGGCTAGCCCTCATGATTGCCAGAAGTCTTTTACGGACAGGTTCACCACCCTCATTGTAATAACCCTGGGAAGATGCCGTCCAGTCCGGCTGCTTTGAAGGGATGGAAGCTATCTATGGCCCATCGGAGTTTTCTTCTGTGACCACGGTGTTTGCGTGTCTCCACTTGTGTTCGGTCGCCACTGTTGGTGTATCGTGCCACGTTATTACCGGGGTGAGGACGCAGCCTGGGAAGTGTGTTTCGAGTAGGACGCGTCTTGTCTCCTCCTCCAATGTGGTGTATGAGTTATCCGGTTTACGGAGAGTACCTGGTGCAACCATTGGTTGCTGAGCCAGTAGTTTCCTTACCCGGTTTGCTTGTTGGCAAGATTCAATGCTCCCACAGAATTTCCTCCATCCCATGGTGCGTCTGAATCTGAGGCATTTCTTGTAGCTTGATGTGGCCGCTTTATACGCGTCCCAATCTTCGTCCGCGCTTGTGTTCATTGCCCTGTTTAGAGCCCTTCTTACCTTCTTACGCTTGCGTTCAAGCTCAGCGCCCCACCAGGGTTATTTACCTGGGGTTGAGGGTAGAGTGGTTTCTGGGCAGGCTGCGTGGTAGCTGTCTATCATCGACTGCGTCAGTGTACATACCTGCTCGTCGATCTGTTCATTGTCACCCAGTACCGTCGGCGTAGCAGTAAGGGTAAGTTTCTCTTTAAGTAATTGGACATACTTTGCTTTGTCGGTGTTGTGTGGTTTCCTACGTGGCTGTGTGGGTTGTATAACGACTTCCATAGAGAAACTGATCCATATGTGGTCTGAGCACGATGCCTCTTTCGAGACGTGCGATCCCTTGATGCGTTCAGCCGCTCCTTCTGTTGCGAGAGTTGCGAACTTATCCTCATAAGATTTACTACACGACAATGGAATTAAGTGCATCTATATGCAACAATCGTTTCATATCAAAGTGCTTATGTAAGAATAATACGCATATATAAACATTACAGACGGCTGCAAACTCTACATAATATTTTGTTGCGAGTAATGAATAAGACTTTCAGTTGTCTGATGGCACAGGAAACAGCATGAAAAAGAGCAGCCAAGTCAATGGAAAGTTTGAAATACCTTGCTGTGTTATACAAATCAACTTGCAAGTTATACTCGAATCTCGTCTGCAAAAACCACCTTAAAAATAATATAGGCTTGCATTCATGTAAGTAGTCGTTACGATTTCTTATGGCTTAAATGGACAAAATTGTCTTGTAGCTCTCAGTATCAGCTATCGTACTAAATATCAAATATGTTTAATAATAACAAAGAAGTGGTATTTCCAATTCCGGACACATAATAGAAGGGGTAGGCAGAGGTGTATTACACACCTACACTAACTTCGCCAGTTATGTTTCGGTCCCAATTTAATAGGGGGCGAACCTATCCGCTTGATCGCTCACCATTTTTAAGTGCTTACTCAGCATCGACAAATTTCAAGTGCGCGCCACCACTTAAAGACGGGCGCTCTTAAATAATTAGTTTTTGTGCGATTGTTAATAACTTGAGAGGAGTGGTTTATTTTTCTGCAACCTAATGAATGATTTACTTTAATTGTACAAAACAAATTACGTTTGAATGAAATGTTTACTTTAGGCGAGCGGCCGTAACGTAAACAATGTCGTCTTTAACGACATACTCGACACATTTGTTTATCATAATAAAAGTATAAGCTGAATCTGGTTTGCTGTTGTATTTTCATATACCTGGTGATATTATCTATGTAATAAAATAAAGTTATAGCAATACTTGCAGAAAATTATTTAGATGTAAGCATTTGAAAAAAAAAATATATTTCGCTGATGTTGCATTCCGCGCGCGGGGCGTCATTATGGATTAAAAACATAATTGTAAACAAATTATGTAATTATATATCATACTTTTATGTTTTTATTGTAAACTAACTGATTAGTATGAAGTTACAGCAAAAAAATAAATAAATAATGTGTAGTACTTTAATTATAGACAAAAAATTATCGTAAAAACGTCATTTTATGTAAAAAAGTTTAAATACATATGTACGTATATAAGGTTACATTTATGGGTTGTATTATTTTTTTATTATGAGTATATAAATAAACCTTTGATAAAATATATAATATTCATATTATTTATGAGATATTAAGTATCGAAAATTTTGGCGGGAACTTTAGTTTTTTTTTGGCGGTAAAAAGTAAACAACTGTGCAGACTCCAATCAAAATAATTCTTATCAGAATTGGTTTTTATACTTGGAAATCTAGTTGGAAAGAAAGTTATCTAGGTTTGAATCTGATATACAGGGTGGAATTTTGTAATGCCACCTGAAGGGGACGTACTCTTAATACTTTAGATAGAAAATTTTACTCAAAGAAAACATTCCTTTATTTTTGAAAAGAATGAAAACGGCATTCAAATATTTTTAAAAATTCGCTTGTCGCACACGTAATCACGTAATCGAACCGACTAAAATCTGTAAAAGTTGCACCCTGTACTTTTATTGCATCGATCGTTAGGGTCAATAAGGATGAAATCTCTTTAACAAACTTCATAAGTTAAATGAAAGGAAAACAATGAAATCTTAAATTATTAATTCAATGGGTCAAGTTAAAGCACTTTTACTCAAAGATCCATCTGTGTACTTATGTTATTAATTAATTATTATCATTGACGTCATTTATCCATCGAAATGACGAATTAGATACTATTTAGATAACACGATTGCAATTTGCACGTGTTTGTAATGCAGACTCCTTTCTTAGATGCGACATAACTGCGTGTGTGACGTAGTTTAAATATGGAATGTTGCATTTGAAAATAGATTTTCATTTGTTATTCACATTTGATTGTTTTTACAAATCATTTCATATTTGTTTCACGGTAAAAATGGCTTATCAAGACCATTTTAATTTAATGGAAGCTTATTTTTTAAATAACAAAGATGTGAATCGTGCTCTGCGGTGGTATGGAGAGAGATATCGAGACCGTCAGGCACCAACTCGGTTTGTACTGAAAATAATGGTAGAAAATTTAAAGAACACTTGTAGTTTCAAAAAGCGACGGCAAACTCTTCAGCAGAACAACTTCGATTTTGATCTAAATATTTTAACATACTTCGAAGCATTTCCGAAGGCTTCAAGCAAAGATGCTGCCGAAATAATTGGAACAACCCACACTCGCGTACTTAAAGTGCTGAAAAAGTATAAGTTTAAATGTTATCGTGATGGTCGGTTGGTACAAAAATTGCATCCTGGGGATTGTGAGAGACGACTACAATGTTGTCAAAACATGCTGAGAGAAATTGACCGTAACCCTAATTTTTTGAGTAATATTGTATGGTCTGACGAAACCAACTTCAGCAATAACGGCATGTACACTCGCCGCAATAATCACTATTGGTCTCGAGTGAATCCTCTTCGTGTTCATGAAACTAACAGTCAAGTAAGATAATTATTCTTTCAACGTTTGGTGCGGAATTATGAGAAATATGGTTGTGTTAGTCCATGTGCACGAAGGTCACTTAAACACTGTCAAGTATTTAGAATAACTGGATTTATTAAGAAATTAGTTAAATGGTTTCCCCGAGGAAGAGCGAAACCAAATAATTCTACAGCAAGATGGTGCTTCAGCCCATAACAGCAGAATCACTACTGCCTACATTAATAACCATTTTAATACCTGGATTGGTACAAACGGCACAATCAGATGGCCTGCGAGATCACCAGATCTCACCCCTTTAGATTTTTTTTTTGTGGGGATATGTAAAAAATCAAATTTACAATAAAACTTATGAGAATGTAAACGAGTTGAGAGTTGAAGTTCAGAATACGATTTATGACATTCACCACAACACGTTATTAAAGGTTACTAGAAATTAATTCGTTAGAAGAATAAATTTGTGTATCCAAGAAAATGGAGCCCATTTCGAGCAATTAATTAGTTAGTTTACCATTTTTGTAAATAATTAAATTAATTTAAGATTTCATTGCTTTCATTTCATTCAATTTATGAAGTTTGTTAAAGAGATTTCATCCTTATTGACCCTAACAATCGATGCAATAAAAGTACAGGATGCAACTTTTACAGATTTTAGTCGATTTGATTACTGTGTGTGGCAAGCGATTTTTTTAAAATCTTTGAATGTCGTTTTCTTTCTTTTCAAAAATAAAGGAAAGTTTTCTTTGAGTAAAATTTTCTATTTAAAGTATTAAGAGTACTTCCCCTTCAGGTGGCATTACAAAATTCCACCCTGTATAACATGAAACGGTATTTTAAAAAATAAAATATGAAAATTGGCGCCAATTAAAAAAGTAATCTTTGTTTTATTTTTTTATGTTTAATATTAAAATGTTTCTTTTCATTACATTTATTTCCTCTAAAAGTAAATTAAATAACCTTTCTAACTGTGTATAATACTGATATGCCTTCCATAATAAAAAACGACGAGAAAAAGGAATATGTCAGAAATATAAAATCGCGCTCAAAAATGGCGGTTTTTTTTTTTTAATTTTCAATTTATACTGCCCTTGCGTGGATTTCAACCATATCATTGAAAAGCTCATTTAATTACGCGTCTATTGATATAAAACATACCGCAATCGGTTAAGTTATCTGAGTTCCACAAACAGATTAGTGCGCAGCGGAAAAGCGTGGCAAAAATGACAGTTTACGCGTTCATCTGTTTTTGCAAAAAGGGAAAATAGTCACTTGTGCGCGGTCAAGCGGCTATGGCCATCTACCAGGCACATCATTAAGCAAGCGATAATTCATTTAAAATGCACAAATTCCGTACACCCGATGCAACAAAATTGTTAACAATGTTTACAAAATAAATAATATGTATTATTCATCTGATGTCTTTACGATATAATACACATGTAACGACAAAGTGAAATAATTTAAACAAAAAGTCCTGTTAATAAGGTTAAGAACCCAAACGTTTGTAAAAATAAAACACAGGTCACTGACTCAATTATTAGCCAAAATCATTAAGAAATATTGCTCGTACAAAACAACCGATGTATACTAGAAATATTTGACGGCGGGTTGCTTGATTTTTGGCCGGTAACAACGCTTCACAGTTTGTTATACGTTAACACCAAATCAAATTAACAAAACTAACTATCAATATTTTGGATTACTGAACACAAAACGAGTGACAGTTTCTAGGTATTTGTTTCCCGCCCGAAGTCTCCAAGAGTAGTTGTGTTGCTCCGTTGAACGTCAAATGTCACCCCCCTCTTCAACTGTAGCGAACGTCACACTAGACTCTGTTGAAGCACGCCATCTTCACACTTCCGTTTCGTAGTCAGTTGACGTCCCGTTCTCATGACCATTCCGATACGGCCATCCTACAAGACCCGTACCTGTGTGTTAATCTGTAACAAAATTTTACACGCACAGTATCACATAGCTCGGTCACTCCTGACTTAACCCAGGTAAGGGTTGAATCAAAACAGTGTTAGGATTCCAATCAAACTTTTTACAAAATTTCCTCCTACATTAAATTCCTAACTATTATAGGAGCTGGATTCAGAGCATCACTGACTATACAGTCAATTACCATAGACTTACGTTATAATCAAATCAAATAACCAAAGCTCTACATGTGATTTATAACCATTCAGTAACCTCCAGTTACTAAACCAGGTACTCAACCAGCCACTCGGTTGCCACCATTCAGTAGCCTCCAGTTACTAAACCCGGTGCTCAACCAGTCACTCGGTTGCCACCCATTTATCTGCGCATCCTCACAAGGATCGCCAAGGCCCTCCTGGACTTTATGGTTTCCTACAAAACCCATTTATCTGCGCATCCTCACAAGGATCGCCAAGTCCCTCCTGGTCTTTATGGTTTCCTATGAAACCCCAACACTAGACTTGTTTGCCTACCGCGTACTCACGGACAACTGCCTTCACAGTTGGTTGATACAGATCTGTACTAATTTGCAGCTACAAATCAACCTCTGACATTGAATCACACAACCAATCAACACGTAAGCCTAGTTTTCTACTGTCTCGTCAGTATATTAAGGTTCTCACTTTGCTCTCTTCAAGATCGTCAGTTATGCTCTGATCCTCTGGCACAAAGTTTCAGTATCAAAATCAATAATCAGGAAACTCATAGTAAAACTGACATTTCACTATCGCTGTATCTCTCAAGATAATATTTCAAACCAAGTAAACCATAATATTTAAGCTCTACATGTGATCATGGCTACGCATAGCCCAGTAACCTCCAGTTACTCTACTTTCTGCGAGAAAATTATCTCTACACGTTTACTCGTGGTTATGACGATTATCTCTATTAACTCGCTGACTCTAACATGGTTACACACACGATTCGACTCGTTAAGTCAAATGTAGCTATAATAGTCGTTTTTACTTATCTGTGGCATTTCTCTCGACGAATCCTAACATGACGGCGCAATAGTACTCGATTATGACAAATTTTGACAACTAAAATAGTAATAATAGTCGTCATGCTTTCATACGACGAGAACTACACGAGTAACTAAAAATATTTATTTAAAACAACAAAGAAAATGGCAGTCCCTTATTATAATTATTTAATAACCTTATATGAAGAGTGCCGCGCGAGAAAAGTTCAAAGAAAGTGAATCAGGGATCTCTGTGACCCTTTTACGTTGAACGACAGAGAATTCTAGTTGCTTTGGCGTATATCAAAACCAATGCCTCTGTTTCTCATAGAAAGGCTTGCCACGGATCTCGAGCCTCACTCAGATGGCCTGCTTGTCTATTTAAAGATAAGTTAATATCATTAATCATTATTACCGAAGCTGCGCATGGGACCTCATTCTTATTCAACACAGTAGGTAACAATAAAATTGTTAATACTTTGTAAATATTGACATCAGTTTCGAATTAAAACACAAATTAAAACTAATCAACTTTTGAATTATACAATACATACAAATTACAAATGTCAAATAGTACATAATATGATAAACTATAGTGGTGGATACAAGTCTTTTGAACCATTTGAGCACAAATTGAATGAACTAAACCGGTGTGGTTAGATGAATAAATGCCGTAATTGACATTCTATGTTTCAAAGGGCAACATCGGTTACTCGTGCAACGAGAGCGAATTCTTCGACGTGAAGCTTGTCTATCGTGGCGCGCATGTTAAAGAAAACGAGATATTAACCGATAACGACAATATTTCTTCATTCACGCGTGTGATATCTCGTGGTGCGTATCCTAAGCGGGCAGGACTCTATGGTGTCCACTGAAACCCGACCTCCGCCAGAGCTGACTGCAATACCGCCTACTCACAGACTACTAAGTTAGTAGACGCCGATTTCTACCGAGCTACGGCTACACGTCAGCCTCTGGTACGGTGCGATCCGATCATCATGTAAACTTAAACACTTTCTTCAATATCAGAACTACTTTGTTCTACCTCAATTTGGTCAGTTGTAATTTTACATTTTTCGCAACCTGTCGTGTGTGAGAGATATGTAATAATATCTAGGCTTTGGGCTGAAATTACTGATATCCAAATATTTATACATAATATGTAAGAGGATAGTGGCAACTAAATGACACTGACATGACGTTTGACAGTTAAACTGTCAAACGTGTAAATAAGGTGTACCTATATAAGTCGACAGGCTCGGCTAGCTCGTCCTATTCTCCTTCGACGACGGCTCAGGTACGATATGGTTCTGACTATTTAATTGCCACTGTGTTCCAATATTCTGTGTTGCTTGTTCTTTTGTTTTATCATCTAGGAAACAATGTAAGATAGTGTAATCATTATCTTATTGATATTGTGTTGTGGGTAGTTTGATCGTTTGTGAGATATTATAGATTGTAATATAGGATAGAATAATATACTGTGGATCAAGTCGTATCAATGAGATTCATTAGGTATATACTTGCGGTAAACATTTAGTAAATTGTATTGATGCTAAATAATGCTTATTATGTTCTGTTGTAAGACAGATCTTTCTAGTAATATAAAACTACCCACAACATTGATATTTGATATAAATTGGCTGTACCACTGTTTGTTAATTATTGTTATATATAGCTATTGAAAAGATTGATCAAGAGTTTTATTGCCCGTTCTTTCTCTTGGTTCTATGTCTTTGCTCTGTCTGTCAGTCTCTCAGTGTGCAAAGAATCAAATAATTCAATAAAATTGATTAGAGGTAGTAGGAATAGAATTAAGAAATATGTCAAAATAAATAAATTCATAAAAAAGACCCAAAAATTAGTTCACAGGCAAAAGTTTTTCATAAAAAATGTTAAGCTCAACAGGGAAAGATTATTTGCTCTTGAAAAATTAGAAAATTACTCACAGAAATATCACCAAAATAATTTGAAACATAAATTAGAAATAAATAATTTGCAGGTAGAATTGAATAATCTTAGTGACAAATTAGTATCAATGACAAATAAATATAAAAGCTCTGAATTACAAATGAAAGAGTACATATTGGCAATGAATGAGCTGGTGTCGTCAAATAGTAATGAGTGTTCACAACAATTGAACAATGACATCCCGTTCAACCTCCAACGCTCACCAACTTGTTCAGTGTCAACATGTGACCCTGTTTTATTTAATACTTCTGTAAACAAACCAAAATCTAAATGCATTACTAAACATACTTTAAATAAATTAGAAAATAATATACTAGAAAGCAAAACTAAATTAGAAAATAAAAATAAAGTGATAATATTTAGTGACGAGATTGGAAAAGGTATGGGTCAGTTTTTGGCAAACACATATAGTGACGGATTAGTGATAAATTACTGTATGCCCGGGTTAAGTTCTATAGCCATTTTAGATAAAATTATCAGTTCTAATTTTGCCCAGGATACAACTCTACTGATTCTACTTGGTAAAAGAGGATCTTTAAATAAAAACTATTATATTTTTATTACAGTAAATTAAGTGAATTAAATTTAAATAACATTATTATGCTTACTTTACCCTTTAGTAAATCGTTGCCACAGAAAGAAAACAATATTAGACATAATCTTAATACAAATCTTTGTACATGGTCTTATAACAATAAGCAATTCCATGTATTTGACTCTAACAATTATGTTAGTAAAAGTTTATATTTGACGCAAGATATTTGCTATCTAAATTCCTTTTTTAAAAGACAGCTAGCAGCTTCGCTAGCATATTGTATTAATATTTCAGCCAAGAATTTGGCTAATAAACCTGTTGCTCCTATACAGCAACTAAATGACATTCATAATAATTCAGCCAATATTTTGGCTACACAACTTGACATGTCAATTAATTTAAATTAAATAGTACGACAATAGAGAGTACCTCTTGCAATTCAGACACTTCAATGAATAATAAACCAGAAAGTACAAATAAGACTAATTCAAATAATTATAAGTCTGGGCATTCACGAGTTATAAAACTAGTTCATCAAAATATTCAAGGAATGTTGAATAAAGATTTAGAAATTGAATTGTTCATGAACGGTGAATACATTGACATTTTGTGTTTAACAGAAAATTGGCTTAAAGATTACCAGTTCATGTGCAACTTCAATAACCACTTAGTTGGTAGTTCGTTCAGCAGACAGAATGCAATACATGGTGGATCGTTGATTTTAGTTAATAAAGAACTTAAATTTAAGAATCGTTGTGACATTGTGAATTTTTCTGTTGAACGGACAGTTGAAATAGCCTGTGTGGAGTTGGAACAACTTGTTGTATTAAGTGTGTATAGACCACCATCTTCCATTTATGATAATTTTGAAACTATCATGGATGATGTACTACGGAAGCTATGTCAACATAATAAATCAGTACTTGTGTGTGGTGATTTTAATATTAATTTACTAGAACAGTCTTTGAATAGCCAAAAAATTAAAAATTTGTTCAAATCATATAATCTAGATTGCTTATTTTTGGAACCCACCAGGATAACTTCTACCACCTCTACTTGTATAGATAATATATTTACAGATATAATACTAATGAGCAAACAAATAATTAACAAATTGACATCTGATCATTGTGGACAATCAATAACATTCGCTACGCAGTCTAAAAAAGTAGGTAGTAAAGAATTGACTGTGGTGCCAAAAACTTTGCGTCGTCTCGAGGGACTTAAAGATAGACTCACAGACACACTACCATATTTGTGCTATAATGAAGATCCTAATGAGTTGTACAATTTTTTCTTTAACATGTACTGTACTATTTTCAACTCTATCTTTATCCCTAAGATGATCTCAGTTGTTGGTACTTCAACCTTCAGTGAATGGGCAACCACTGGAATTTATAAAAGTAGAAATAGGCTTTATGAGTTGTATGAACAGAAAGTTATTAAGAAAAATGATGAACGATTTTGTAAATATGTAAGTAATTATTCTAAATTATTCAAAAAGATTTGTCGAGAAGCAAAGACTCTTTATTTAAAATCTAAAATTAAAAATAGTGAAAATAAAATAAAAGCAACATGGGACATTATTAACAATGAGACTGGAAGAGTCAAGAATAAAAATAAGGACTACATTCTTCACTTTGATAACAAAGTATTCAAATCAGATTTTGAGGTTGCCACAGCATTCGAAAATTTCTTTACAGACATTCCAGTCTCAATTACAAAGTCCCTGAACTCGTCTCCTAATGATGCCGAACTTCTATTAAAACAAAATGTCAAAATGTGTACCATAGGATTTAGTTTTACTTATATTACCGAAAGAGATATTGTAAAAACGTTTAATACACTTAATTTTAAGAAAACAAGTGATTTTTGGGGTAACTCTGTTGTGATTACGAAATCCATAATCAATTCAGTAGCACCTGAACTTGCAATAATTTTCAATAGATGCATTGACTGTGGTGTGTTTCCTGATCTAATGAAAATTAGTAAAATAATTCCATTATTTAAATCAGGTAGCACATCTGACCCCACTAATTATCGGCCAATATCTGTGCTACCCACTTTTAGTAAAATTTTTGAAAAGTTAATTCTAGACCAGCTCCAAATTCATTTTAATAATAATAAACTGCTTCACAGTAAACAATTTGGTTTTACTAGGGGTCGCTCAACTACCGATGCTGGTGTTGAGCTTTTAAATAGTATTTTCGATGCTTGGGAGGAGTCGCATGATGCTCTAGGAGTTTTTTGCGACTTATCTAAGGCATTTGATTGTGTTTTTCATGAAACATTGATCAGGAAACTAAATCACTATGGAGTTAAGAACACTGCTTTAGATCTTTTAATTTCGTATTTAAGTAACAGGATACAGAGAGTAGATGTTAATGGAAAACGTTCTATGGGTTCAGTGGTCACAATGGGAGTGCCGCAAGGTTCAATTCTTGGTCCATTCCTTTTTCTTATATATATTAATGATCTGCCATATATTATGAAAAACAATGAAGAGATAGTGTTATTTGCTGATGATACATCACTTATATTTAAGCTAAGACGACAGCAATCAACTAATGACGATGTAAATGACGCTCTCTCTGAAGTAGTTAATTGGTTTAGTGCTAATAATTTACTTTTAAACGAAAGAAAAACAAAATGTATTAGGTTTTCCACACCTAACATAAAACAAGTTGAAACCAATATACGGATGAATGGAGAAGAGTTGGATCTTATAGATAACACCGTTTTCTTAGGCATAACTTTAGATTCTAAGTTACAGTGGGGCCCACACATAAGTAAGTTGTCGAATAGACTTAGCTCTGCAGCGTACGCGGTTTATAAGATTCGTCAGTTAGCTGATATAGATACAGCCAGAATAGTATATTTCAGTTATTTTCACAGTATAATGTCATACGGCATTTTATTATGGGGCAATGCAGCTGACATTCAAACAGTGTTTGTACTGCAGAAGCGAGCTATTCGTGCAATTTACAGTCTTGGATCAAGGCATTCTCTGAGGGAAAAATTTAAGGAAATTAAAATAATGACTGTCGCATCTCAATATATTTCTGAAAACTTGATATACGTTAGGAAAAATATAAATATGTTTTCGAAAATAAGCGACATGCATAGTATAAATACACGAAATAAAAATAAACTAGTGCTACCTTTAACTAGACTGCAAAAAATCAGTAACTCGTATAAGTGTCAAAGTATACGCTTCTACAACAAAATTCCAGGCAGTATTCAGGCATTAAGTTTAAATAAGTTCAAAGTATTTGTTAAGCAGAGTTTGTGTTCCAAAGCGTACTACTCAGTAAAAGATTACTTAGAAGACAAGAATGCCTGGGGTTGAGTTTCTCCAATTTACACGCAGGCTAAAATGTCATGTAAATAGTATAAAATTATGAATATTTGACATTTGTAATTTATCTATTTTGTTATTATTTATATTCTGACATTCTAAAATGACATCAGATTATTTTTATTTACTTTTATAGTAATTATTGTATTATGCTTTTGACATTTCCAAATTGACATTCAATTATTTTATTTATGTTTGACATTTCCAATAACTCAAGTGACATTTAATAATTTTATATAATTATAATTTCTTTTTTTTTGACATTTTCAAATTGACATTTAATTATTATTATTTATTTAGTGACATTTTAATTAGATGACATTTTATTGTATAACTTTTAATATTATTGTTTACAACATGTACTCAACCTTATGATAAAATGTAAGGAGCAAGTACAATGCGGGAATTAGTAAACTTTTCAACTAATATTAGTGGCAACCTGTCTGGTGGCTTAGGCTGGCATGCTTATGCATACACCTACTGATGGCGTGGAGGCATAATGATTCAGGTCGTGCTGGCTCCCTCAATCAAGGTTGAGCCGTACGATGGCTGTTGAATGCGGGCCATCAGCGGGCTGAGTCAGTTATAAGCGTCAGATGATATCCTGCATTGTACTCGCATCTAAACCTATTATGTCTGGACTTCAAAAAAATATAAACGAAGAGATGAAATGACAAAAAAAGCAATGACTCTGAGTTTGTTTCGGCCTTTCTTCTCAAGAAGTCATTTAGCTAGGAAAAGCCGGCTTCATCTAGAATAGGGTTTTGACATGTATAAGTGTTGTAAACAACCAAAATGCAGAAATAAATATGTCTTTATGTCTTTGCTTTGCGAACTGGGCTGTAAATGTTAATGTAGAATCACGACGTAATCTAAAGATATATCCTTGTGCCAAACTGAATAAATAAAAGTATGATTTGATAGTTGTCTCTTTTATTCATCAAAACTGTCTCTACACTATAGGAAGCTTCCCTGATTCTGAGATCAGAAGTGGGATAAATTTGCGCCCACAATACTAATACATCCAATTGCAAGTTCCAGAGTCTCCTCATCGTGATGCCATGATTCTGCCTAAGCCCGTCACTGCACCGTTCAGCTGACGACGGAGAACGATTGCCCTAAGATCCAGTAGCAACGTTACCGAGAGCAAGCCGGTGGATGAGTACCGACTACATATCTTAACGATCTGCAACAGTATGCTGAAGCCAACAGCAACAACCAACTGCAAACGCTGGTAATGTACTTCCACCAAGATTATAGCCATGAATGGTCGAAAAATATGACTGTTTTACCAGGTTATTTTAACATGTTCATCAAAAATGTATCTGAGTATAAAACTATGTAGGTATTAGCGAAAAAGTTACAGAAAATGTATAATAGATTTTTAAAGTAGCCGATATTGTTGTAATCTGTTGGAATTTAAATAGGCAACATTTGTAGTGATTGACAGAGACTCGGTATGAGCATTGGCTGTATTGTGCTTTATTGATAACTCTTTCTAGTGTTAGTACTGATTAGCGTAATCGTCCTGCATATTTGAATTCCAAGAATTAAGTGCTCTGAAGAATCTTTTCATTACAAGTCGAATATGAAATGATGGTAGGTAGAATACATTTCAGAGATTTCTTCATTAATTTTGTTGGCTGTGTATTCATTACATACAGACCAATATTGCGGTCTAGGAATGTGTCTTAGCTCTGTTCCATAAGCTGTTGTTAAATTTTCACCACAATTACCAAATTAATCAGTTCATGCTATATAGTTTTATTAAATCGGATCCAAACTATAACGAAAGAAAAAAAATAGAATATTTTAATATTAAGCTCTTGAATGTGTTGCCCTGGAGATAAGAATATGAAAATGTGTATTTATCAACATATCTTTGAAATATACTTACTCGTATTTTTAACTGGTTAATAATTGTTTATGGCACAAAAATTTGTGTATAGAATTACAATTAATAATGCACTTTCTATAATTGTGTAGTGAGTAATTGTCATGTACCCAGATAATTTCCACCAGTTTACTTGCAATAGACATACTTATGATTTTGTCACTTTGATTTCTATCAGAAGAACAAAACCAAATAGCTTCCATTTGTCTCAGAGGCACCACATTTGAATGATATGTTGTAAAGATAACCTATGAGTTTTGTATAACTATTACTACAAGCGAACTTTTGTGTGTAGGTACAGAAATATTCTATATTATATCAAGCGGGTCTGTGTCTAGCTAGATCATATCGATAAAATGATAGTTTCGTTTAGTAACTATTTCCTTTTATTTTTTATCTTATCCTCCTGAGGCCTGAGGGGTCATATATGCTACGTCTAAATATATAGCTCAAGGTATTTTTATTAAAAAGTAGTTATTGAAGAATGATTTTATATTACATAGGATTAAATTGACTTGTTAAAGAAAATGACATCATTTTGCTTATGTCTGGCACTATCAGATGGCAGTGTATCCAATATTTTCAAGTAGTGTTATTTTGGTTGATAATTTCCTGTTATTTATAACGATAATAGCAGATAAAATAGTTAAAATGAAATGTGTAATAAATGCAGACATCTGTCTTATCAAATGAATCTGAAATAAGCTATTCAACTAAATTGCTTCAATTTGAAAATAGTTTCAATTACATCACTGATTTTTTTTCGAAAACATTCTCATAGTTTCTTTATCCATGCTCGGAAAAAATACAAATAAATTCAATAAATTAATAAAATATGAGACGGTATTTATTTTTATCTGCTTTTATTCATTGAAATTATGTATTTTTATTATGAAGTGCCATGTGTTAAACTGTAAACCTATTTAGACCATAATTATAGTAATAATCAATCTTAGGATTAGCTCTCGGTAATGAACTATCTTATCAATTTAGTTTCTCTGGTATAAACACTGCGATAGATAAGCTATTTAGAGATATTTTTTATGCAAAGATATATGTGTACATGTACTTTGTGTGGTTAAATTGTAGGAGACCATGGCAATAATGATTAAAATGGTATTTAATCATTCCAGGTGCTTGAAGGGTTTTGTTTATTTATTTTAAACAATACCTACTTACATGTAAGCTTACTATTTTTATAACAAACCTCTTACGAATCGTCAAATCTTAATTATAATGAAACTGAATGAACCAGATACCTAACGTAAAATGCGTAAAAAAAAACTAATTAAAAACGATGTCAGTGTTCTGATTGTGTAAACGGAATGAAAATAGCCACAATCACATGATAAAATTGATAAATTAAACTGAAATTGATGAAATGAAATAAGATATTCTGCTTAATATAATAAGTATTTGTATAAGTACATTGATATTTTTAAGTGTTGCGACCTAAATTAATAAATCTAGGTATCTATATTTGACTTATAGATATTGAAATATTAACCGACTGGTCCGAATTCTAACTAGTGTCTGGTTTGACTTTCTACAAGACTATTTATTATGCCGTTTCTTAGCAAGAGTACTTTTACTGGCATTAACAAATGTAACATAAATAAACTATTAACTAAATTGGTTCATTCTTGATTACTAGTTATTTATTTATACTTTTGTACTGTTTGTACCTGCAATACATTCAGGTCAATTCAGTTTATAGCATTCCATACTGTACATTTACGGGTGGTAGCCTTACAATTAGGAAACAATTATTATGGAACACTTTTAGGAGAGAGGAGCAGTTTAGTAATATACTATAATAGTCTATATATTATACCTAGGTGCATTTGATATATTATAGTTAAAAGATGTGTTATAGTAACATGCTTTAATAGGGTCTGCTGCATTTATTATTCTAAATTGATAACATTTTAGTGTATTATTAATATAGATATCAATTTTGATTATGAAAAGTTACATTTATAGATTTTCCTACGGTTAATTTTTGTGACTTATAATAAAGAACTTTGTACTTTTAGATAGCTACGATTTATAGATTAATAACGTTTAGATATTCTTTGATGACATAGTAGCTTTTACAGATAACATATTTTTTGTTTTCTTACTAAAGTATTTAAGTTAAATTTTAAAATACATATACAAAGAAAATAAAAGGGCGGTCTTACTATAGGTTAGAGGTTCTGATAACCATACACAGCATTACATATAAACTTCTTCTAAACTAGGATAGATAATGTAGGTAGCAGTGATGATATAAAGGTATTTGTAAATATGTATAATAATGTGATAACATCGATTTATTCATTGATGATTAAATAGTTGACGATGATTGAATTATTATTGATGATTAACTTACCGATGGTTAAGAAGTTGATGATAATGCTGGCAATGATGACCATGTTGATGTGATTTTGATACATACATACATACATAACGTCACGCCTTTTATCCCCGAAGGGATAGGCAGAGGAGTATTTCACCCACTTTTCGCCAGATATACTTTAGTCCCACGTAATAAGGGGCGAGCCTATTGCCGTACTGGGCACATTTCCAGACTCCGTGCTGCTACTGAGAATTTCGTGACAGAAAAACCCAATAACACTGCCCGACCCAGGAATCGAACCCGGGACACACACCCGCACATTTATGCCGCGAGACCAGCGAGGCAGTCGTATAGGGTTTGATGTCGAGTTTTCCGTCTCTACGCAAAGATGGTATTTGCATCGTGTTATCCCTTAGTCGCCTCTTACGACACCCACGGGAAGATAGGGGGTGGTGACACTTGTATTCTATGCCGTCAACCACACGGCTTTTGATAATGATTTCATAATGATTTTGATAATGATTTTGATAATGATTTGGATAATTATTTTGATAATGATTTTGATAATGATTTTGATAATGATTTTGATAATGATTTTGATAATGATTTTGATAATGATTTTGATAATGATTTTCCGTCTCTACGCAAAGATGGTATTTGCATCGTGTTATCCCTTAGTCGCCTCTTACGACACCCACGGGAAGATAGGGGGTGGTGTCACTTGTATTCTATGCCGTCAACCACACTGCTTTTGATAATGATTTTGATAATGATTTTGATAATGATTTTGATAATGATTTTGATAATGATTTTGATAATGATTTTGATAATGATTTTGATAATGATTTTGATAATGATTTTGATAATGATTTTGATAATGATTTTGATAATGATTTTGATAATGATTTTGATAATGATTTTGATAATGATTTTGATAATGATTTTGATAATGATTTTGATAATGATTTTGATAATGATTTTGATAATGATTTAGATGTTGATGATATTGATCATATTACCTACGAACTGCTGAAATCTTTCGCCTTGTTCTAGCCTGGACTCATGTGCAGCAAGTGTGGCGCTAGATAGTATCAAGGAGATTGACCGTTGTTACTTGTCTATTTAATGTGAAAGGAAAGGCAATGGCAATGAGTGTATTAGAATGAAAGTATTGTCCTAGTATTACACTACTGTTATCATACAAGTTGGTACCTATATACTTGTAAATTAGTGAAATCGAATTTAATTATTTAACTCGGTTGTGAATTTAAATTATTTATTTTATTTCATTTATTTATCAGCCATTAGCAGTATTACCTATTTTATTTTTTTATTCTTAAAACCTTTACTTAATTTTTTATGCTTCGTAGTGGCTCCTTTTGTACTATATTATTTTTGTCAATTTGTGGATGGATAATGCAGTGGTATAATATTGTAAAATATAACTGTACTTCTATGTAACATGTGTATTGTGAATGTTAATGATCCCTTCATAGAATAGTAAATACAATTTGTAACAATGGTATCAAAGCAGCTGACACAGAACTTATTTCTTGACTCGCAAAATGAAACCGTAATTACTGTAAATATGAGTCCAGTTTATTTTTGTGTAATTGTTTCGTACAAATGGATTGTTGTTGTGATACTATTCTTATAAATGAGCTTACTTAGATGACGACGTAAGTCAGTATAGCCGTAGCGGACGTAACGATACTATAGTTTTTAGATGGCTTTAATCAATATGGTAAGAATTCATTGTTACATAATGCAGGGCGCCCGTCGGGCGATTGTTTAGTAAAGTGTTATTTAATTTATTGTACTTCGAGGACGAAGTAATTGTCAGTCTGGCCGTGAGAGATATGTAATAATATCTAGGCTTTGGGCTGAAATTACTGATATCCAAATATTTATACATAATATGTAAGAGGATAGTGGCAACTAAATGACACTGACATGACGTTTGACAGTTAAACTGCCAAACGTGTAAATAAGGTGTACCTATATAAGTCGACAGGCTCGGCTAGCTCGTCCTATTCTCCTTCGACGACGGCTCAGGTACGATATGGTTCTAACTATTTAATTGCCACTGTGTTCCAATATTCTGTGTTGCTTGTTCTTTTGTTTCATCATCTAGGAAACAATGTAAGATAGTGTAATCATTATCTTATTGATATTGTGTTGTGGGTAGTTTGATCGTTTGTGAGATATTATAGATTGTAATATAGGATAGAATAATATACTGTGGATCAAGTCGTATCAATGAGATTCATTAGGTATATACCTGTGGTAAACATTTAGTAAATTGTATTGATGCTAAATAATGCTTATTATGTTCTGTTGTAAGACAGACCTTTCTAGTAATATAAAACTACCCACAACATTGATATTTGATATAAATTGGCTGTACCACTGTTTGTTAATTATTGTTATATATAGTTATTGAAAATAATGATCAAGAGTTTTATTGCCCGTTCTTTCTCTTGGTTCTACGTCTTTGCTTTGCGAACTGGGCTGTAAATGTAAATGTAGAATCACGACGTAATCTAAAGATATATCCTTGTGCCAAATTGAATAAATAAAAGTATGATTTGATAGTTGTCTCTTTTATTTATCAAAACTGTCTCTACACTGTAGGAAGCTTCCCTGATTCTGACATGTGCGTACTTATAGGTACGCTTAGAATTAAGGGCTTTGAGATTACAACAATCACCGTCAAGAACTTCTGTGACCTCAAATGGGCCTTTATACTTAGGGTCTAACTTCGTTTGATTACGTTCCTCGTTCATAATCACCACAATGTAACCTACTGAACATTTACTAAGCCTTGCCTTTGTCATATCAAACCTACGTTTCTCATATGATGCTGCACGCTTAATATTACGTAACGCATCATCTCTCACGGTATTTAGGTCAACCTCTGGTTCTTCATCAACTGCCATCAATGATAGAGGCCGTACAGACACCTTGCCTATTAACAACTCTAGGTGACTAACTTTCGTCGTTCGGTTAACCGTACAGTTAATCGCGGGTTGGACTTCGGCTAATGAATCCTGCCAAGAACGCCCTCGTCATACAACACAGAAACCATAGGTATCTAACAATTTTAGTGAACAAATATCAAAGCAGAGCTACTTGAGCAGCAGGTTATCCATGATTGCGATCAACAACCACACCTTAATGCACTTCGCTCTAGGAATAAAATAAATTTATCGCACAGCACTCATTCTAGTCGTTCAGCTATTCCTGACCCAAGTCGGTAGAGAATAAAGGTGCTCTGATCGAAATCATTACAGGTTTTAATGCAAATCACAACTAACTCATTCTCTCGAAGCTGACATGTTGAACCATACGCATACTCGTTAAAATAATAGGAAACTCATTAAAATATTGCATCGCTCATACTCTGATATCCTGGTCTTGTGGTCTTCAACGTCACGCTATGCAACCTCCATCCGGTTACACAACACAACCCGGATAATCATTACGAGCGTTTAACAAAGTAATCTTAAACTAGGTTTGTTCAACATGTTGCTTTGGTTTTCCTTATCACATAGCAGACTATAAGAAAATCTTACTAGGCTGATACTCTAGCTAGATGTTATTCGTAAGTTTACTACCAAGTATCCAACCATCTTTTCAGCGTTAAAATTTTGTCATGGATTGTCTAAATACGAATTATCCTAACCTAATCGTTAGCGATACAGCAACGGAACATTCGCGTTCAAGACGATGGACAACGTTTGTGATACTATGACAAATGCACTAACCGGCTGTCTTATTTGCGCACCAACGGAGACTATGACTAACACAAAAGATTCAAGGTAAACTAGGCTAACCAGAATGGCACTTTGCCGGTTCAACGGCAACGTATGGCTAAACATGCAGCCGCACAAACGGCTTATCCAGTTTATGCAAATCTACACCAACGGAAACGTGGGTACTACAAAATTATCACAACAACGACTAACAAAGTACCCATTTAATGAGAATAAGGTTAAGCGTACAATCATTACTAACGATCACTAACCTAGTTCTACCTATTACAATGAAAATTAAAATCTCTGAAACCGATTATCGTAACGCACTACGACGATAACTGAATCATTTTCTTCTACGTCTAATAATCGAGTATAACAGCTTCTACTAGAAACACTATCACTCCTAAACGTCCTAAGCATAACTTGGAATTGGCCTGAGAACTGGGGGCACCAGATAAAAAATCCCAGCGTATCACATGAATTTTAAAAACACACAGTAGTAATTTTCACGCGTAAAAATCTTAAAATTGAATTGAATTTTACTAGTGGTGCCATCTAATAATCATGAGTAAGAAACATTTTAATGTGCCATGTTAAAAATTTATGCACACAAAGAAGCAGGTGTAATTGCAACACCGAGATCGCCTGTACAACTCAGAATTACAACGAGTAATAGTGCCACTTTTTACTTAGGCTCTGATCACGTTTAAACAAAAACCTTTAGGTATTATCAACACCACGAGTCGG